>OY726525.1:29902600-30501574 GCA_963383655.1 Bathymodiolus septemdierum | reverse complement strand
TATTTTTTCAGCAACATTGGGAATCAGAATATTTTTTTAGGAACCCCCCCCCCCCCCCTTCAAGTTAAATGGTCGTTCCCTAGTCTCGCATGTAATATCTGACCTAACCTACATCCAACATAATAATGGGCTGGAACTTTAGTGTTTTTAGTGTTGATAAGAGATTTAAATGAATTTAGCGATTCAAAATTACGGATGGGAAGTGGTAGATCATTCCATGCTTTTACAGTTGAGGGCAGAAAATATTCAGAATAAAGACTAGTTCGACAGTTTATATTAACAATATTGTTTATTTGTCTAGTATTATGGGTATGTCGGGTACCTACAGTTTTTGGAATTAATTCAGCTAAATATTGGGGTGTTTTATTGTAATTCATTTTATGAAAGAGAACAAGCTTGTGATTATTTCTTCTATCTTTTAGTTTCTCCCATTTTGTTTCTTCATACAAGCTGTCATGTGATGTCATGGCACAGTTGTTTATTTTGTCATATTCCGATGCTGTTTCTTTCCGTGATATAAGGGGTCACTTAGGGACAATTCCTTCAATCGTAACTTTTTATATATGCGCTTGTCGTAGAAGGCGACAATAGCAGGGTCACCCGTCGGAATCCCGGGGAATAAAAATATGACCAACGTATCGTCGGAAGAGACAGAAAAACAAGTTCCCGTGTTAAGTCGTTGCCCATGTTGACCCATCCCAGAGTCTCCTCTGTCTGATTTTTTGTTTACAAACTTTTCTCATCCTGAATATGACTGAAATATTGCTTGCTGGACCTCAATCAATCAATCAATCAATTCGCACACATTGATGTGTCGACATTGCTTTTTAACATAAATATTCCATGATAAAGGGCGGGGGACACTGGTACGCTCTTCTTTTTGTCTTTTCCTTTTTTTTTTGTATTTCTTTTTTATTGTATTCATTTATTTCATCTTTCTTTTCTATAGTGACTTTTCTTGGCTGGACTCGACTACACGCTACTTGAATAAAGCCTGAAGTAGTCGCTACTAAAAAATATACGGGATACTTACACTACCGGTTCATCACGACTGGATCCAGGTTTTTATGGAGTCCGTGTTGTTCATATATGTGTTTTTTTGAGTTCTTGTGTGGCCCTGTCAATTGTTTGTCCGTCTATGATATCGTGTTTCCGATGTTCTGGGCCTTTATTTTGTGAGTAAACGGTTGGGTTCCTGACCCTATATTACACATGTTATAGTGTTAACTTTCAAAAAAAATAACGCATTTGAAGGACTATCGGACTGTCGGACTATCGGACCGTCGGACTATCGGACTGTCGGATTACAGGGTTATGTTTTTTTTCTAAAAAAATATTCTGATTCCCAATGTTGCTGAAAAAAATATTCTGATTTTGGTGGAGCAAAAAAAATAATAATCTGATTCTGAGTTTTTGTCAAATGACCTAATGTTAAATTATGGAAAAAGATTTCGCGCTTTGCGCGACAAAAAAAAATATTCTAACTCTTGTGTTGTGCGAAAATTTTGAACGAAACAAAAAACCATAACCCCCCCCCCCCCCCTTTCAAGTTAAATGGTCGGTCCCTAAAGGTCTTATAAAAGAAATATAATTTTTTTTCTAAAGAGTATCTGTCGGTTCCGTGGCGTTAGTCCGAAGGTTCATTGGTCCGAAGGTCCATTAGTCCGAAGGTTCGTTAGTCCGAAGATCTGTTAGTCCGAAGGTTCGTTTGTCCTAATGTCGGCCACCCATACGTCTGAACTCTGTTATTTCTGATTCAACCCACCATTTCTTTAGAAATGCTTGTACCAAGTCAGGGTCATTACGGTTTTCACAGTTTTCCGGTTGTTGACTGATTTTGTCTGTTTATATAATTATTAGTTTTGACTTTCCCTTTGTAAGATTGTTCGGAGTTCGGTAATTTTGTTATTACCTTTATTGAATAAACATATATAATCATCCCGTATTAGTTTAATATTATTTTATTGCAAATAAACAAGTGTGGACACAGAAATGTACTGTCCAAAAGGCAAGTGTGGATGTCAATATTTCATATTATTAACTTTAAGAAAAAAAAATGTTCATGGACACAGGGGTCCTGGATTTTTTTTAATAAAAAACTAATCCTGGATTATTATTTTTGCTTAAAGTCCGATCCTGTGTTTTTATTTCAACTTTTCATCATAGCCCCCCTCCTCCTCCCAAGGTATATACAATTGTATCATTAATAATAAATTAATAAATAATAAATTCAGATTTTCTATTTAAAATAAATCTCATTTACAAAACCACTGAAATTTGTTCAATTTTTAACGCTGATTTAAGCTTTAGTCGCAACATTTTTTTATTTTTCTCTTTAAACTGTCGAAACATAACATTTATTTAAATAAAATTCACCCCCCCCCCCCTTTTCCCCTTTTTTCTTGTTTGAATCCATGATCAACAATATTCCAGAATCAAACAAATGAATAAATATAACATAGATTTCTTTTATATGCATCTTTTTACCATGCGAGTCAGTGTGTTTTAAATCGGTCATCCAATCAGGACCTTCATTATTCTTGTCCAAGATAAAAATACATCGCTAAAATTACCTGTGGGTGTTTCCCCACTTCAACTCGTAAATTTACATAGAAATCGGAGATATTTCGTCATAAAACTTCACACATGGTTTTGTCTATCATATTTCTTGAAGACAAACATAAAATTGTATTGCATTTATCAATATTTTATGAGTATCAACAATTTTTTCAACACCGTATCTGTTTCTCGATACAGCCGCCCGATTACAGTGACCCGTGACCCAGATTAGCACGTTCCACCAGTTTTTTTTTCTAAATATGTTGCTTAATAAACAGCAATGGGATTGGACAAAAAGTTATCACAACTTATGGACTGTCCTCTCCCTACAAATAATACACATATAATAATGTCAACAAAAATAGCACATACACAAATATAAATAATATTTAACACAATATAGTGAAACATGGAAAATAAATTGATGTAGATGTAGACCAGATGACCGACCACTGATTAGAATCTTTTTGTTTGTCTACAACCCGTATACCCTTTGTGTCCCCCGCCGCGTTCGTCCGTCCGTCCTTCCGTCCTTGTGCAAACATGTATCTTGAAGTAGTGTTACTAGAAATTAAGGTATAAAACAACAAAGTACCGATATTGCAGGAAATAATGATTTTTTTTCTAGTTTAACCCGTACGTTTTTTCCTACATGTAATATGCATAAAACATTTGTTAGATGATCTTTTATGATATTATATTTTGCTTCTGATGCGTGTATACCTACATTGTGTAAGTACCAATCTTTGGAATTTCTACACTAACAACAGACTGTTTATTCTTCTACAGTATGCCACTTGGTTAAAATATCTAAGGAGACCCCTCATCTGGTACACGTATCTGGTAAACGGTACTTGTATATGTCGAGCCATGGAACACGGTATTCTGAAATTACATAGATGTAGAATTTGGTACGCATAGGCTTAAGTTGTTGCGGTAGTTGATTGGAGTTTTCAATATTCCATAATAATTGGTATATATTTGAGGTTACACTCCGTGTTTTGCGACCATCAGTTGTACATTAGAACGTCCGTTCAATTGATTTTATGTATTCTCTTTTTAATGGAATGTACTTGTCCCTCACAAAACTTAATTTCAGATGTGCTTTTATGTTTTCTAATCCCTTTATCAGAGATCGTCTCTTTTGTGTCGTACCAAAAGGAAATCTTTCAGTATTTCGTAAAGAGTAAATGACAAGTCTGAATTTGTTTTCATTTTATTTGTATGTTGTTACTATGTCTTTGTCTATTTGACTTGTGTACGTTGTTTAATTTGTATATATTCTTGTAAAGTTGTATATGCCTTCAACCCTTCGGGGTAAAATTGTGCATTGAATACAGTTACTATTATTCTGAAGTGTTTGTTAAGCAAAAAAAATCCCAGTTGTTAATTGGATCAACAACGGGTCTTAAAAATAATCTAATATTTAGATATCTTTTAAGTTTTAAGCTTAAGCATATTTGGTTAAGATAAGAGTTTTAGTGGAGGGTTTACTTCATTGGAATGATTTCCATATATTTCAGAGACGACGCATTTTTTTTCTATTTTTTTTAGGCTTAGCACGCTTGGATCCATAATTACAAAACAGGATTTTGGTGCAATTTTTGGCGTGTTTTCTACAAAATGCTTTAAGTTTCACCTATATTTGCCGATTACACATTTTTTTTGCTAGCAAAAGCCAGGCGTACAGCCTACAACCCACCTGGATAGGCCACTGCTTAGTCAGGTTGTGAATATGAGTATCTTGCTTCTCTTACTTAATTTGATAAAGGACTGAATATAAAATCAATTCAACACTGTTCGATACCTATCCTTTGGTCGAAAAACAAGACTGACGGACCTTAAAAAGTTCGGACTAACGGACCTTCGGACTAATGAACCTTCGGACTAACGGACCTTCGGACTAATGAACCTTCGGAGTAATGGACCTTCGGACTATCGAGCGGTCACCGTATCTGTCAAGAAATGTTCTAGATTTTCTCATTATATTTAATCTGTTATAAGTTTTTTTAACAATGTAATCAATATGATCATTCCATTGGCCATTATCTGAAATTATTACACCTAGGTGTTTGTGAGAGTTAACTACGTGGAGATCTTGATCATTCATTTGTAAAGGGGGGTGATATGGTTTGTTTCTCTTACTGGAAATAACCATAGTTTCAGTTTTATTCAGGTTGAATTTTACGAGCCATTTTTCAGACCAAAGTTGTAACTGATTGAGATCGTGGTTCAGGAGGAAAGCCGTGTCGCTGGGGTTGTCAACAATGAGATATAAACTGGTGTCATCAGCAAACAGTTTAATTTCAGCATTGATCTCGTTTACGATATCATTTATAAAAATTTAATATAAGAGGACCAAGTATGGAACCTTGAGGAACCCCTGTCGTTACCGGTAATCAGTTAGAGTTTGAGCCATTAATAACCACCCTTTGTTCCCTCTCATAGAGATAATTTTGAAACCACTTGAGTAAATTTCCTGAAATGCCTGATTGTTTTAGTTTGTGAATTAAACCTTTATGCCAAACTCTATCAAATGCTTTACTGATACCGCAGAAAACGACCCGAACTTCTTTACCACTATCTAAGGCTTTGCCAAAATCGTTTGTTATATTGATTAGTTGATTAACTGCAGAATCCCCTTTTGTGAATCCGAATTGACAAGTAGTTAAAATATCGTTATCCAATAGATGATTGTGACTATGTTAATAGACACAACGCTCCATACATTTTGAAATTACACTAAGTAGGGATATGGGTCTATAATTTATTACGTCGTTTTGTTTATTACTCTTAAAAACAGGCGTTATATTTGCTCTTTTCCATTGGCTTGGATAGGAAGCCACCCGTAATGAAAGATTGAATAATTTACAAAGAGGGTGTTTAATAATAGGTGCTGCTTCCTTCAACAGTCTAGGGTTAATCAAATCAGGACCAGATGCTTTTGTAGGATTTATCACTTTTAGAACATCTTCGACTTCATTTTCACATAATTTGATTTCACTTATTTGGTTTGTAACATGTGATAAATTAGGGATATTGCTGTTAGAGTCGTCAATTTCGGATTGTTTTGAAAAATATATATTAAATAAGTTTGCTCTTTCGATATCATCAAATATTAAGTTATCATTATGGAGGATTGGGGGAATACTCATATCAGATCCTTTTATACCAGAAATCTGTTTAACTATGTTCCATCAGTTTTTGCAAGAAGAATTCATGTTTGTAATTTTTTTGATTAAATCATTATTATATTTATCTTTGGCGTTCCTTACTAGGCTTGTAGCTTCATTTCTGATTTTCCTAAATTTATTCCAATGCATGGGGTTATTAAAATGGTTTGCCTTTCTGTGAATTCTATTTTTCTGCCTTATCATTTCTCGTATATTACAAGATAACTACTTGGGCCCCCCTTTTCGGATAGTAACAATTTTACTCGGGATAGAAGATTCAGCGGCACTTAAAATATCAATTGTTGTTCTCTATAAAACCTGCAGTATGTTGTTGTGTGTACTTAAACAGCCGATGTTAGGCACGGGGCCCAATTGGTAGCAATTGGCCCACTTGGCTTGAGTCCGGCCATGTCTGGAATAGCCTGTATCACCCTAAAGTTTAAGTAATGCAAGTCGTTTAAGTTTCTACATAGAAAGTCTTAAAGATACTAAAAGGGTACTCAGAAGCCGTAAATCGAAGAAAGACAGACAATAACAATGGCCAAAAGAAAAAAGGCAAAAGGACAAACAATAATCTACAAAATACTACACAGAAAACTTAAGTTTGAGCAACACGAACCACAGTAGAAACCGGTGGCGAACACAGGTGCTCCGGAAGGGGAGGTAGTTTCTGCTCTAAGTGGCACCGTCCTGTTACTGTGATATGACCCGAATTTCATGTGATATACAAATCGTGTTGGCCATCAGAACTACTTTTTTGTCAAGATAAGTAACTTTTCTATTTGCACCGACTGCTGAAAGTCTGTAGCTTTCATTTATACCCCCTTTCGTAGTTACTGAGTGATACAAGAAAACAAAAAATACCACAATGTCGAAACAGTCCCCAAAAAAACAATAGAATATTCGTAGACAGAGGCAAAATCGGTACCCCTAAGACAGAAACACATGATCATTACCGTGAGAAATATAATTTAAAAAATCATTAAAAAGTACAAAATCAGGAAATCTTAGCCACCTTCGGGTATGATTTCAATCACAGAGAATTCGACAAGTCTCGTTCTCAACGATTGAAATCGTACCCTCGGGTGACTGATCTGAGATTTCCCGATCATGTACTTTTATTGATAGTAGATTCTATTAATATCTATATCTGTTTTGTTCCCTATCTATAAAACTATCATGGCGAGGTATACTCGATACAACATTATGTGATAACGTTTGCCAGTCACTTGCGACAGGACGGCGGTTTTCTCCGGTTACTACGGTTTCCTCCATCAATACAACTGACCGCCAAACCAGGCTAAAGCTAGCGACCAATTTCTAGCGACCAATAAGCTAGCGACCAATAAGGCGATATGTCTCAAAACCAAAAAAAGAAATAAGAGCAAAATGTACTTTTAAAGATAATAAATATATTTCTGTAATTGCACATTCAACACATTGAATCGACATCGGGGCATACAGGAAATATTTCTGGACCCCCCTTCCACAATACAATGTTGACATTTGACACACTACAGTGGAAATAAGGCGCAGAATCTCACACAGACACTCATGTGAGTAAAAGACAATACATTTTATGTTCTATTTCCCATGTTCACCCGTACATAAAATATGTCTTCTCTTTACTGAGCTTAATAACGAAGACAAACATATATTTAGGGATAGCGAGCTTAGAAAACAGTCGGCAAACTTTAAACAAACACAGCGTAAAGAAATAATATACTTTCATGTAAACCGGTATATAATTTGGATTTGCCAGCGCTTTGTCAAACAAAATAAAGTCCTAAGATTCCCCGTTCACATGAAGACGTCTCATCAATCTACAAAAAAATGTAAATATAGATCATCAGAAAAATATAGCAATGCGTATTATCAAAATAAACAAAATATAAACCCTGCATGTGCGTGTAACATTTATTTAATAAATAGTATTATTTTGTTTTATCTATTTATTTTTAAATTGTGTATTTAAAGGTGTCAAACAACTAATTTAATTTACCAATGCACATAAGTCGGGTAAAGGCCCAGGCAATACTTTTGATTTAAACCCCAAGTGCCAGTAGGGTCCCTCCCTCAAATCCAAATAACAAAGTTGGTATTTGACACCCTGCTGTGGGCTTGAGGTGCATTATCCCATTATCCCACCTAGGCACTTAAGTCAGTTAAAGGCCCGGGCAATACCTTCGACATAAACCCCGAGTGGAAAAGAACTTTGCCGTCCTTCGGTAATTTTTCATGAGATATGCATAGGGTCCCCCCAAATCCAAATATCCAGGTTGTAATTTAACACCCTGCTTTGGGCTTGAGGTGCATTATCCCACCTAGGCACGTAAGTCAGTTAAAGACCCGGGCAATACCTTTAACTTAAGCCCAAAGTGGGCAAGAACTTTGCCGTCCTTGATATATTTTTATTGGATATTCATAGAGACCCCCCTCCACAATTTTTTTTCAAATATCAAAATTGATATTTGACACCCTGCTGTGGGCTTGAGGTGCATTATCCCACCTAGGCACTTAAGTCAGTTAAAGACCCGAGCAATACCTTTAACTTAGCCAAAAGTGGGCAAGAACTTTGCCGTTCTTGATATATTTGTTTTGGGATATTTATAGAGACCACACTCTCCACAATTTTTTTCAAATATCAAAATTGATATTTGACACCCTGCTGTGGGCTTGAGGTGCATTATCCCACCTAGGCACTTAAGTCAGTTAAAGACCCGGGCAATACCTTTAACTTAGCCAAAAGTGGGCAAGAACTTTGCCGTCCTTGACATATTTTTATGGGATATTCATAGAGAACCCCCTCCACAAATTATTTTCAAATATCAAAGGTGGTATTTGACACCCTGCTGTGGGCTTGAGGTGCATTATCCCACCTAGGCACTTAAGTCAGTTAAAGACCCGAGCAATACCTTTAACTTAGCCAAAAGTGGGCAAGAACTTTGCCGTTCTTGATATATTTGTTTTGGGATATTTATAGAGACCATACTCTCCACAATTTTTTTTCAAATATCAAAATTGATATTTGACACCCTGCTGTGGGCTTGAGGTGCATTATCCCACCTAGGCACTTAAGTCAGTAGGGTCCCCCCCCTCAAATCCAAATAACAAAGTTGGTATTTGACACCCTGCTGTGGGCTTGAGGTGCATTATCCCATTATCCCACCTAGGCACTTAAGTCAGTAAAAAGGCCCGGGCAATACCTTCGACATAAACCCCGAGTGGCAAAGAACTTTGCCGTCCTTCGGTAATTTTTCATGGAATATGTATAGGGTCCCTCCCCCCCAAATCCAAATATCAAGGTTGATATTTGACACCCTGCTGTGGGCTTGATGTGCATTATCCCACCTAGGCACTTAAGTCATTTAAAGGCCCGAGCAATACCTTTAACTTAAACCCTAAGTGGAAAAGAACTTTGCCGTCCTTCGGTAATTTTTCATGAGATATGCATAGGGTCCCCCCAAATCCAAATATCCAGGCTGTAATTTAACACTCTGCTTTGGGCTTGAGGTGCATTATCCCACCTAGGCACTTAAGTCAGATAAAGACCCGGGCAATACCTTTAACTTAAGCCCAAAGTGGGCAAGAACTTTGCCGTCCTTGATATATTTTTTATTGGATATTTATAGAGACCCCCCTCCACAATTTTTTTTCAAATATCAAAATTGATATTTGACACCCTGCTGTGGGCTTGAGGTGCATTATCCCACCTAGGCACTTAAGTCAGTTAAATACCCGGACAATACCATTAATCTAATTCCAAAGTGGGCAAGAACTTTGCCGTCCTTGACATATTTGTATGGGATATTAATAGAGAACCTCCTCCACAATTTGTTTTCAAATATCAAAGTTGGTATTTGACACCCTGCTGTGGGCTTGAGGTGCATTATCCCACCTAGGCACTTAAGTCAGTTAAAGACCCGGGCAATACCTTTAACTTAGCCCAAAGTGGGCAAGAACTTTGCAGTCCTTGATATATATTTTTATGGGATATTTATAGAGACCACCCCCTCCACAATTTTTTTTCAAATATCAAAATTGATATTTGACACCCTGCTGTGGGCTTGAAGTGCATTATCCCACCTAGGCACTTAAGTCAGTTAAAGACCCGGGCAATACCTTTAATTTAATCCCAAAGTGGGCAAGAACTTTGCCGTCCTTGATATATTATTCATGGGTTATTGATAGGGTGTCCCCCCAAATCCAAATATCAAAGTAGTATATCGGGATAGCTCAAGGCATAGTTCAGGGGAGCAAAGGGGAGTGGGCCATTACGCATGCGTTACTGGAAGTGACGTCACCGGAAGCGGCCCTGACCGGAATGAAGTCACGTGACCGGAAGTAACGTCATTACCAGAAATATGTTCTGCGCATGCCCGGAAGTGTATCCCCTCTTTTTTATTTACTATAGTAGTAGTACAAAATGTACCATTGCTCATAACCGAAAGTAGCATGGCTACCGGATGTGACGTGACCGAAAGTGACGTCACAGGAAGTGACGTCATAAGATCGAAAGTGGGTGATTCCCCTTGGGGTGTGATCTTAATTGTTCGAGGTGTTGTATAGTACTCAAAGGGTGTTTTCTATCACGTCTGCGTTCTCACTGTGGTATTTCTACTAAATAACCTAAAAGTCGCTGACCGAGGAGTAAACGCCGCCGCCGCCGTTGACTGAGGGATATACCCCGCCGCTGCTGACAGAGGGATATATACCACCGGCGCCGCAGCTGCAGCAATACTTACAGAGTAATGAAGAAGAACCCTATTATATTTTGAAAACCGATAATCCTGGTTTTTTTTCTGGGGTTCTAGACGGATACGATCCCGATTATTTCATGCCATGTGTACATCCGTTTACCAGTATGATTGCTGGACCTATAGCCAGTAGAAAATCGATGTTTGTCCGACGGTTCGTTCCCAACAACAAACACATGATGACTTCCAAGCCAGATCGGATCTTATGGTGTTATGGTGAATATCAGACGTTGTATGGAACCGTAGAAGGGATATAATTTCAACAAGGTTTACCGGATCTGGATAATTTAGATCCAAGAGAAAAGCATTTCATCATTTTGGACGATCTCATGGACGAAACGGATCAAAGGATGGCTTCACTGTTTACGAAAAAGAGTCACCACAAAAACATCAGCTTCATTTACATCGTTCAGAATCTGTTTCATCGAGGAAAACACTTGAGAACCATAAGTCGCAATGCCCATTACATGGTTCAATTCAAAAACCTGACAGACGTATCGCAGATCATGGCGCTAGCACACCAAATGTATCCCAGGAGAACGCAAGTTTTCCTGGAAGCCTTTGCCCGAGCTACGGCCAGACCTCACGGCTACATGGTGATCTATATGAAACAAAACACGCCGGATATCCTGAGATTAAGAACCTTCATCTTTCCCGGTGAGGAACAGAAAGCGTATGTCGAGTCATAAAAAGGATGTTACATCCCGTTTCTTGTCACTCTTGCATCAGACGCTGAGGGAATAACATGGTCTCTCAGAGCTTGCAAAAGCACGGCAGTGATATAGTATTCTTACAAAAGACGAAACCGTGTATTCGTAAACACCTCATAACCAAAGCCGATCGCAGTCTCGTCGACTGTCTGTGTGAGTGTGCCGATAATTTTTAAGAGGCAACGTCCCGTTAACTAAACTGCAGAAGGAAAAACTCAACAGAAATAAGGTCAGATTGAGAGCACTGACGAAAAAGTTGGTCTCTCTCAAAAAGAAGAAAGCGATCTTACAGAAAGGTGGATTTTTGGGATCCCTACTAGCACCGATTGCATCTGTAGTAGCACCGTTGGTCTCTGCATTGTTTCAATGAAGGAACTAACCTTAATAAATAGATACCACCAGACCCAAGAGCGCCCAAAACCTCCAGTGGAACAACGCGTGAAAGTCATGGACACCTTGGATAAGAAGATGGAAACCATACTAGAAAGAGAAGACCTGTCGGAAGACGAACGTCTCAAGCTATACGACCAATCGTTTACTCGATATTTGAACGTCTACGACGATTACAGACCCAGACCCGTGGCAGTCGCACCTGAACCCATGAAACAGGACCTGATCGACAACGAAATTTTGGAAAGCGTACCAAAAACAATGAAGGCAAAGGTACAACTCTTGTTGAAAAAAATGAAGAGCAGTCCCGACATTAGCTGGAACGAGAAAGAGGAACTGAAATACAAGGGAGAAACCGTTCAAGAAAACAACGTGGTGGAGTTAGTCAACGACGTGCTGAGCAAAAGGAAATATTTCAACCCAGAAGGATGGGAAACATTCGGAGAAGCTTTAAGAGAAGCAAATGTTCCACAAGATTTGATTGGTCACGAGGATTTGATTGCCCACTTTGGAATTAGGTTAATGATATTGCCCGGGTCTTTAACTGACGTAAGTGCCTAGGTGGGATAATGCACCTCAAGCTCACAGCAGAGTGTCAAATATCAATTTTGATATTTGAAAAAATATTGTGGAGCGGGGATCTCTATAAATATCCCATAAAAATATATCAAGGACGGCAAAGTTCTTGCTCACTTTTGGCTAAGTTAAAGGTATATTGCCCGGATCTTTAACTGACTTAAGTGCCTAGGTGGGATAATGCACCTCAAGCCCACAGCAGGGTGTCAAATATCAATTTTGATATTTAAAAAAAAGTTGTGGAGGGGGGATCTCTATAAATATCCCATAAAAAATATATCAAGGACGGCAAAGTTCTTGCCCACTTTGGACTTAGGTTAATGGTATTGCCCGGGTCTTTAACTGACTTAAGTGCCTAGGTGGAATAATGCACATCAAGCCCACAGCAGGGTGTCAAATATCAATTTTGATATTTGAAAAAAAAATGTGGAGGGGGGATCTCTATAAATATGCCAAAAAAATATATCAAGGACGGCAAAGTTCTTGCCCACTTTGGACTTAGGTTAATGATATTGCCCGGGTCTTTAACTGATTTAAGTGCCTAGGTGGGATAATGCACCTCAAACCCTCAAACCCACAGCAGGGTGTCAAATATCAATTTTGATATTTGAAAAAAAATTGTGGAGGAGGGTCTCTATAAATATCCAATAAAAAATATATCAAGGACGGCAAAGTTCTTGCCCACTTTGGGCTTAAGTTAAAGGTAT
The DNA here is from genome assembly GCA_963383655.1 of Bathymodiolus septemdierum. NCBI lineage: Eukaryota > Metazoa > Mollusca > Bivalvia > Mytilida > Modiolidae > Bathymodiolus > Bathymodiolus septemdierum. The sequence goes on along the minus strand of OY726525.1, from coordinate 30,488,702 downwards.
TGCCCGGGTCTTTAACTGACTTAAGTGCCTAGGTGGGATAATGCACCTCAAGCCCAAAGCAGGGTGCTAAATTACAGCCTGGATATTTGGATTTGGGGGGACCCTATGCATATCTCATGAAAAATTACCGAAGGACGGCAAAGTTCTTTTCCACTTAGGGTTTAAGTCAAAGGTATTGCTCGGGCCTTTAAATGACTTAAGTGCCTAGGTGGGATAATGGGATAATGCACCTCAAGCCCACAGCAGGGTGTCAAATACCAACTTTGTTATTTGGATTTGAGGGGGGGGGGGACCCTACTGCCACTTGGGGTTTAAATCAAAAGTATTGCCTGGGCCTTTACCTGACTTAAGTGCATTGGTGAATTAAATTAGTTGTTTGACACCTTTAAATACACAATTTAAAAATAAATAGATAAAACAAAATAATACTATTTATTAAATAAATGTTACAGGCACATGCAGGGTTTATATTTTGTTTATTTTGATAATACGTATTGCTATATTTTTCTGATGATCTATATTTACATTTTTTTGTAGATTGATGAGACGTCTTCATGTGAACGGGGAATCTTAGGACTTTATTTTGTTTGACAAAGCGCTGGCAAATCCAAATTATATACCGGTTTACATGAAAGTATATTATTTCTTTACGCTGTGTTTGTTTAAAGTTGGCCGACTGTTTTCTAAGCTCGCTATCCCTAAATATATGTTTATCTTCGTTATTAAGCTCAGTAAAGAGAAGACATATTTTATGTACGGGTGAACATGGGAAATAGAACATAAAATGTATTGTCTTTTACTCACATGAGTGTCTGTGTGAGATTCTGCGCCTTATTTCCACTGTAGTGTGTCAAATGTCAACTTTGCATTGTGGAAGGGGGGGTCCAGAAATATTTCCTGTATGCCCGGATGTCGATTCAATGTGTTGAATGTGCAATTACAGAAATATATTTATTATTGGTCGCTAGAAATCTTTAAAAGTACATTTTGCTCTTATTTCTTTTTTTGGTTTTGAGACATATCGCCTTATTGGTCGCTAGCTTATTGGTCGCTAGCTTGAGCCTGGTGACCGCCAATGACCGCTGAAATATGGTCTAAAGTGATGCTAAACACCATAAACCAAACCAAGCCCAACTCAACACCATAAAAACAAACAAACAAACAAACAAACAAACACTCGAAATGCAACAAGTCATATCTCCAGGGGATAATATATAATAATACAAATATGGGTGTCTCTGGTTGATATGACATGTGACAAGTGGCGTTAAACACCGGAAACCCTATAAAACTGGCAGATGACCCTGTACAATTATTATTTCCGGTTCAACAAAATATTCCCATCAAACATATAGAATTAAAGTACATATATATATATATTATGCAACATATCCAGAAATTGAGGGTACTTTCCTCATAAATATTCATCATATTTAAATTAGATTTTGATCACGTGACTGCAGTTTCAAGCTTGATTGATCGTTTATTAGATTTGTCAAAACATAGCCTATAGTACGGGAATTCAATGTGTCCGTCAATGATTCGAAAATTAAAAGTTATTGTTTATTTCCGCAAAGTTTTTCTTCTGTCAAAATTCAAATATTTTTGCTTTGTAACGATTTTAGACATGTCTTTGATATCACGCAAAAATGATCATATTATATTTAATGTGGGAACCCCGAGTTTAGAAGCTAGAAATATAAGGTTATTTAATATAATTACATATATTATTGAGGAATCTAAATTAATTTCAGAAAATATGTCGCCAAATGTCATTCATTGTTAAATTTTGTGTCACACGCCACCAGTTTCATGTATTTCAGACATTTTTACATAGACTCTTAAGGCCAAAAAAGGTTACGTCGCCTCGGATTTTCATTTAGTCCAGGAACCTCGAATATTTAATTGTTTTCATTAATTTTTATTTCATTTAATTCAGCTTGATTCAAGGTATCATTTTCAAGTTCAGAAAATGACACACATGCAATTATGAATGATATCGTCTATATAGATCATAAGAAAATTGCAGACGTCCCGGCGTCGCCATCTTAGATATGCAAATGAGCAAAGTACCCATCATTTCTGGCTATGATGTGAAAATCTCTTAATTCGTCTATTTTCGCGTATAGTATTTACAAATATCCTCAGGACGTAGACTAGAAACCGACTAGAGTATATGGCAGTTCTCTTATAACAAATCTGTGACGTAAAACCGACTTTTATCCGCAATTGTTTCGGTTGTATGACTTTAATAATCAAATCAAATTTGTCACGATGTCGATACATGTATGAAAGATTAGCCCACAAATGCTTCAATAGATAATATGACATTTAAACAAAGGTAATAATAATCACTTTTAATAAATCCAAAATACAAACATTATCTTAATAAACAAACATGTTCTGTTTCGAGGCGTTATCTGACGATAAATCATGGTGATGATGTCATATCTATCTATTTATTTATTTATTTATTTATTTATTTAAAGACAACATATTTTACCCCAAAGGTGTTGTAGGCTTATATGTTTAGTTTGGTTTATAATGTTTAACGCCACTTTCAACAATCTTTCACTTACATCATGGCGGTCATTTTTAATTGGTGGAGAAAACTGGAGTACCCGGAGAAAATCACCAACCTGTCCCAATTTACTGACAAACAATGTATCACATAATGTTGTATCCATGGCCGTAACTACATTGAGGCAAATGAGACAAATGCCTCATACCGAAATTGACGATTTTATTTAAGCAAAGATTTTATTTTATAAATATTTCCGATAGAAAGGATATCCATTGAATGGTTTCGTTTAATGTCTACGGTTACCGTTTGAAGTCTACCGACATCGTTGCGATGACAGACATAACTGACTTCAAAGACATCAGACATCAAACAGGTTTATCGAACACCTGATGATTTAATGCATACAGCTTCTTTTTCAGATGTTTCAATCTTAGCCCGGTTCTTGTCCTGATGCAATGTATATTGTCATTTAACGTCACGATAGTACCGAAGTCGTGTCTCTTAAAAAAATTGGCTGAAGATGGGTTCGTTGAAAAGAAAGTCAGGAGATGGTAAACATAACTTTAAAGTTACAAAACTTTAGATGAATCTCGTTGTCTTTTGTTGTTTGGTCCATAGAAATGTGTTTGACTGAAATTGAATTTGGCTTGATATTTTCTAGTTGGGAATTAGATCTTGACAATCTTCGAGGCCAAGGATACGACTGAACGCGTTATGAGCGGGGTGGTTTCTGGTGTACAACAACGTATTCGAGAACATTGTCCGAACGCACCATATGTACATTGTAAATCGCACAATATTAATTTGTTGTAACACAAAGTTGCAAAAATATTCGGCAAGTTCAAAATTTGATGGCGTCCGTCTGTCAGATGACTTGGTTTTTATGTGCATCTCAAAAACAAGAACAAAAAACAAAAACGAAAGTAAAGGCTCAAGTCCTTTACGGGCAGCACAGACTTGCTTTATGAACTACTTGATGGCGTTGATAGTGAAGACGATATTGACGTATCGCATCTGAAAAAGGGAGATGACTCTTCTGGGACTCTGCAACTAGATGGACCGCAAGAGTTGATGCAGTTTCATCGCTGATGACACAGTATCAATCAATTCATTCAGCAATGTGTAAAATTGAAATAGTCAGCTCTACTTTGCATTAATTTAGAATGGAGATAATTGTCACAGACTGAAATATTTGGTACTAAATTATAAATGGGTTATTATATATTATATATATTGTATATCGTTGTTATGTTTGTTATCATATATAGTAACTCTTAAGGCTGTAACTGTATCTTATCTTCAACACTTCCTAACTTTAATGACAGTTCCACAGTTCCTTACATATGTTGTAATGATATTTAGTTAGTATTAAAATGTAGTTTGTAATACAAGTGTCACCTTGAAAACCTATTCAGGAGAGAAAATTATTCCGGAGGGAGTAATCATGTTATTGTTCAATACAATAATCAAAGGGCAAATTTGGATCTATATGTTGTTCGAAAAGGAGGACCGCCATTGTTTGGTTGTGAGTGGTTACACCATTTTCAATTGTATTGGAAGGAAATAAAATCTTTGAGAATTTCACAGGAAACAGAGTCATCGAATTCGAAAATAGTCAAAGTGGCAGGGGAGTATGAAAAGTCAAATCCGAAATTACACAAATTGCTTGTTAAATACAAAGATCTGTTTCGAAATGGCATTGGATGTTTAGCACAAAAGAAAGCGACACTATCTATAAAGCCACAACCAACACCAAATTTATCAAAGCGAGACCGATTCCGTTTGCAATGCATCCGAAGGTAGGAAAGGAACTTGAGAAACTGGAACGAGATGGTATTATTTCAAAAATTGAAATGAGTGAATGGGCTTACCCTATTGTACCAGTACTGAAGAATGACGGTTCCGTAAGAATCTGTGGTGATTTTAAGGTAACTGTGAATCAGGTGTTACAAGTAGATCAATATCCACTTCCACGTGTATAGACGACATTTTTGCGACATTAGCAAGTGGTCGAAAATTTACGAAGCTGGACATTAGACAAGCGTATTTACATATGCCGCTTGATGAAGATTCAAAGAAGTTACTAGCAATTAACACCCACAAGGGAGTTGATGAATACAACCGGCTAACATATGGTATTGCGTCTGCACCGTCTATTTGGCAGCGCGCTATGGACCAAATTTTGCAAGGATTAAGTGGTGTACAGTGTGTTCTTGACGACATGATAATCACAGGAAAAAGTGATGATGAACATTTACATGTGGACATGAAATAACTAAAGAGGGACTGCAGAAAACTAAAGATAAAGTAGATGCAATTGTAAATACCCCAACGCCAAAGAACACTACACAGCTACGAGCTCTGTTAGGGTTAGTGAACTATTATCACAAGTATTTTCCCAACCTTGCTACTTAAATTCGTCCATTGAACGATTATTGGAGGACAGAAGATGGGTATGGAATGAACGTTGTAATCGTGCATTTCTGAAGGTAAAGGATATGATTACGTCAGATGTTATGTTGACACATTATGATCCTAATTTACCAGTACGATTTGCGTGCGATGCATCACCCTATGATCTAGGGTCCCATAATGACAGATTGAACAGAAAGGCCCGTGGCATTTGCATCACGTTCTTTAACGAAATCAGAGCGGAATGATGCCCAAATTGACAAGGAGGCGCTTGGAATTGTATGGAGTGTAAAGAAGTTTTATACTTACTTATTTGGAAGATCATTCACTTTAGTGGCCGATCATCAGCCATTGACCTCAATATTCAGCCCAAATAAGGGAATACCGGTAACTACAGCAGCTAGATTGCAAAGATATGATTTATTTTTGTCAGGATTTAATTACCAGATAGAATATAAAAATACTAAACGACATACTAATGCCGATAGTTTGTCTAGACTACCTTTAACTGAACCTGACAGGCAAGATACCATTGACGGCGAGGATGTGTTCCACATGTCACAAGTGCTGTAATTCAGAGAGAGACTCATCATGACAATGTGCTAGCAAGAGTATATGATCATGTTATAAATGGCTGGAAAGACACAAATACGTATGAAATGCTTAAACCATTATACAGACGTAGAAATGAAATAATTTTATACCAGGGATGCTTACTCTGGGGCATACGTGTCATTGTGCCCGTCAAGCGTCGCACACAGATCTTAAATCTGTTACATGAAAGTCACCCAGGCATAGTAAGGACGAAGGCGTTAGCTCGAAGGTATGTTTGGTGGCCGGGAATTGATAGCGACATCGAGAAGTTAGTAAAACAGTGTTTTGGATGTCAGAAGAACCAGAATATGCCCGCCATTGCGCCATTACACCCTTTGGAGTGGCCTTCTTCTCCGTGGGAGAGGGTACACATAGACTTTGCAGGACCATTTCTTGACGGAAGGTTTTTTGTTTTAGTAGACGCTCACTCGAAATGGACAGAAATTGTTGAAATGAAAACCACGACATCGACAAAAACTATTGAAGTTCCGAGGTCGATATTTTCACGTAATGTAATAGTGTCTGATAATGGAAGTAAGTTTTCATCAGATGAATTTGCTACATTTAAGAAACGCAATGGTATCAAGCCTTATAAATCCGCACCATATCATCCAGCGACAAATGGGTTAGCGGAACGATTCATCCAAACCTTTAAGAACAGTATGCGTGCAATGAAGGATGAAAACAGACACATTAAACAGAAAATAACGAAATTTCTGTTAACCTACCGCAACACCCCCCATTCCACAACAAATGAAACACCAACGAAACTTTTCTTGGGACGAAATTTAAGAACACACTTAAGTTTAATAAAGCCTGATATTCAGATCAATGTTTCCAGAAATCAAATGAATTCAAGAGAAACGAACAAAGAATAGTCGCTATTTTGAGGATGGACAGCCTGTAATTGCACGGGATTACAGGGGGAAAGGGAGCAAATGGACATTTGGAATTATCAAAGAACGAGAAGGTCCGTTAATGTATAAAGTGGAAATTTAACCGGGAACTATTTGGAGAAGACACATAGATCAATTACGAGACAGTGAAATTAATGAAAATAACATTGAAGAACCTGAAATCGTTTTACCATCAGTAAATACACCATCTACCACAGTAACTGACATTACAGTAAATGATTCAGCAAAGAATTTAAATACTGAAACATCAGATATTAACAATCCGATAGAACGACGTTACCCCGAAAGAATTCGTAAACCACCAAAAAGATTAATAGTGAAAGAATGATTTTGTGTATTAAATCACACTGCGTTTTAGAGGCATAGTAAATACCCTCTGTCTGATTATATAGCCATGGCATTCCTGAGCTAATGTGTATATAGTTTTGTTTTTATTTTGACAGTCAATGAATTTGTAGTGATCATATATCAATTTTAATAGATTAAGTGTTTGTTTGCAAACCGAATGAATGATCCGTATAATTGCTTATCGACAATCAATTTGGCAGAGAGGAATGTTATGTTTGTTATCATATAGTAACTCTTAATGCTGTATCTGTAATTTATCTTCAACACTTCCTAACTTTAATAATGACAGTTCCACAGTTCCTTATCATATGTTGTAATGATATTTAGTTAGTATTAAAATGTAGTTTGTAGTAAACTGACGTCTGGTCTTTATAGAACACACAAAGCATAAAAATCGTGCAATAGGATATATTGCTCGGGACAATATTCCTCAATATTAGTGCAATAACCCTATATTATAATGTAGTATCAAATATTTCATGTAGATTTCGTTGTAATATAAAAAATGCAATATTTTCCGATATTTTTACTCGTCCTCCTTTATAAATATACCTAAAAAGTAGAGCATTTCTGAATGAGTTAAAAATATTGCATCTCGACCGATATTGTATTCCATTCTTTCTCCTTTAAGCTTGGTACGCAATAGAGAAGTTCCGAGTAAAACTATACTTGCACGCAAGCAGACGAGAGATAAACAAGATGGCGGAGTTATATTAAATACATATTGCAAAGAAATATGGTTAAATGTAAATAAATTAATTTTAGAGTCACATGTCATTTTATACGTGTTATGATTGGTCTAAAAAGTTGAGGTTATTTGTCAATGAACGGAATCTAAAAGTAGACGTTGTTCTCAAGGCGTCGCATGCCGTTGTCATCAGGTGATTTTCTGTAAATGAGGCATCTTTGGTGTTTATTAAATTTATTTCCGATTATCTGCCTTATTTTGAAAAAAATTAATATATTTTCCAATAGATCATAACAATTAAGGATTGATCGAAATTATTTGTTCGGTTCATTCGAAATAACCTCAATCAGGTTGTACACACCCTTGGATAACCCACTACGCGGGTTACACAGTGTGTACAACCTGAATGAGGTTATTTCTTCATGAACCGAACAAAAATTGCGATCAATCCTTAATTGTCACAGACTGAAATATTTGGTACTATATTATAAAAGGATTATTGCAATAATATTGTGGAATATTGTCCCTCCCAGTATATCATATTGCACTCGCAAGCTCGTGAAATATGATATACTGTTCGGGATAATATTCAATCAATATTAGTGCAATAACCCTATATTATGTTGTGTGGGGATTTCACATAATACATAGGGCCCGGGTGGCTCAATGAGTTAGGTAGTTGGATTACCTAACAACTCATACAAGCATATCACCAATAAGGCGTGGGTTCGCGCCCGGCTTGGTAAATTGCAAAAAAGGTGCACTCGACTTGCAGCCGCAAGTGATAAAGCTTACCAGTTGCTTGCCCATGGTCGGTGGTTCTCTCTGGGTACTCCGGCTTCTTCCATCACTAAAACTGGTCGCCATGATATAGCTGAAATATTGCTGAAAGTGACGTTAAACACTAAAAAATCAAATCAAATCAAATCACTCCATAATACAAACTTTGTGTCATTGAATTTTAAAAAGTCGATATTTCTTATCATGCTACAAGATGAAATATACATGACATATTCTGAGTGAATTTGCAATATGAAATGTAGCATGGGTATTTATTTCAGAAATAACTTTCTATGATGAGGAAGTTGAAAAAAATGGGGATTTCAAAATTTATGCATTTTTATTTTTTATCCAATTTTTATACTCAAAATAAAATTGGTTCGCATAATCGGTACAAATAAACTGAACAAAAATTTACAAAGAAAAACTTGCAAGATATGCTGAACTACTCAGTTGCTTTTTTTATTTGAGATTATTTTCATACAGACAAAAAATATAAATTTCTTTAATTGTATATAGCTGGTTTATATATACCCAAAAAAAAGTTAAGCACCCCGATGTTTATTTTTTAAATGACAAATGATACGACAAGTATCACGAGATTACTGACCAGATAATCTAAAGAACGTAATGGTGACCTACATGTACTAGGACATTACATTGGCTCTAAGAAACCATCAAAAAATCAAGAAAAATGTTAATTTAATGAATATTTAATCACAATATCACAAGGCCAGTTTTTGCAGTAAAACATGTCCATTTTAAGTATTGACCTTCACAATTAAAAACGCACGATCAGATTGTCATTTCACTTTCAAAACGTCACTTATGAATCACTTGACGACATCTATTGTTTAAAGATCAGTACCGGGTGTAACCCCCACGTGCTTGGATGACGGCCTCAACTCTGCGTCTCATCCCTCCAGTTAGACGTCGGATGTCCTGTTGTGATAACTGCTGCCATTCCCGATGCAATGCTGCTTCCATCTGACGAATGTTTTGCACAGGAGGTTCTCGAGCATGAATACGACGGCCTAACATGTCCCAAATATGCTCTATGGGATTCAAATCCAGGCTCATAGCTGGCCAAGGAACAGAAGTCACGGCTTCGCGTTGGAGGTAGGCGGTTACTGCTCTTGAAGGATGAGGCCTGGCGTTGTCATCCATATACACAGGCCTGGTAGCTAGTGGATGGTTGTCGAAATGGGGGACAACAACTGGTTACAAGACGTCTCTGATGTACTGATCACCAGTTAGATTGCCTTGTATTGTGACTAAATCCAGCTTGCAGTCATGAGAGATACATCCCCAAACTATTACTGAGCCTCCACCGTAAGAGACAGTTGGCTGGATTATCCTAGAGGTATAGGCTGTATTTTTGTGTCTCCAAAACCTCATCCGGCCGTCGGTTACATGAAGCAGTAACCGGATCTTGCGCCATGTCCTTAAATTCCAACCACGTCGTGCTAAGCACCATGCCAAACGTGATCATCGATGTCGGTCTGCCAACAGTGGACTCTCCTTGACTTCAGACGGTTTCTAACTGTTCTTGTTGACAGACGTCTAATGGGCAGCCAGTGTTGTTTGAGCACGGGACTGGTTGCGAATGACATCCGTCTAACCAAACGCTGCAATTCCCTGTCGTCACGATCCGCTGCTTCCCGTGGTCTGCCGGTGTCCTATAATTATTAGCTACCATAATTATTAGCTACTTTTTGACGTTCGGAACTAGATTTTCGTAAACCACAAAGGTGTTCCAAATGATAGCCATGAAAATTAGCTACCTTAATAATACATTAAAAGTACTATGCCAGTTATTCCCCTTTTACCATGTTTTGATAGATTCTTGGTAATTAGTATTTTTGAACGAAAAAAGGGGGGTGGATGTAGGCGAGGAAATCTATTTAATTAGATAGATTTATCCAAGAAATGGATAGCAAACTCCTATTTATTCATTTACACCAAGGATTTATATATATATATATATATATATATATATATATATATATATATATATAAATCCTTGTTTACATGGAGCAAAATCTGGATGAAAATAAGTTATTTCGATATAAAATATATGATTGATTGATTGATTGATTGATTGATTGATTGGTTGGTGTTTAACGTACAGCGAGCAATTTTTCAGCTATATTCAGGACGAGAACATTTAAAAATTTAAACGCCACGGGACTCGAAACAAGGAAAGGTGTATGGGTAGGGACGAATAATTTAGCCAGTGCAACAGGTCTCATCATGAGCATACTGGGTTCTTTAACGTGCGACGAGGATGGCAATCTCTCAACACGGGACCTCGGTTTTATTTACGTCTCGACCGAAGGACGGATTGGTTGTGAATTTATACATCCCGCACAACCGAAGGACGCTCCTTCAAGCCGAAGAAGCTCTCGGTCCCATTTCTATACACCGGGGTTCCCGCGGGGTTATATATATATATAATATAAATAAATTCAAGTCTAATAATATTTTTAAAAAATTATATATTTATAGTGACATGAACAAATTTCTATATATCAATCACCATATTATTTATCTGTACATAATGCATTTTCTGCTTTGCATATATACAAAAATGTGTATATCTATTCCATTTATATGTGTATTATCATAATGTGTAATATTGAATTAATTAATAAACTATGTTTATACTATATCTATTCCAAAGAAATAAGACGCTTAGTTATAACAAGCAATAACGCTCCTGTGGTGAAATAGTTACGAGTACTCGCATCATGTGCGGTAGATCGTGGTTTCGATCAACGATCTGATCAAACCAAAAACTATACAATTTATATTGGCACATGGCGTAAAAGAATAAAGGCAAAGACTAGTCAGCATAATTTCTTCATTACATGGGATAGTGAAGTTTTCCATGAATATAAGCTACCTCGCATCTGTCCAGTGTATGACATAGGTTTCAAAGTGTTATCCATGAAAATAAACTACCTTGCACCGTTCAAACATGAGCATAAGCATCTGAAGCTTGTCCATGAAAATTAGCTACTCGACCTTTCTTCATTGCATGGAATAGGAGTCATGACGTGTTCCATGAAAATAAACTACCTGGCACCATTCAAACATAAGCATAAGCATCAGAAGTTTGCCCATGAAAATTAGCTACCTCTCATTCCTTCGTTTCATGGTCCATGAAAATTAGCTACCTGCCCATGAAAATTAGCTACCTCGCATTCCTTCGTTGCATTGGATAGAAGTCATGACGTTTTCCATGAAAATAAGCTACCTTACATCTGTTCAATGTATGACACAGGTGTCAAAGTGTTATCCATAAAAATAAACTACCTGGCACCATTCAAACATAAGCATAAGCAACAGAAGTTTGCCCATGAAAATTAGCTACCTCGCATTCCTTCGTTACATTGGAGGTTCCCCGCTGATTTGTTGTAACTTTTACTGTTGGAGAGATGTGACAGAATCAAAAATCATATATTTATTTGTTAAATTCGAAATTCATAAAATATTTTTTTAACAAAATCTATACTTTATTGAACATAAACTGTATAAGTGACCAGGTGAGTAATTCAGGCTCAGATAAAATGACCCACTAATTAAGAAATAAATCATTGAAGCCAGAATGTGTTTTGAGTTTTAACATGGATTGTTGGATAAAATTTACTAATATCCGCCAACCCATGTTAAAACTCAAAACACATTCATTCTTCCATGATTTATTTCGATTCTGATATGTCTAAGATTACAAATACGGTAGTATACTTTGATTGGAAGACGGTAATTTATATTTACGTTTGCGGAAAGTGTCACACACCATTTATGCTGCCAATGGAAAAGTCAGTCATATTCACCGGCACATGTGTGAACGAGATTATACCATCGATAAATCGCTCGTTTGTCTACAAAGCGTAAGAAGGAGTCGTGTTAGAATTTGTGTTGTACTCTGGTATTCATCAAAGCTTTTGAGCAGACGTTGTCTGTAAACTTTTCACATTTTAATCTTCTGCTCTGAAACCCCTTAGCTCAATGAACTGAAGCTTAATAGGAAGCATCTATGCAAGGTTCTCTATAAAGATTTTTCATTTCGTCATGATCCATTAACAAACATGGCCACCATAGGCAATTCTTATTGCTGATTGGTTGATTTCTAAAAAATCTTCACCTCTGAAATCGAATAGCCATAGGCAGTTATTGTTTCTGGTTGGTCAATTTCTAAAAATCTCTGAAACCGCCTGGCCAAATGAATTGAAACTTGGTAGGAAGCATATATGGAAGGTCCTCTATAAAGATTGTTCATTTCGGCTCAATTCGTAGCAAACATGGTCGCCACAGGCAGTTCTTGATGCTGATTGGTCGATTCCTAAAAAAATCTCCTCCTCTGAAACCGCTTGACCAAATGAACCTAATTTGGTAGGAAGCATCTATGAAAGACCCTCTGTAAAGATTGCTCATTTAGTCCTGATCCCTTAGCAAGCATGGTCGGCACAGGCAATTCTTGTTGCTGATTGGTCGATTCCTAAAACATCTTCTATTCTGAAACTGTTTGGCCAAATGAACCGAAACGTGGTAGGTAGCATCTATGGAAGGCCCTCTATAAAGATTGCTCATTTGGGATTTGTTAACAAACATGGTCAGCACAGGCAATTCGTGTTGCTGATTGGTAGATTCCCTAAAAATCTTCTACTCCGAAACTGCTTGGCCAAATGAACCGAAACGTGGTAGGTAGCATCTATGGAAGGCCCTCTATAAAGATTGCTCATTTTGGATCTGTTAACAAACATGGCCAGCACAGGCAATTCGTGTTGCTGATTGGTCGATTCATAAAAAATCTTCTCAACCTACTGAGCCTCTAGTCTATATATTGTATTGTATTATATGTATGCTAATGTTCCACCATGCCTGTCTGAGTTTTTCAATAAAATCTTTAAGAAATAACTTGTGTTTAGATACTTTGTGTGTGAGATATTATCATGTATATATGGCTGTTATTTAATTATTAAATTGACAAGTATGTGTGATACAAGTATCTGTACTTACAAGACATACCAGCATGATGCAAAATATTTATTTGAGCTATATTCAATGACATTACAGACATTTTCATATGTTGTACCAGCGTCTGGCAATCTACTTTCTAAAGGTTGAGTACATCATCCAAGTGATGAACAGTGCAGTGAAAGATAAATGAGGTGTAGGCAGCTCTTCAAACCTCTCTCCCATCAAGGCCCAGATTCAATACAAACGCAAACCTCTAAACATTTATTGATAAAGAATAGAGATACATGTACATAAGAAATTAGGATGCAGGCACCCTAAAGTACTACTGTTATTCCAAGATGTATAAATTTGTAGGCCCTTCTGAAGTTATATCCTCAAAACAGAAAAAAAAAACAAATAAAATTAGATATTAATCTGTTATCAAAAACAAACAAATACAAAACAAAACAAACCAATCAAAAATATAAAAAAGAAAGACAAAAACCCAACATGAATGCACCTTTTATCAATCTGACTTAAATCTGTACACATAATTTTCATAAGAGATACAGGTAGCTAATTTACCTGGAAATTTTACATACATTTTGTATCTATCATATTAAACAATGAGTGTATCTTGTTTTCAAAGAAAACATTCAGATAGCTACATTGCTAAAAAGAGGTAATAAAAACGTAGATATCAAATTTAGTGCACATGAACGTTTCTGGAATAACCTTCATCAGGTAGCTCAAGATCAAAAGATTGGAAAGCCAAATAATTTAATAGTTTTGGGAGCACAAAATCTATGGGTATTGATGTTATGTAGGAGTTTCTTTTACACCTGGTAGAGATATTGGGAGTGCTGTTTTTATGATGTGGGTTTTGGTGCAGTCGGGGATGTTGTCTTGTGATTCTACGGTGAATACGGACTGACACTGTTGGGGATGTTGGATTTTTGCTTTGTGTCAGCTGTGCTCTGTCCATCGCTCCTCATTGGTGTGACATCTGTTTTGTCTGTACCTAAGGATTTTATATATAACAGCTTCTTTCATCACATATTGCTTAAGATTTTGACCAAGATATAGTTTTTTCTGGTAACTGATTCATGTCGAGCGACGCCGGGAAACTTACACTATAACCGCGGACGTCTAAAACGCTTAGAACGATGTCTGTTTCTGCTCTTTTTAGACAATTTGCCAGTTGTTTTTTTTTAACTATAAGACATTGCAGAATAAACACAATATACGTACATTGTCGGGGAAATATAAAAACTGTACGTAACAGCTTTAGTGAGCGATTGTTTTTTAACGCCAACTCAGCAATTTTATAGCTATATCATGGCGAGACCAAGTTAATGAGATGATGATGATGTCCGCGGATATACATGTCGCTCCACTCTGACACATTATCCTGATTCCGAAGCAACCAGTCTTTGCTCTTTCTCCTTAATTCTGCGTGCTTTGCATTATAAGCAACAAATACCAGTTGATAATCTTTGTTTTGAAATATGAATTTGTTTATATACATGTACTCAAAAAGTCGCTTTTTATGTGTCTTCTGCCGAAGGATTGTGAAAGCGCGAAAAGTTGACCGTGCGTTGCGCAATATATTTTGTATTGATACGTTATCTACTGTCATTTATGTAGACAACAGGGGCGGATCCAGGGGGCGCACATTCGCCCCCCCCCCCTAAAATTTGAAAAAATAAGATTTGTAGGCATAAAATAGTGATTTTTCACACGAAATACCCCAAAAATTTTCGCGCCTCCCTCCGCTCGGCGCAATTTTTTAAAATTTGCCCCCCCTAACTTGAAATCCTGGATCCGCCCCTGGACAATATATGTATTCGCTGAGAAACAGACCAGAAATGCTCGCCAAAGACTCTCATCGGTAGTGCAATCGTTAGCGTGCTCGCCTCGAATGCGGTAGATCGTGGGTTCGAGTCCCGATCGGGTCAAACCATGTTCTGTACACATATTTTGCCATCTTCCACATTCTGTTGGAAATTTTTTATTTAGGGTTCTATTTTTACAAAATCCAAATAAGAAATTGTCATCAAGAGTGTGCAAATAGTTTCAGTTTCGAATTGAAATTAATCTAATAGCTACCAGTTCTTTAATATTGTAATAAATAAAGTTCCCAACTTTCATTATTAAATATATATGGAACATAATTTTATTTATTTCTTGAATTCAGAAGATAGTGTCAATAAGTAAGTAAATGAGTTAATTTCTTTATTTCAAGAGGGTAACACGGTTAGCAATAATAAGAGTGTGATTAATAATTATCACATATGATTTTATTAAGTTAAAGAATAATTTGCATAGTTTGAACATCACATAAATATTAAATTCTACCATATATAGTCCACCAATCTATTTTTTAATAGCTGTAAAAATGATACATCGCAATGGTAAATTGAAAAAAGATAGTTTGTAACTTAATCACATGCTATACAGCCATACAGGTAGCATTTTGTTTTTCAACTATGAACACCACTAATATCTATTGTTTATTTTAGTTTATATTGTGTACAGATCCAGGGGGCGGATCAAGGATTTCAAGTTAGGGGGGCGCACTTAAAAAAAACGCGCCGAGCGGATGGAGGCACGAAAATTGTTGGGGTGTTTCGTGTGAAAAATCACGATTTTACGCCAGAAAAATAATATTCTCCCCCCCCCCCCCCCCCCCCCCCCCCCCCCCCCCCCCCGGGATCCGCCCTTGAGATCTATATGTCTCTCTTTGTCAATCAGTAACTCTTTTCCTGTTTATGTACATGCAGTTTTTCATTTTGTCTCTCCATTGGAAATTCACAATCTGTATTTTGGTAAACATAATAAGGGAGACAAATCCTATAAGTTTATGCTACAAGTAGCTAATTTTCATAGGTAGCTAATTATTATGCTCCGCCGTATGAAAATTAGCTACCGGAAATTTGAGGTAGCTAATTTTCATGGGTAGCTAAAAATTGTACGACACCGGATCTTGGCAAGTCTTTCACATTGTTGGTTTGTCTGTGTATTCTCACCAGTCGGCTGACTACAGTATAGTGGTAGCACATCTGACGTCCAATAGCATTGAAGGACATCCCTGTTGTATGCATGCCGATTATTTGCCATCTTTGTGCTTCTGATATTCGCCTTCGTACCATGCTTACTACGAATGAATAGTATTTTCTCGCGTTTCGAATAATATAGCGGGAAAATATTGTATTGCCGTTTACGTATCTCATTAATTCTCGGTAGACGAAGGTAGTCGACCAATCAGAGTATACATTGGTAACTGCGTATATCTTAGGGTGTGTTTGAATAGTTCACTTCCTAGCCGTCGTTCAACAAGTAAACTTTGATGGACGTCAATATTCAGGAAGCTATCCAGTCTCAAGTGCATAGCGCAGTCAGTGCCTCACAATACCAGTTATTGAATAGCTTGACAACATTACTAGATACCAGATTAAATGGATTCCAGAGAAAGATAAAAGAAACCCAAAAGGCCATGTCGGAGAGTCAACTCGGAAAAATTAACGGGACAATGACAGAGAAATACAAATTTCGAACAAGAGGCAACGATGAACAGTACAAACACAACCAGAAAGTGTTCGTGAAGATGCGAGAGGTCAATGCCGAAATACCGGTAGAAGGTGAAAATATCAGTCCTGCCAACATAAACAGCGGCAAAAGAAACATTACCGAAGTTATGGATTTGATCAGAAACCGTTATATCTTCAGCAAAGTAGTAAGAGAAGTTGTCAAACATTGGAGAGGCAGAGGCCTTAATATCATTATGTATTTGAATGACGGACTCGGGGGAGGAAAACATCTTGAATATTCTTTCAATCTTTGGCAACAAACAGTGCGATCAAATCGGATCTTGAAAGATTCGGATTCTCAATAGCACAAGAAAAATGTAACTGGCACCCATTTCAGTGTCTAGAATGGTTAGGGTTTGTATGGGATACGTCAGAGGGAGTCATAAGAATAACTGATAAACGTTTGAAAAAATTCCTAGGAATTATAGAAATTTTCTTGAATGCGGTATTCATCTTTTCAGGGTGAAATTTATAGCAAGTATAGTAGGACAAGTCATTTCAATGCAAGCTGTTCTAGGAGAACAAGCGAGAATGAGAAGTAGATATTTATATGAATGCATTTTGCATAGGACAAGCTGAAATGCTAAAGTACTAGTTAGTACAGAGGCAGTTGGTGAATGCATTTTTTGGTATGCTAATGTTAAAAAAATGAATGAGATAGGATCTCAGTTATGTCAGTTTAGCTACAATGAACCACAGGACTTACATGTTTTCTGTGACGCTTCTGAAACAGGTTTCGGTGGTCATTTGACTACAGGTTCAGAGGACGAACCTTTAAAAGTATTCGGGACTTGGTCAGAAACCGAAAAAGTTTAAACCTCCACATGGAGAGAACTTGTGGCGTTAAAAGAGTAATTATGAATTTAAAAAATGTGTTAGAAGGTAAGGTTATCAGGGTGTACACAGATAACAACAATGTTGCATATATTCTTAAGATAGGAAGTAGAAAGACGTTATTACAAGTAATGTAATGTGCATACATACATTTTGTTCAGAACATTCAATCAATTTGAGTTCAGTTTGGATTCTTCGTGAGGAAAACGAGCATGCAGACATATTAAGTATAGGCAATCAGATTGTGATGATTGGGAGATAGACGATTACATTTTCACATATCTAGATGACTTATGGGTCCGCATAATGCAGATCGTTTTGCATACGATTATAATACTAAATGCAAGTATTTCAATTCTAGATTCTGGTGCCCGGGTACCGCAGGCATTGACTCATTTACCGTGAATTGGGGTGATAAAAATAATTGGATCGTTTCCCCTCCATCAATAATTCCGAAGGTGATTAACAAAATCAAACGGGAGAAATGTAGTTGTACTTTAGTTGTACCAGAATGGACCTCAGCTCCATATTGGCCAATGACTGTAAATAAACACTGCAATATTAGAGAATATATCGTGGAACATAACTTGTTTTCAAGGCGAAAATTTAACCAAGAAATACCGGGGGTAATGCGGCGTATTTCATCAAAACATTGTTAAATTCAGGTTTATTGTGTTAAAAATACAGTTTTAGCTCAATGTATTTATTATTCTTTTTTTTTTGACAGGCGTCAAATTGAACCATACTGTTGAAGAGGCCATCAGATCGACAGGGATAACAGATGATAGTTATTTATTCAGCCTTTTTCATAAGATGTGCAAACCTTTAGTGAACTGTAAAAGTGGCAATACCGTAATGTCATATTTCAACGCTTTTAAAAGATGAGAACGTTTCATTACTGTACATGGACACAGAGCTTTACCGGCACAACCCGTGCACGTAGCATTATATTTAACATATTTATTGAACAACGGTTCTTCTGAACATCCAGTATCCAATGCGGTGTATGGTATAAAATGGGCACATGAAATTAACGGACTTGATGATCCTACTAAAAACTCTTTCGTTACTTCAATACAAGAAGCTGCAAAACGAGTCGCACATAAGAAGACCGACAAAAAAGACCCTATCACCACAGAAACATTGATAGAACTTTGCGAGATGCATAAAGATTCTTCTGATTTACACGTTATAAGGGATTTGACAATGATATTATTATGTTTTGCCCGTTTCCTTAGATACGATGAAGTTAGCTCGACACGTGTCATTGACTTTGACATTGACGATTCTTTTTTGGCTTTGCATATTAACAAAAGTAAAACTGATCAATACAGGCAAAGTAACGAAGTTCTCATTTCCAAGGGTTCTACTTGTGCATGTCCTTTTAACATGTTCATTAGGTATAAAATTTTGGCAAGTTTAAGTATTTCTTCCAGAGAAATTTTGCTTAGACCAATTTATAGATCTGGTAAAGTGTGCAGGCTTATAAAAAAGGATAAGAAACTTAGCTATACGGCGGCTAGGGAGTCTTTACTTAAAAGAAAAATGTCTATCTGTCCAGAGGCTAACATAGGTCTTCATTCGCTTAGATCAGGTGGTACAACAGTGGCCGCTAACACAGATGTTAGCGATAGGTGTTTAAAAACACACGGGAGATGGTAATCAGATTCCAGTAAAGATGGGTACATTGTTGATTCAACTGAGAAATGTTTGAAGATTTCACAGGTCTTGGGTCTTTGAACAGTCACCCCTCCCTTTCTTTGTATTTCCTATCACGTTCGACGGGCTGTCGGCAAATTGATATTTGTGTTCTAGTTGTTTTCTATGGTCTAGAGTATAAGATAATACTATTTTTTTTAAAACACCGGACTTTTTTCTTTGTGTATATTATAAGTCAAAATGAGTTCAAATTTTAACTGAATGTACATGGCAGCGAGTAGTTTAACACATCTGTTTTCTTCTAAAGGTACATGGCAGCGAGTAGTTTAACATATTAAAATTAGCAATGAACAACAAAAAACACAGAAAAGACATCATAGAAAAAATGCACCTAAGTTAAAATTACTACCTCAAACCAGCAGGTTAGCAAAATGTATTATTGTAAAGGACTTAACTATAAGACAAAGGGAGGAAAATAAAAAGAGAAGGGAAGAGAAAAAGCAAAATGGAAAAAAGAAACCCACTAGAGATGATCAGGCATATAATGATGAAACTGTATATCATATCAGGAAAAGCACAAACAAAATAACAACTGCAATAGCTACTGTGGAAAATGTTCAAGATAATATGGAGTTTTCCCTTGCAAATTATCAATGACAACCATTACTAACAAATATTGTAAGGTACCAAAGGCATGATGACCAGGAAAATGAACCGATGAGTATGCTAACAAATATTGAGGATTTTGGGGAAGAGACAATTACAGGAGGTTTACGTTTAGAGCAAGAGGCTGATAAACTGGATATAATAAACGAAGAGGCATAACAAAATAGTTTTATTGTTTTAAACGACACTGTATATAATGTCACTGTAAATAATGCACAACATCCTGTGATGCATACCAACGCAGACAGTCTTTTTGATAAAATGGGCGAGCTACAGGCTCTAATCACTGGGAAAAAAATGATATTATAGCTGTTACCGAGGTATTTCCAAAAAGTCTACAATTAGACTAGAATGACCCCGAATTACAGTTAGACGGGTATATCATTTTTCATCCAACCAAGAAGGTATTTACAGGCAGAGGGTACATAATATATATTAAAGGAACATTAAAAGCATACCAGATTGAAAGTCAAGAAACGGAATTCATTGAGTTTATACAAGCAGGTATTAAAACTCAAAGTGTGTCCAATATACTGATTTCATGTATCTATAGAAGCCCAAGTGCAAATAATGATGATTGTGTGAGAGAATTGTCACATAATATCAATTAAAAGTTTTGCAATACCAAATTCGATTGCATACTGCATATGGGTGATTTCAATTTTAAAGAGATCAACTGGGTTGACCAAAATACATCAGTTGGGACCGTACATATATCTTCTAAGTTCCTAGAGGTAGTCAGAGACTCATTTCTCTTCCAACATGTGAAACAACCAACTAGGTACAGAAATGAAAACACTCCAAGTTTACTAGATCTGGTTTTCACTACGAGAAAGGAATGATAGAAATTATTGACCACTGCTCACCCCTCGGAAACAGCGACCATAAAATTTTAGAGTTTAGATTTGTACATACAAATGTTGCAAAGCCAACTAGTGATGAGAAAATGAGGTACGTTAAAGGTGATTACGCATCAGTCAATGAAATACTAAAGAAAAGTAGACTGGTACACTCTGCTGAGAACAGGAAGTATCGATAACGTATGGGATAGATTTGTCGATAAATTATCAATTGCTTGTAAAGATAACGTACCAGTGTACAAGTCTAAACCAATGCATTACGATACCCCCTGGATGGACAAAGAGACCATAGTCACAGTGCAGAACAAAAGAAAGAAATGGAAAAAGTATATATACTGCAAGAGCCCGCAAAATAAAGAATTATACGACGAAGCCAAAGAAGACTCGAGAAAAAAAGTGAGACAAGCACAGATGCGTTATGAGAAGGAAATATGCCAAAAAGCCAAAGATGACCCTAAGGTATTTTGGAGATTTGTCCAATCTAAAACCAAAATTAAAGAAAGCATTCAATGCATCATAGATGACAATGGAGAGATAGATACTGAAAACAAATGTAAGGCCGAACTTCTGAATGCGTTTTTCCAGAGTGTTTTTACAAATGAACCTGAAAAGGATACTATACCAACTTTCAACTCTAGAACGGACCTGAAACTAGATAATATTAAATTTGAAGTTGACACAGTAAAGAAACATCTGCAAAAAATAAATGAGACAAAGTCACAAGGGTCTGACTCTATACACCCAAAATTATTTAAGGAAACTATCGAGAGCATTACAACACCAGTAGCAAAGATATTTAATAAATCAATGGAAGATAGTAAACTATCACATAGATGGAAATCTGCAAATATAACCCCCATCCACAAAAAAGGTCCAAAACATACAGTATCAAATTACAGACCAATCAGTCTAACATCAATGATATGCAAAGTAATGGAACAAATTATAAGAGATGTCTTAATAGACTATATGGAAGAAAATTGTTTCTTTACAAAACACCAACATGGTTTTAGAAAAGGGCGCTCATGTGCAACACAACTGATAGAAGTAATGGAACAATGGACAGAAGATCTGGACAAGAAAAACTCCATAGATGTAATATACCTTGATTTTCAAAAGGCATTTGACACTGTGCCACACAAGCGTTTAATTCATAAGCTCAAGGGTTATGGTATAAGTGGAATTCTACTACTCTGGATAAAGGACTTTTTACATGAAAGAAAGCAAAGGGTGGTATTAAACGGCCAAAGGCTCGTCATGGACTGAAGTCATCAGCGATATGCCACAGGGAAGTGTGTTAGGTCCCATACTATTCACCATATACATAAATGATCTCCCAGACGCATTAGAAAACATGATCAAACTTTTCGCAGATGATACCAAAGTGTTTGCATCAGTAAACAATGAAGAAGATAAAAACAGTCTCCAGGGTGACATTGATAAACTAATGAACTGGGTCAGATACATGGTTACTGAAGTTCAATAAATCAAAAATGTAAATATATGCATCTGGGACCAGAAACAGACTACAATTACATGATGGAGGAAAATATGATAGCTAATTCTATGGAAGAGAAAGACCTTGGCATTATTATAGATAATAAACTAAATTTCCAAAATCATATCAATAAACAGGTCAATAAAGCAAACCAAAAACTTGGACTGATTAATAGATCATTTAAATACATGGACAATGACATGTTCCTACAACTGTTCAAGAGTCTGGTTAGGCCACACTTAGAATATGGGAGTAGTCTGGTCAGTTGCAAACAAAAAAGAGGCAATAATAATAGAAAACGTCCAGAAAAGGGCTACCTGGCTTGTCAAAGAGATACAACATCTTAGTTATGGCAATAGATTAAAACAACTAGAGTTACCAACACTGCAATATAGGAGAATCAGAGCAGATGTAGTAGAAACTTTTAAGATCATAAAGGGTATGGACAAGGTCGAAATCGACACCATATTCCTCAAAAATAATACTGCAACTACAAGAGGACATAAGGGACAGAGCATTTAACTTGCAGGGGGGGGGTATGGTTTTTTGCTTCGTTCAGAAATTTTTTTACGGACAACACAAGAGTTAGGGGACGACCATTTAACTTGAAGGGGGAGGGGGTTATGGTTTTTTTAAAAAAAAATATATTGATTCCCAATGTTACTGAAAAAAATATTCTGATTTTGGTGGAGGAAAAAAAAAATAATCTGATTCAGAGTTTTTGTCATATAACCTAATGTTGAATTCTGGAAAAAAATTTCGCGCTTTGAACAATAAAAAAAATAAATATTCGAACTCTCGCGTTGTTCGAAAAAAAATTCTGAACGAAACAAAAAACCATAACCCCTTCAAGTTAAATAGTCGGTCCCTTAGAATATTTATTTTTGTTGTTGTGCGAAGCGGGAATTTGTTTCCAGAATTTAATATTATAATAATGTTAAATTCTGGAAAAAAAATTACCGCTTCGCACAATAAACAAAAAAATATTCCAACTCTTGTGTTGTCCTGAAAAAAATTCTGAACGAAGCAAAAAACCATAACCCCACCCTGCAAGTTAAATGGTCAGTCCCTAAACAATCATTGGAAAAATATTTAAATTAAATTTGTGCCCGACTTTCACGGACCGGAAGCGGATATTAGTAGAAATGATAATGAGATGGATCTGAGAGGCCAGTCCTAAGAATGATCTCAACTAACAAGTAACAAGTAACAAGTATATCTATTTTTGTCTAAAGGTACATATGGCAGCGAGTAGTTTAACATATCTGTTTTTTCTGAAGGTACATGGCAGTGAGTAGTTTAGCATATCTGTTTTACTGAAGGTACATATGGCAGCGAGTAGTTTAACATATCTGTTTTTTCTAAAGGTACATGGCAGCGAGTAGTTTAACATATTTGTTTTTCTGAAGGTACATGGCAGCGAGCAGTTTAACATATGTTTTACTGAAGATACATATGGCAGCGAGTAGTTTAACATATCTGTTTTTTTCTGAAGGTACATGGCAGCGAGTAGTTTAACATATCTGTTTTACTGAAGGTACATATGGCAGCGAGTAGTTTGGCATATCTGTTTTTCTGAAGGTACATATGGCAGCGAGTAGTTTAACATATCTGTTTTTCTGAAGGTACATGGCAGCGAGTAGTTTAACATATCTGTTTTTTCTGAAGGTACATGGCAGCGAATAGTTTAACATATCTGTTTTACTGAAGGTACATATGGCAGCGAGTAGTTTAACATATCTGTTTTTTCTAAAGGTACATGGCAGCGAGTAGTTTAACATATTTGTTTTTCTGAAGGTACATATGGCAGCGAGTAGTTTATCATATCTGTTTTTTTCTGAAGGTACATGGCAGCGAGTAGTTTTACATATCTGTTTTACTGAAGGTACATATGGCAGCGAGTAGTTTGACATATCTGTTTTTCTGAAGGTACATATGGCAGCGAGTAGTTTAACATATCTGTTTTTCTGAAGGTACATATGGCAGCGAGTAGTTTAACATATCTGTTTTTTCTAAAGGTACATGGCAGCGAGTAGTTTAACATATTTGTTTTTCTGAAGGCACATATGGCAGCGAGTAGTTTATCATATGTTTTTTTCTGAAGGTACATGGCAGCGAGTAGTTTTACATATCTGTTTTACTGAAGGTACATATGGCAGCGAGTAGTTTGACATATCTGTTTTTCTGAAGGTACATATGGCAGCGAGTAGTTTAACATATGTTTTTTCTGCAGGTATATGGCAGCGAGTAGTTTAACATATCTGTTTTTCTGAAGGTACATGGCAGCGAGTAGTTTAACATATCTGTTTTTTCTGAAGGTACATGGCAGCGAGTAGTTTAACATATCTGTTTTTCTGAAGGTACATGGCAGCGAGTAGTTTAACATATCTGTTTTTCTGAAGGTACATGGCAGCAAGTAGTTTAACATATGTTTTTCTTTTATATTTTTTTCAGCCAATTAGATTAGGAGAAAAAAAAATAACATTAAGATCTTTTGCTCAGAAATATAAGCTGAAATGATCTTTGGTTTGGCCCACCTTCAAAATTATATGTGACATCTCCACCCTCCACAATTGCTGGCATTACTATAAGTAGAAATTTCATTAAATTGCAAAAAAAAAAAAAGAATCGGCTGAAATTTTTATATAGAAGTAAAATTGAAAACCTTGTGAGCGATTACAGTCTCCCGGGAGCTCTAGTTCCTCATGCAGCTAGTCTGAATTTGGCGAGATGAAAAAATAATTATTTTTAGTAACAGTATAGCCATCTTGAATGGAGGGTGGAGTAATCAACTGAGTGAATTATTTTTATATCAGAAATACAGAATGAATGAAGTCATTCTGGATTCTGTAAAAAATTGTATTTGTTAATCTTTTTTATTAAAAGGAGACTATAAGGAAGTGATATATATATACGTCTGAAAATTAAACCAAACAGTGTTAGAATTAGATTTTAGAGCTGTCAAATTTTTGTTCTTCCCTCGACGGGATTGGAACCTACACCATTGACACACTGCAGCACCATTCGCTTAGCCTTATGTCCAGCGCCCTAGACCACTCGACCACATCCACTCCCTAAAAAAGGAGCGTCAATAATCGTAGTGTTACCTTTTCTCGTAAGGCAAATCTAGGGATAGACGTAAGACATGTGTATAAGCGTGTGTAGATGGTACATATATACTTAATATTATAATTTGACAGCAATCTAACTCAGCAATTTTTAGTATATTGTATAGGATAATGAAGAATTCATTATACAGTCACAGGAAATAAAGTATACTATACAAACTTCTAGAAGCAAGTGACAACCATACAATATATCTAGATTAACACGACTTGTGCCACAACTGCTTGCCTTTCCAGAGTTCACCCCGGTTTTTAGTGGGGTTTGTGTTGCTCATTCTTTAGTTTTCTGCTCAGTGCTTTGTCTATCATTGTCTCTCTTCAATTTAAGACTTCTGATTACCCTTTTGGTATCTTCAAACTTTTGGCCATTGTATTGTATGTCTTTCTTCAATTTAAGACTTCTGATTACTCCTTTGGTATCTTCAAACTTTTGGCCATTGTATTGTATGTTTTTCTTCAATTTAAGACTTCTGATTACTCCTTTGGTATCTTCAAAATTTTGGCCATTGTATTGTCTGTCCTTCAATTTACGGCTTCTAATTACCCCTTTGGTATCTTCAAACTTTTGGCCATTGTATTGTCTGTCATTCTTCAATTTAAGACTTCTGATTACCCCTTTGGTATCTTCAAACTTTTGGCCATTGTATTGTCTGTCCTTCGTCAATTTAAGACTACTGATTACCCCTTGGGTATCTTCAAACTTTTGACCATTGTATTGTCTTTCCTTCAATTTAAGACTTCTGATTACCCCTTTGGTATCTTCAAACTTTTGGCCATTGTATTGTCTGTCATTCTTCAATTTAAGACTTCTGATTACCCCTTTGGTATCTTCAAACTTTTGGCCATTGTATTGTATGTCCTTTGATTTAAGACTTCTGATTACCCCTTTGGTATCTTCAAACTTTTGGCCATTGTATTGTCTGTCTGTCCTTCAATTTAAGACTTCTGATTACCCCTGTGGTGTTTTCAAACTTTTCTTGGTAGTTGAGAGATGAAAGGAACTGATTGCATAGCTGTAACTATCATGTGATTGCATACATATCTAACAAACTAAATAATATTTGCAGTTTATTATAGAAATAGAAACATGTTTGATAAAAGTTATTTAAGATAATTAGTCTATTACTGTAATGGATTTCTTTGTGAAATAAACATCTCTGTTATTTAGCGAGATGGACCTACAAATACAAAACAGAAAATCATTAAACAGTGCTAGATTATAACCTTTTGTGACCCCTAGGCTAATGAAATTATGGTGCCCCCTCAGATGGAGCCACCTTCTAACTTGCTCGCACCTGTCTTGAATATTATTTACTCATGATATATTTTAGCGCCATTTGCATAGTTTGAGGCCCCCCACCCTCCCCAAGCTTGAGGTGCCCTAGGTTGCTATAGGATAATCCGGCCCTGAATGTCAGCCATACTTTATCCATGTTTATTATGACGCAAGTGAAACATTCTTCTATAGGGTCCACTGCGGTCTTGATCATATGGTAGTTGGATTTACAACTACCTGTACAATCAGTGCTTATCACCTCTGAAGTTATGAGTTTGAATCCCACTCGGGCAACGTGTACTCAATACAATAATATGTGATAAAGTTTGTCAGTGACTTGCGACAGGTTGGTGGTTTTCTCTGCTTAATCTGGTTTCCTCCACCAATAAAACTAAAATTAATATTGTTGAAAATGGCATTAAATACCATAACCCTAACCCATTCTTCTATATAAACAACTCTCTAGTTGGAAATTTAGTTGAAATGACAGCCTTATAAAAAAAAAATAAAAGCAACATACTGTTCATGTTTATGTCGTTCATTGTTGTGGTAGTGTGTGGTATTTTCGAGTTGAAGTGAATCTGTGCAGTTTTTTATTGTATTTCCATTGGAGATCCCATTAACCTGTAAATAACTCCAACATTTTTGTGCCTGTACCAAGCCAGGACCTGGATGTCCATCTCTACATGTCATGGTCTGTTTTATGTTCAAAGATTTAAGATGAGAAATAATTGTCCGTTTTGTTGATATTGGTGGAATTATTGACATCATAAATTCTTTTCATTATGTTTGTCATTTGAGTGACTGATTGCTGTTTTTCATCAAGTGAGCCATATCTCAGCTATAATCGGGGGAGCGGTCGTGATTACACTCGAGGCAATAAGGTTAATCATTACATCATCGATGCAGTTCCATTTTAAATACAGACAGAATTGTCAAAGATGGAAATAGATGCAATAAATATATTATTGTCTATCATAAATTCTTTTCATTATGTTTGATATTTGAGTGGCACGATATAACTGAAAAATTGCTGAATTGGCGTTAAACAACAATCACTCACTCACTCACTTATTGTGTAATTAAAATAGACTTACATGAACCGATGATTAGAAGAAGATTGTCAATAGCAATGTCTCCCTTGTATGACTGACCTCTTGATCCGTCAATAATTATCTACAAAGACATAAACAAAAAATGTATATTGAATTAAATTCTTGAAACAAAAATTTGGTCTGGGCTTCTGGAAATGTTCAGACATTTTTTTCATTATATTTAACAGAAGCCCAGTGGCCCAAGACCACAAAAATTTGGTCTGGGCTTCTGAAAATGTTCAGACATTTTTTGATAAAATATAACAGGAGCCCAGTGTCCCAAGACCACACAATTTGGTCTAGGCTTCTGTAGCCCAACTATCTACTGAAATTTGAATATTACACCTGCAAACTCTATAGAGAATAATACACAACAGTGTATCGCCCCCAAGTAACAAATATCAACCAGATGGATGATATCTGCTGAGGGTTGATATATCATATGATACAGGTTTTGTCATGAATTGCTATAGTTTATCAGGGGCCGTCGTGGCTGTGATAGTATGGTAGTTAGATTTACAACTACCTATGCAATCAGTGCCTATCACCACTGATGTTGTGAGTTTGAATCTCGATCAGGGCGAGGTGTACAACATTATGTGATAAAGTTTGTCAGTGACTTATGACAGGTCGGTGGTTTTCTCCAGGTCCTCCGGTTTCCTCCACCAACAAAACTCACCACCTTGATATAACTGAAATATTGTTGAAAGTGGCATTAAACACCATCAAACCAAACCATTAATCTAAACAAACAGTATTACTTACAACAGGAGTGGCGAACGCTGGTATATCAACAAATGCTGTCATCCATCCGTCGTCTTGGTGACCAGATTGATGCCACACTTCTGTTGCTTGTTGTTCTGAATCTCCAGCAGATATAGACAAACTTCCAGGGCTTCCCTTCATGTGGTATGACAAGCTAAGACAATAAGTTGATGCTAAAAATAGAAAAAAATATTCCACTTTATCTGTAATTTTGTCTTTTTTCCTTTTTATCTCGAGCAGCCGTCGTGATCATATGGTAGTTGGATTTACAACTATCTGTACAATCAGTGCCTATCACAACTAAAGTTGCGAGTTCGAACCCATTCATGGTGAGGTGTACTCGATACTATACTATGTGATAAAGTTTGTCAGTGACTTGCAATAGGTCAGTGGTTTTCTCCAGGTACTTCGGTTTCCTCCACCAATAAAACTGACCGCCACAATATATTAACTGAAATATTGTTGAAAGTGGCATAAAACACCATAAACCATAAACCTTTTATCTCGATGAGCAATATTTTCAGTACAAACCAACTGAGGCTGATATGCTGATATTGAACATTATCGATCAGTATGATGTCAAACACATTATGAAGTTACCTATAAAAACAACAATGTCCAATTTGAAAGACTTGACTACATTATCATTAATATTGCAGCTCGTCTTATCAGACTTGATGTGTTCAAGTTATCAGATTCCATATTAAAAATTACAGTCAAACCTGCCCATGTGGTCACCTCTATTAAGCAGTCAAATGTATTAAAAGGTCACATTTTTCTTGTCCTGTCATAGAAAGTTTCATTTGAATTGAACCTCTTTTAAGAGGTCACCTATCTTATAAGGCCACTTTTTTCTTTGTCCCAAAGAATACCTCAAGATACAGGTTTGACAACATTATCATTAGTGTCATAACTTGTCCTGTGGACTCACTGCAATACTAGTGATAATGTATGTCTCGACATTCAAAACTACTGATATTCTACATATAAAAAATCCTCTTACGCTGTAATGTAGTGCCAAAAGTTGTTAATCTAGCAACGTCGCCATTGCTACGGGGTGAGGAGACTTCAGTATACATGTAATAGGTTCCGCTTTCTGCATTATCTGGTCCAGTACCAGAACTTGGTGTGCTTCCCTAAAAAGAAAAAGAACGAAAGTTTTAGGATAACGGATATTACATATCACTTTCAACAATAGTCAAACCTACACATGTGATCACCTCTATTAAGCAGCCACCTGCATTAAAAGGTCACCTTTTGCTTGTCCTGTCATAATACACTTCATATGAATTGAAACTCTTTTTACAGGTCACCTGTCTTAATAAGGTCACTTTGCCTTTGTCCCAAAGGTGACCTCTTTATACAGGTTTGACTGTATTTAAGTTACACAGTGAAACCTGTCTAAACTGATCCCCGAATAAACTGGAATACTGTATACATGTATCTTATTAAGTGGGTACAACACATTTCAGGTCAAAAGTCAAAAGAATGGAAAGCTAAATAATTAAAAGGTTTTGACAACAGGAATAACAAAGACCTGAATAGAATAGCAAAAATTGGGTAATGAAATGCACCAAGCCAGGGAAGTGAACTGTCTATGTGTGTTAGAGGTATCAGGCCAGGGAAGTGAACTGTCTATGTGTGTTAGGGGTATCAAGCCAGGGAAGTGAACTGTCTATGTGTGTTAGGGGTATCAAGCCAGGGAAGTGAACTGTCTATGTGTGTTAGGGGTATCAGGCCTGGGAAGTGAACTGTCTATGTGTGTTAGGGGTATCAGGCCAGGGAAGTGAACTGTCTGTGTGTTAGGGGTATCAGGCCAGGGAAGTGAACTGTGTCTATGTGTGTTAGAAGTATCAGGTCAGGGAAGTGAACTGTCTATGTGTGTTAGGGGTATCAGGCCAGGGAAGTGAACTGTCTATGTGTGTTAGCGGTATCAGGCCAGGGAAGTGAACTGTCTATGTGTGTTGGGGGTATCAGGCCAGGGAAGTGAACTGTCTATGTGTGTTAGGGGTATCAGGCCAGGGAAGTGAACTGTCTATGTGTGTTAGGGGTATCAAGCCAGGGAAGTGAACTGTCTATGTGTGTTAGGGGTATCAGGCCAGGGAGGTGAACTGTCTATGTGTGTTAGGGGTATCAAGCCAGGGAAGTGAATTGTCTATGTATGCTAGGGGTATCAGGCCAGGGAGGTGAACTGTCTATGTGTGTTAGGGGTATCAAGCCAGGGAAGTGAACTGTCTATGTGTGTTAGGGGTATCAGGCCAGGGAAGTGAACTGTCTATGTGTGTTAGGGGTATCAGGCCAGGGAAGTGAACTGTCTATGTGTGTTAGGGGTATCAGGCCAGGGAGGTGAACTGTCTATGTGTGTTAGGGGTATCAAGCCAGGGAAGTGAACTGTCTATGTGTGTTAGGGGTATCAGGCCAGGGAAGTGAACTGTCTATGTGAGTTAGGGGTATCAGACCAGGGAAGTGAACTGTCTATGTGTGTTAGGGGTATCAGGCCAGGGAAGTGAACTGTCTATGTGTGTTAGGGGTATCAGGCCAGGGAAGTGAACTGTCTATGTGTGTTAGGGGTATCAGGCCAGGGAGGTGAACTGTCTATGTGTGTTAGGGGTATCAAGCCAGGGAAGTGAACTGTCTGTATACTAGGGGTATCAGGCCAGGGAGGTGAACTGTCTATGTGTGTTAGGGGTATCAAGCCAGGGAAGTGAACTGTCTATGTGTGTTAGGGGTATCAGGCCAGGGAAGTGAACTGTCTATGTGTGTTAGGGGTATCAGGCCAGGGAAGTGAACTGTCTATGTGTGTTAGGGGTATCAGGCCAGGGAGGTGAACTGTCTATGTGTGTTAGGGGTATCAAGCCAGGGAAGTGAACTGTCTATGTGTGTTAGGGGTATCAGGCCAGGGAAGTGAACTGTCTATGTGAGTTAGGGGTATCAGACCAGGGAAGTGAACTGTCTATGTGTGTTAGGGGTATCAGGCCAGGGAAGTGAACTGTCTATGTGTGTTAGGGGTATCAGGCCAGGGAAGTGAACTGTCTATGTGTGTTAGGGGTATCAGGCCAGGGAGGTGAACTGTCTATGTGTGTTAGGGGTATCAAGCCAGGGAAGTGAACTGTCTATGTGTGTTAGGGGTATCAGGCCAGGGAAGTGAACTGTCTATGTGAGTTAGGGGTATCAGACCAGGGAAGTGAACTGTCTATGTGTGCTAGAGGTATCAGGCCAGGGAAGTCAACTGTGTATGTGTGTTAGGGGTATCAGGCCAGGGAGGTGAACTGTCTATGTGTGTTAGGGGTATCAAGCCAGGGAAGTGAACTGTCTATGTGTGTTAGGGGTATCAGGCCAGGGAAGTGAACTGTCTATGGGTGTTGGGGGTATCAGGCCAGGGAGGTGAACTGTCTATGGGTGTTAGGGGTATCAAGCCAGGGAAGTGAACTGTCTATGTGTGTTAGGGGGTATCAGGCCAGGGAGGTGAACTGTCTATGTGTGTTAGGGGTATCAGGCCAGGGAGGTGAACTGTCTATGTGTGTTAGGGGTATCAAGCCAGTGAAGTGAACTGTCTATGTATGTTAGGGGTATCAAGCCAGTGAAGTGAACTTGTCTATGTGTATTAGGGGTATCAGGCCAGGGAAGTGAACTGTCTATGTGTGTTATGGGTATCAGGTCAGGGAGGTGAACTGTCTATGTGTGTTAGAGGTATCAAGCCAGGGAAGTGAACTGTCTATGTGTGTTAGGGGTATCAGGCCAGGGAAGTGAACTCTCTATGTGTGTTAGGGGTATCAGACCAGGGAAGTGAACTGCCTATGTGTGTTAGGGGTATCAAGCCAGGGAAGTGAACTGTCTATGTGTGTTGGGGGTATCAGGCCAGGGAAGTGAACTGTCTATGGGTGTTAGGGGTATCAGGCCAGGGAAGTGAACTGTCCATGTGTGTTAGGGGTATCAGGCCAGGGAGGTGAACTGTCTATGTGTGTTAGGGGTATCAGGCCAGGGAGGTGAACTGTATATGTGTGTTAGGGGTATCAAGCCAGGGAAGTGAACTGTCTATGTGTGTTAGGGGTATCAGGCCAGGGAGGTGAACTGTCTATGTGTGTTAGGAGTATCAGGCCAGGGAAGTGAACTGTCTATGGGTGTTAGGAGAATCAAGCCAGGGAAGTGATCTGTCTATGTGTGTTAGGGGTATCGGGCCAGGGAGGTGAACTGTCTATGTGTGTTAGGGGTATCAGGCCAGGGAAGTGAACTGTCTATGTGTGTTAGGGGTATCAGGCCAGGGAGGTGAACTGTCTATGTGTGTTAGGGGTATCAAGCCAGTGAAGTGAACTGTCTATGTGTGTTAGGGGTATCAGGCCAGGAAGGTGAACTGTCTATGTGTGTTAGGGATATCAAGCCAGGGAAGTGAACTGTCTATGTGTGTTAGAGGTATCAGGCCAGGGAAGTGAACTGTCTATGGGTGTTAGGGGTATCAGGCCAGGGAAGTGAACTGTCTATGGGTGTTAGGGGTATCAAAACTGAACCCTGAATAAAATGGAATACTGTATAAACCGAATTTGAAATAAAGTCCTAATATAGAGATCTTTGTTAATTTAGTCTGTATAAACTTAACACCCGTCTATTCTGAACACGAAAGCTGGTTCAAAGGAGGTTTGGCTTAGAAGTGTTTCACTGTACTGTGGCAGTGAGTTAAGTTTGTGGAGGAAACCAAGAGAAAACTACTAACCAGTCTTAATTAAATTTGCATTGACTGAGTGCACCTCTCGATGAGTGGGAATGATAATTCACAATCTCAAGAAAGGAGAGAGACTGATTGTTGATTGGCTAATGAGCAATTTTCCCACTATAATATCATATAAATTATAATTTTGATGAGATGAGGTCCACTGTTTACAGGACAAGCATGCTTAGTTGGATTTCTTATAGTGCTATCTCACTAGAACATCAGTCCGTGTGGTCAGACATGTTGCTCCACTTGGACACTGATAATTCTGATTCCAACCAGTCTTTTGCTCTTAATTGTTTAAGCTGTACTTTGAGTGCTTGGTGCAGAAGCAGCAAATACTAAATTTATAATTATTGTTTATATTTGACGGAGTCTTGAAACCATGATCTACCACACACAAGGTCAGCAGGCAAAGCCATTACACCCACGATGCAGTGAGAAAGAAGTTAGGGTTAGGGTTATGGTGTTTAACACCACTTTCAACAATATTTCAGTTATATAGTGACGGTCAGTTTTCTTGGTGGAGGAAACCAGAGCAAACTGAGAAAACCACTGATCTGTCACAAGTCACTGACAAACTTTATCACATAAAGTTGTATTGAGTACACTGCGCCTGAGCGGGATTCGAACTCACAACGTTAGTGATGATAGGCATTGACTGCATAGGTAGTTATAAGTCCAGATCACGACAACGACGGGCCCGAGAGAAAGAAAGAAAGAATACTAACAATCACAATAAGTCTCCACACGTTGTTTTGTGAGACATAAAATCAGAAAGAGAACACATGTCTTATGTGACCTTCACAATGCATTTCTTATCAATTAAACCTGTGTTAAGTGACCACCTGTCTTATGTGACCTTAATTTTTTATTTCCCTTCACAGTGCATTTCTTATCAATTAAACCTGTATTAAGCGACCACCTGTCTTATGTGACCTTAACTTTTATTTCCCTTCACAGTGCATTTCATATCAATTAAACCTGTATTAAGCGACCACTGTCTTATGTGACCGAAATTTTTTATTTCCCTTCACAGTGCATTTCTTATCAATTAAACCTGTGTTAAGCGACCACCTGTCTTATGTGACCTTAATTTTTATTTCCCTTCACAGTGCATTTCATATCAATTAAACCTGTATTAAGCGACCACTGTCTTATGTGACCTTAATTTTTATTTCCCTTCACAGTGCATTTCATATCAATTAAACCTGTATTAAGCGACCACTGTCTTATGTGACCTTAATTTTTCATTTCCCTTCACAGTGCATTTCACATCAATTAAACCTGTATTAAGCGACCACCTGTCTTATGTGACCTTAATTTTTATTTCCCTTCACAGTGCATTTCACATCAATTAAACATGTATTGAGCAACCACTTGTCTTATGTGACCATATTTCACTGTTTCCTTGGAAGGTCACATAAGACAGATTTGACTGTATTTAAAATTTTTAACAATAAACTTACTGTTCTTCTGGTCCAATCAAAATCATCTTGAGATGAGTCTACAAAAATACAGGTCTCTCCATCTTCAAAGTCACAAGTATATTGATCTAACGGTACGGCTGTAAATAAACAAATTATGACTTGATTTGATTTATTGTGCTTAATGCCACTTTCAGCACTATTTCAGCTATATCATGGCGACCAGTTTTAGTGGTGGAAGAAGTCGGAGAGAACCACCGACCATGGGCAAGCAACTGATCAACTTTTATCACTTGCGGCTGCGATTTGAGTGCACCTTTTTTGTAATTTACAAAGCCGGGCACAAACCCACACCGTATTGGTGATAGGCTTGTATGAATTGTTAGGTAATCTAACTATCTAACTGATTGAGCCACTTAGTCCCTAAACAATTATGAAATAAGAATTAATTTTTGAGATGCTACTGAATCTCCTTTTCAAATAAACTCCATCCAGACCCTAAGATAAAATTATATAATTCCCCTATAAAAATAGTTCCAGAAACTTAATTTTTAGGTCTCCTCTTTGATAGTATCTTAAACTACTTTTCTACCTCATATTAAAATGCTTAAAACACTTAATATTTTAAAATTTGTGTCCAGTACTGACTGAGGTGGGGAAAGCATGGTTTTATTGAATTTATATAGATCGTTGATTCGATCAATATTGGATTACGGATGTATTGTTTACTGATCAGCCCGTTCATCGTATATCAAGTTGCTTGATACAGTCCATCATCATTCATCAAGGGTTACGACTCTCACTTGGAGCGTTCAGTACGTCTCCAGTTGAGAGTTTGTATGTTGAAGCAAACAAGCCTTCCCTTGAAAACAGACGTGTCAAACTTGGTATGCAGGACTGATCTACTGTTTACCACCATTCACAATGTCAGTTTTATTGGTGGAGGCAACTGGATTGTCCGGAGAAAATCACCGACCTGCCACAAGTCACTGACAAACTTGATCACATAATGTTGTACACCTCGTCCTAAGCGAGATTCGAACTCAAAACATCAGTGGCTATAGACACATATTGCATAGGTAGTTGTAAATCCAACTACCATATGATCATGACCACGACGGCCCCGACTCTCTAGTTGATTACCACAATTGACAATGTATATTACACATCAATGTATAATATTCCTTTAGCTATAGAATTATATCTATGACATCAAAGCTCCCTGTGGTCTATTTTTAGGTGGTGATTATAGAGCAACAGATATTGTCAATTTAAGGGGTGATATTTATGATATTTAACGGCACTGTCCACAATATTTCAGCTACATTGTGGAGATAAGTTTTATTGATGGAGTGTTGGAAATCCTTTTTTTCAGTACGGTTCCGTAATTGTATTTTCTATACCGGAAATTATTTTGTTGTCTTCTGCAAAACAAAACATTATAGTTTTTAAACATCTTAGAGTAGTTTCCATATAATAAAAGAGTTGGGGACCGACCATTTAACTTGAAGGGGGGGGGGGGGTTATGGTTTTTTGTTTCGTTCAGAATTTTTTTTCCCGACAATACAAGAGTTAGAATATTCATTTTTCTTGTTGCGCAAAGTGCAATATTTTTTTCCAGAATTTCACATTAGGTTATATGACAAAAACTCTGAATCAGATCATTTTTTTTTCCTTCACCAAAATCAGAATATTTTTTCAGCAACATTGGGAATCAGAATATTTTTTTTTAGAATAAAAAAACATAACCCCCTCCCCCCCTTTCAAGTTAAACGGTCGTTCCCTTATTGCCTTCATATGAGGTGAACATCAAATTGTCAACCCTCGAGAGGTTGTTTGAATGGAATGGGAGAGTTCATCTTTAAAAAAACATCTAAACAGCCCGAGGAACACCAACTGATACACAGGAAATATTTTATTTATCCTTTGCAATAACTTACATATAGTTTCACATGTTGGTCCAGTCCATCCAGATGCACAAACACATACAAAGCTAGCAGCAGCATCTTGACATGATCCACCGTTTTTACAAGGACTGCTCGAGCAAGGAGTTGCTGGACCTTAAAATAAATTTGCTAAATTAAATCAATTTTTTTTATTGGCTTATAAAATGTTTTTACAGTTTATGACAAATAAACGAATTACATGTCGGTTTTGGTTTATGGTGTTTAACGCCACTTTCAAGAAAATTTCAGATATATCGTGGCTGTCAGTTTTATTGGTGGAGGAAACTGGAATACCTGGAGAAAACCACTGACCTGCCGCAAGTCACCTACAAACTTTATCGCATAATGTTGTATCTGTATCACGTACACCTTGCCATGGTCGGGGTTCGAACTCACAACTTCAGGTAGCTGTAAATCCAACCACCATACGATCACAACCACTATAGCCCCCGAAATACATGTAAAATACAGTGAATCATGAATAAACCAAAATCGTGTACAAACGGAACTTTTAATAAAGTCATAATATATGAACTCTTTGTTAATTTAATCTGTATAACTGAACACCAGTCTATTCTGAACACAAAAGTTGGTCACAAGGCCGTTCAGTTTAGACAAGTTTCACTAGTAAATAATACATAACTGAACATCTATAGTGGACATTAGCAAAGTTCTCTTGTCTTCAGTTCTAATGACTGCATCATAGATACATTGTAAGATATATAGTGGACATTAGTAAAGTTCTCTTGTCCTCAGTTCTAATGACTGCATTATAAATACATTGTAAGATATATAGTGGACATTAGTAAAGTTCTCTTGTCCTCAGTTCTAATGACTGCATTATAAATACATTGTAAGATATATAGTGGACATTAGTAAAGTTCTCTTGTCTTCAGTTCTAATGACTGCATTATAAATACATTGTAAGATATATAGTGGACATTAGTAAAGTTCTCTTGTCCTCAGTTCTAATGACTGCATTATAAATACATTGTAAGATATATAGTGGACATTAGTAAAGTTCTCTTGTCCTCAGTTCTAATGACTGCATTATAAATACATTGTAAGATATATAGTGAACATTAGTAAAGTTCTCTTGTCCTCAGTTCTAATGACTGCATTATAAATACATTGTAAGATATATAGTGGACATTAGTAAAGGTCTCTTGTCCTCAGTTCTAATGACTGCATTATAAATACATTGTAAGATATATAGTGGACATTAGTAAAGGTCTCTTGTCCTCAGTTCTAATGACTGCATTATAAATACATTGTAAGATATATAGTGGACATTAGTAAAGTTCTCTTGTCCTCAGTTCTAATGACTGCATTATAAATACATTGTAAGATATATAGTGGACATTAGTAAAGTTCTCTTGTCTTCAGTTCTAATGACTGCATTATAAATACATTGTAAGATATATAGTGGACATTAGTAAAGTTCTCTTGTCTTCAGTTCTAATGACTGCATTATACATACATTGTAAGATATATAGTGGACATTAGTAAAGTTCTCTTGTCTTCAGTTTTAATGACTGCATTATAAATACATTGTAAGATATATAGTGGACATTAGTAAAGTTCTCTTGTCCTCAGTTCTAATGACTGCATTATAAATACATTGTAAGATATATAGTGGACATTAGTAAAGTTTTCTTGTCCTCAGTTCTAATGACTGCATTATAAATACATTGTAAGATATATAGTGGACATTAGTAAAGTTCTCTTGTCCTCAGTTCTAATGACTGCATTATAAATACATTGTAAGATATATAGTGGACATTAGTAAAGTTCTCTTGTCCTCAGTTCTAATGACTGCATTATAAATACATTGTAAGATATATAGTGGACATTAGTAAAGTTCTCTTGTCCTCATTTCTAATGACTGCATTATAAATACATTGTAAGATATATAGTGGACATTAGTAAAGTTCTCTTGTCCTCAGTTCTAATGACTGCATTATAAATACATTGTAAGATATATAGTGGACATTAGTAAAGTTCTCTTGTCCTCAGTTCTAATGACTGCATTATAAATAGTCATATCATTTCAACCAACTTTGAACCACATTGGTGGCGTAATGGTTAGCATGCTCGCCTCGAGTGTGGTAGATCATGGGTTCAAACCCTGGTCGGGTCAAACCAAAGACTATAAAATTGGTATTTGTTGCTTCTCTGCTAAGCATGCAGCATTAAGGAGAAAGAGTAAAGACTAGTTGGCTTGGAATCAGGATAATGTGTCAGAGTAGGGCGACATGTCTATCCACAGACTTTTGTTTCAGTGAGCTTATTAGCACTATAAAAATCAAACTCAGAGTGTTGGTCTAGTACAAAGCAGACCTCATCATCATCTCTTTGAAAATTAATTTGTTCTCGCCATTATATAGCTAAAAAATTGCTGAGTGGGCGTTTAACAACAATCACTCAATCAACTTTGGAGAAGATGGAGTAAACATGTATTTGATTTTTTTCCTTTTTTAGCAATTTTATAAATTCCACATTTTCATAATTTAGAATTTGAAATATTGAAATTTTCTAATTGTAAATAATGTATTTATTATTAAAACTTAGGTACTCCTCCCTCAGGTGCATGCTGCTGATTTTGACTCTCCTGTTTAAGCCCTTTGATTTTCCTGCTTCCAAATACTTTGAAATTGTTTGGTTTTTCAATCTTTTGACTGAGCATAACACTACCTGATGAAGGTTACTGAGTTTGTCTTAAATTTTTAGGAAGTCAATTTTTGTAGTTTTCGCAAAAGTACTATTTCGTGAGTTCTTAAATTCATGGATTCCCCTCTGTGCTGTGGTAGTTGCGAAAATGTATTTCACTTTTATACCCTTGCGTGCCTCAAACCGCCAAATTCATTCGGAATATTTCTTCTTTACCGTTTCGTTTTATTTTCAGGTAATTTCCTCCATATTAAGCTGGAGCACTCCAATTTCCATTGGATAAAAGCACAATGATTATAAAAGACATAAAATAGTTCAGTATATCACGATTAGATAAAAGTTCATTCTCTGACCTTATAAAAGCGTCTAGTTAAAAGTTTCTGTGTAGCACATAAAAACACAATGTACATATGTACGTGTCTATATACACTTCAGGAGTTAAAATATAAAAGATGGATCCTGTAGTGATAAACGACATCCAAGTTTGTCTCTATCTTAATTCACAATAGAGTTTGGTTCTAAGGGAACGACCATTTAACTTGAAGGGGGGGGGTATGGTTTTTTTCTGAAAAAAATATTCTGATTTTGGTGGAGGAAAAAAAAAAAATCTGATTCAGAGTTGTTGTCATATAATCTAATGTTAAATTCGCGCAACAAAAAAAAAAAAATTCTAACTCTCGTGTTGTCCGAAAAACAAATTCTGAACGAAACAAAAACCATATCCCCTCCCCCCCCCCCCCCCCCCCCTTTCAAGTTAAATGGTCGGTCCCTAAGTCTATGTAGTTCAACGCACAAATTTTGTGAGACACGTGCAAGTCATTGTGGTTATACGTAAGGTAACATGATTAATCAAATTAGAAACCCGGAAGTGTTCCGATGTAAACGTAAAACAGTTAAAAAAAAATTCTCGAAAGGTTTATAACAAGTTAAAACGTTCCTGAAACAAACAATAAAAACAGAATATTCCTGAAAACGACAAACAAAAGGTATTACAAAAAAATGTATTTATTTAGCCAGTGTTCTAAATAATATTCAGTGTAATTAAACTGATGTATCATATTGGAAGGGGTATTTGTGTAAAATACCAGTCTTGACACTAAATTTTTCGTTTCTCGATTGGTATTTTTCGCAACTAACCCTCCCAAACATGATATATCTGTTCACAATTTCGTTGTCACTCTTCGTATTTGCTCCATTTTAAACTAGTCTCAAGTTTCATTGTTCGTGGGGTTCTTAAATTCGTGATATATCTGTTCATAATGTTGTACACCTCACCCTGATTGAAATTCGAACTCACAACATCAGTGGTAATAGACACTGATTGCATATGTAGTTGTAAATCCAACTATACCATATGATCACGACCATGACGGCCCCTCAAATGTTAAATAAAATCAAAGGCCATTATGATTTATTTTCTAGGTTAAAAACTATAAAAACAAAAACAAACAAAAACCCACTGATTTCTTGTAATAGATAAATTACTTTTTTGAACCAAAAATACCTAAACAAAGTTGTAAGTTTTAGTTTCTCCCATGGTGAGATAAAACGTCCAGTTTCCTCTTCCCCCCACCCCCCCCCCCCCCCAAAAAGGGCAATATCACAAAAATGTTGAAGGTGGTGTTAAACACCTTTATTCTAATAAATATACTTACAAGAACCCATCTTAAAAACCAGTGAATCGACAGCGATGTCTCCTTTCCAGGAACTTCCTCTGACAGCTGCTATTGAAACCTATAACAAATTAATGTCCTAATATATAATAGATGTATAATTTATAAATTCCTTGGACTCTTCAATGAATAAGGTACATCACAGATTTTGACATTTTGGGATAGATCAAGGTAAGGAAAATGTATTATATTGACTGTTTTTGTTTTAATTTCATTGTGTTCTACATATGCATAGAACCAGGAGATCATATTCTTTCCAATTACAGGCCTAGCATAAGATAACAAAATATGCGTACCTCAATGAATTTTAGCGATAGATTCCAAGTGCAATTATCGATCGTTTTCTGTTTACAAATATGAAAATCCGTCGTCTGCAACATTCAATAACTGCGCATGAACAATTTTCTCCCAAAACACGAATAATTTAGCGGGATATCTATTTATAAAAGCATTTGTTTAATTCATGTTTTGAAGGAACAATTAGGAGACATACTTTTTATTTCGTTCGTAATTGCGTCCGGTGAGGCTATTATCTTTTATTTTGAATGAATTTTGTAGCCGATTTGTTATGGCTCATTTTACCTACTGTACGCCGCTCTTCCGTCGGGAGTTTCATAGAAAGAGATTTTTCTATTAGAATTTTATTTCAAGTTTATTTCGATTTTGCATAGAGTAAATAATTAAAGAATTGGGAATTTTTCATTGAAATATATTTCTTTTGCGTTTCTAAATTATCAATTGATCTATTTTTTAAACTTCCGGTGAACAGATATTTGGCTATCAATATAGAAGGAAAAATCGGACAGCTTACCATTATAAGGACTTTGTCCTTTATTATGGGGCCGTAATGTTTACATCCCTTCACAGTGCATTTCATATCTGTTTATATACTTATGAGTTTTGACTTTCCCTTTGTAAGATTGCTCGGAGTTTGGTAATTTTGTTATTACCCTTATCAGTTAAAACTCTATTAAGCTTGCAACCAGCTGTCTTATGTGACCACATTTCACTGTTTCCTTGGAAGGTCACATAAGACTGGTTTGACTATATTTATCGAGAGACACAATTATGCATGATCAAGTCATGGCTGCGTTCATTATGGTAGTTCGATTTACATCTACCCAGTGCCTATCACTGCTGAAATGCTGAGTTTGATTGACATCTACCCAGTGCCTATCATCACTGAAATGCTGAGTTTGATTTACATCTACCTAGTGCCTGTCACCACTGAAATACTGATTTTGATTTACATCTACCCAGTGCCTATCACTGCTGAAATGCTGAGTTTGATTTACATCTACCCAGTGCCTATCACCACTGAAATGCTGAGTTTGATTTACATCTACCCAGTGCCTATCACCACTGAAATGCTGAGTTTGATTTACATCTACCTAGTGCCTGTCACCACTGAAATGCTGAGCTTGCGAATTGATTTACATCTACCCAGTGCCTATCACTGCTGAAATGCTGAGTTTGATTTACATCTACCTAGTGCCTATCATCACTGAAATGCTGAGTTTGATTTACATCTACCTAGTGCCTATCACCACTGAAATACTGAGTTTGATTGACATCTACCCAGTGCCTATCATCACTGAAATGCTGAGTCTGATTTACATCTACCCAGTGCCTATCACCACTGAAATGCTGAGTTTGATTTACATCTACCCAGTGCCTATCACCACTGAAATGCTGAGTTTGATTTACATCTACCTAGTGCCTATCACCACTGAAATGCTGAGTTTGATTTATATCTACCTAGTGCCTGTCACCACTGAAATACTGAGTTTGATTTACATCTACCCAGTGCCTGTCACCACTGAAATACTGAGTTTGATTGACATCTACCCAGTGCCTATCATCACTGAAATGCTGAGTTTGATTTACATCTACTTAGTGCCTATCACCACTGAAATGCTGACATTGATTTACATCTACCCAGTGCCTATCACCACTGAAATGCTGAGTTTGATTTATATCTACCCAGTGTCTATCACCACTGAAATGCTGAGTTTGATTTATATCTACCTAGTGCCTGTCACCACTGAAATGCTGAGTTTGATTTACATCTACCCAGTGCCTGTCACCACTGAAATACTGAGTTTGATTGACATCTACCCAGTGCCTATCACCACTTAAATGCTGAGTTTGATTTACATCTACCTAGTGCCTGTCACCACTGAAATACTGAGTTTGATTTACATCTACCTAGTGCCTGTCAACACTGAAATGCTGAGTTTGATTTACATCTACCCAGTGCCTGTCACCACTGAAATACTGAGTTTGATTTACATCTACCTAGTGCCTGCCACCACTGAAATACTGATTTTGATTTACATCTACCCAGTGCCTATCACTGCTGAAATGCTGAGTTTGATTTACATCTACCCAGTGCCTATCACCACTGAATGCTGAGTTTGATTTACATATACCCAGTGCCTATCACCACTGAAATGCTGAGTTTGATTTACATCTACCCAGTGCCTATCACTGCTGAAATGCTGAGTTTGATTTACATCTACCCAGTGCCTATCACCACTGAAATGCTGAGTTTGATTTACATCTACCTAGTGCCTGTCACCACTGAAATGCTGAGCTTGCGAATTGATTTACATCTACCCAGTGCCTATCACTGCTGAAATGCTGAGTTTGATTTACATCTACCCAGTGCCTATCACCACTGAAATGCTGAGTTTGATTTACATCTACCCAGTGCCTATCACCACTGAAATGCTGAGTTTGATTTACATCTACCTAGTGCCTGTCACCACTGAAATGCTGAGCTTGCGAATTGATTTACATCTACCCAGTGCCTATCACTGCTGAAATGCTGAGTTTGATTTACATCTACCCAGTGCCTATCACCACTGAAATGCTGAGTTTGATTTACATCTACCCAGTGCCTATCACCACTGAAATGCTGAGTTTGATTTACATCTACCTAGTGCCTGTCACCACTGAAATGCTGAGTTTGATTTACATCTACCTAGTGCCTGTCACCACTGAAATACTGAGTTTGATTTACATCTACCCAGTGCCTATCACTGCTGAAATGCTGAGTTTGATTTACATCTACCTAGTGTTTATCACCACTGAAATGCTGAGTTTGATTTACATCTACCCAGTGCCTATCACCACTGAAATGCTGAGTTTGATTTACATCTACCTAGTGCCTGTCACCACTGAAATACTGAGTTTGATTTACATC
Source organism: Bathymodiolus septemdierum (assembly GCA_963383655.1). Lineage (NCBI taxonomy): Eukaryota > Metazoa > Mollusca > Bivalvia > Mytilida > Modiolidae > Bathymodiolus > Bathymodiolus septemdierum. The sequence continues at coordinate 30,444,478 of OY726525.1, read as the reverse complement.
TACCTAGTGCCTATCACCACTGAAATACTGAGTTTGATTTACATCTACCCAGTGCCTATCATCACTGAAATGCTGAGTTTGATTTACATCTACCTAGTGCCTATCACCACTGAAATGCTGAGTTTGATTTACATCTACCCAGTGCCTATCACCACTGAAATGCTGAGTTTGATTTACATCTACCTAGTGCCTATCACCACTGAAATGCTGAGTTTGATTTATATCTACCTAGTGCCTGTCACCACTGAAATGCTGAGTTTGATTTACATCTACCCAGTGCCTCTCACCACTGAAATACTGAGCTTGATTTATATCTACCTAGTGCCTGTCACCACTGAAATGCTGAGTTTGATTTACATCTACCCAGTGCCTGTCACCACTGAAATACTGAGTTTGATTGACATCTACCCAGTGCCTATCACCACTTAAATGCTGAGTTTGATTTACATCTACCTAGTGCCTGTCACCACTGAAATACTGAGTTTGATTTACATCTACCTAGTGCCTGTCAACACTGAAATGCTGAGTTTGATTTACATCTACCCAGTGCCTGTCACCACTGAAATACTGAGTTTGATTTACATCTACCTAGTGCCTGCCACCACTGAAATACTGATTTTGATTTACATCTACCCAGTGCCTATCACTGCTGAAATGCTGAGTTTGATTTACATCTACCCAGTGCCTATCACCACTGAATGCTGAGTTTGATTTACATATACCCAGTGCCTATCACCACTGAAATGCTGAGTTTGATTTACATCTACCCAGTGCCTATCACCACTGAAATACTGAGTTTGATTTACATCTACCCAGTGCCTATCACCGCTGAAATGCTGAGTTTGATTTACATCTATCTAGTGCCTATCACCGCTGAAATGCTGAGTTTGATATCCAAACCGAGGCAAGATGTAGTTGTGATCATGTTTGTCAAGTTATTTGAAGCATGTATGTTGGGTTTTTTTTGTTTTTTTTTAAATTAAACTGATTTCTTCAAGCAATAAAACTGAGAGCCATGACATAACTCAAATAATGCTGAAAAAAAATGCTAAACCACTTACATTCCTTAATCAGCCTATTTTTCAATAAAATGGAAATTTTTCTTTTTAAAAAGTGTTAGGGAACGACCATTTAACTTGAAGGGGGGGGGGTTATGGTTTTCTTCTAAAAAAATATTCTGATTCCCAAGGTTGCTGAAAAAAATATTCTGATTTTGGTGGAGGAAAAAAAAAATAATCTGATTCAAAGTTTTTGTCATATAACCTAATGTTAAATTCTGGAAAAAAAATTCGCACTTTGCGCGACAAAATAAATAAATATTCTAACTCTTGTGTAGTCCGAAATTTTTTTTCTGAATGAAACAAAAAACCATAACCCCCCCCTTCAAGTTAATGGTCAGTCCCTTAGAAGATACCAAAAGGGTAATCAGAATCCGTTTATTGAAGAAGAACAGACAACACAATGGCCAAAAGAAAAAGTACAAAAGGACAAACAACGATCTACAAAACATACACATAAAACTAAATATCGTGTAACACGAACTATGAACTCCACTAAAACCAGGGGTGAACTCAGGTGCTCTGGAAGGGTAAGCAGTTCCTGTTCCACTAGTGGCACCCGTCGTGTTAATCTAGTTACAAACCCAGTCATGAATGAGGAAAAGACTGGGAAGTGTTTACGACATATGAATGATATTGTCTGTATCAATAAACTGAAAATGGTCGGTAAATGACATCAAACATGATGATAATACCGATAAAAATGATAATCTCAGATTTTAAGGTTTTGACATACATTATCACTAGTATCCCAGCTTGTTCCTATTGGACTTGCTACAATACTACTGATAATGTCTGTCTTGACCTTCATAACTGACGTTATTTTATACAGCGGAACTTGTAAAATCCGACACCTGAGTTTTTCGACATCCTGTGACATCTGACAAAAATTTATGGTCCCAAAGTATTTCTGTTAACTAAAATAAAACCTGAGTATTCCGACACATTTCCTTGATCCCTGGTGTGTTCGATTAGACAGGTTCTGACATCCAGTACAATCTGACACATTTTCCTGATCCTTTGGTGTGTCGGATTAGACAGGTTCTGACATCCTGTACAATCTGACACATTTCCTTGATCCCTTGGTGTGTCGGATTAGACAGGTTCTGACATCCAGTACAATCTGACACATTTCCTTGGTACCTTGATGTGTCGGATTAGACAGGTTCTGACATCCTGTACAATCCGACACATTTCCCTGATCCCTTGGTGTGTTGGATTAGACAGGTTCTGACATCCTGTACAATCCGACACATTTCACTGATATCTTGGTATGTCGGATTAGACAAGTTCCCCTGTAATTAAACAACATTATTAAGAAAAAACTGCTAGAACGTGCTAAAGTGGGTCACAGGTCACTGTATCGAGAAACAGATACGGTGTTGAAAAAACTGTTGATACTCATAAAATATTGATAAATGCAATAAAATTTTATTTTTGTCTTCAAGAAATATGATAGACAAAACCATGTGTGAAGTTTTATGACGAAATATCTCCGATTTCTATGTAAATTTACGAGTTGAAGTGGGGAAACACCCACGGGTAATTTTAGCGATGTATTTTTATCTTGGACAAGAATAATGAGCATCCTGATTGGATGACCGATTTACAACACACTGACTCAGCATGGTAAAAAGATGCATGTAAAAGAAATCTGTTAAATTTATTCATTTATTTGATTCTGGAATATTGTTGATCATTGATTTAAACATGAAAAAAGGGGAAAAGGGGGGAGGTGAATTTTATAATTAAATAAATGTTATGTTTCGACAGTTTAAAGAGAAAAATAAAAATTTGTTGCAACTAAAGCTTAAATCAGCATTAAAAATTGAACAAATATCAGTGGTTTTGTAAATGAGATTTATTTTAAATAGAAAATCTGAATTTATTATTTATTAATTTATTATTAATGATACAATTTTATATCCCTTGGGAGGGGGAGGGGGGGCTATGATGAAAATTTGAAATAAAAACACAGGACCGGATTTTAAGCAAAAATAACAATCCAGGATTATTTTTTTATTGAAAAAATCCAGGACCCCTGTGTCCATGAATTTTTTTTTTTTAAAGTTAATAATATGAAATATTGACATCCACACTTGCCTTTTGGACAGCACATTTCTGTGTCCACACTTGTTTTCAAGAAAAATAATTAAATTAAAAAAAATCTTACAACAGGGTCATTCACAGTTGTAGCATCAATCTCGACTTGTTGGTAATTCCACTGGTCTCCTTGATCACCTGATACAGACCACACAGTTGAACCCTGTGAATACCTCTCTCCAAAGTCAACCATAAGAGTGTCGGGATTACCCAGCATATGGTAGTAAAACTGTAAACAGTACGTACTCAGACCTAAAATAAAAAATAATATAAAAATAAAAAAATATTTTAACTTAATACAATTTTTGTGGCATTTAAATTGTTACTATCTTTATGGTGTCTGATAGATTGATTGGTGTTTAATGCTAACTTATTAGCAATATTTCAGCCATATCGTGGCATGTAACTGACCATTTTCTTATATGTTGTGTAATGTAAACATTCTTAATTTAACATAGGCTGTCATGGTCGTGATCGTGTGGTAGTTGGATTTACAATTAACTATGTAATCAGTGTCTATCATGACTTACATTGTGAGTTTGAATCCAGGTCAGGCGAGGTGTACTCGATACAGCAATATGTGATAAAGTTTGTCAGTAACTTGCGACAGGTCAATGGTTTTCTCCAGGTATTCCGTTTTTGAAGATGAAAAAAATGATGTAAAATCAAATCAAATGTATTTCTCTCCAACTATAAAAAAAAGTGGTTGCATTGAATAAAATTTAAAAACAATATATGAGACGTACTTGCAAGTTTGTTTTGTGCCGTGGACAGAATAGCTGTATCTCCGTCTACTCTTGGTGAAGATGCTTCCATGTAGATGTAATACGTCCCTTCATAAGCTGAAGATGGTCCAGTACCAGAGCTAGGAGTAGTACCCTAAAATTTATAATATAATACATTATTATACCTCAGTACAGTCAAACCTGTATTAAGAGGTCACCTTCGGGACAAAGAAAAAGTGGTCTTTTAAGACAGGTGTCCAGTACCGGACAGTCAGGACAGCCGTAGGCTGGCCCGAAATTTTTTTTTTGGGCTAGTAAACATTTTCTATCACTAGCCCAAATTGAAAACTGGTAGCCCAAATTTTTCAATAACTTTTTTTTGTGTTGTTGACTAATAAAGCATTCAAATAAAGCAGTTTGTTATGTTTTATTCTTCAATTATTCCCTCCCTACAGTACACATAACCCTATAAAACCTTCCCTCATCCCCATAATCTTCATCATTGTCACTATAGTCATCCACTATCAGTATCATAATCTGCCTCATCCATTGGTTGACTCGGTGACGGTTTGTCTTCACTACTAGGCATTTCCTCCATAGCTAAATTGTTCTCATTCATTTCCTTGACTTGGTCCTCCGCTTGCTCGGATGCTATTAAGGGTTTCAGTTGGATTTTATTATACTAAGGTCAAATGACCTAACTCATATAAATTCCTCAGGCCTTTTTTCCTGAAAGGCACTTATTCAATAGGTCAATTGTGTCCTAATTTGCCTAAAACTTATAGGTCATTTAATGGATACTTATTATGATATTTGGAATTGACGGCCAGACAGGTTTTCAAAGGTCACCATCCTCTTTCCAAAAAAAAAGTTAAACTTAAGTGAAAATAAATAGAAATTAAAATCAAATTCCCCAATGAGGAATGAGTCAAAGACTTAAGAGAAAGCTACCCTAATTAGGTCACAAAAAAGTCTGCTTTGAAGTAACCATTTTGTAGATTTTTTTTTTTTTTTTTTTTTTTATAAATAAAGTAAAGTATTTTATCTAAATTCACAGAAAAATAAAAATTTTAGTGGATCTTTTCAACCATTTGTCTTAATCAGGAAAAAGCTTGTAATATTTGTCCATTTCAAAAGTTTCAATATTTCCCAAAAACCTAAATCAAGTCCTCTATCGTATTTTGCACAAAAGACAAGTTTAAATTTGGTGCCAAATTGATATCCGATAATTTTTACGTGTCCGGTCCGGAGTGATTCTTGTTCTTATTTTTCAAATATTGATATTTTCGTTCATTAAAGAGTTTCTGAGATTGCGACTTTAATTTTGTCAATGTCCTTGAATCGTATTTACTTTACCGAGTACCCGGAAAATAAGATGTATATATAATAATATTTGTACTCGCCCATTCATGCATATTTAGATTTGGGCCAGTCACTACCTGTCTTTTGACAATATCTAGTCGCCCATATATGGTTTTGGTCGGGCGACCAGGCGACCGGCTGTGTCCAGCACTGGTGTCCTCTTAAATGAGGTTAAATTCCTATAAAATTTTCTATGACAGGACAAGAAAATGTGACCTTTAAATATAGGCGACTGTTTAATAGAGTGACTGCATGGGCAAGTTTGACTGTATTATAGAATAGCAGCAGATTTGTAGGTCGAGACAGACTTGACTAGTTATGATATAGATCAAGACTTTATAAAATTATATACAGATAAAACAAGATATGATTATAATCTAACGATTATGGAGTCTCCCAAACTGGCCACTGACAACAGGTTTAAAAAATAAATCAAAAGCTACCTTTGAAATCGAACAATGTTGAATTTTTGCGGTATTGTGGTGGCCATTTTGAAAATGGAGACCGGTAGAAATTTTTCGATGTTGGGAATCAATTCAGAACGTTGAAATCGAACAATGTTGAATTTGTGCGGTATTGTAGCCGTCATTTTGAAAATGGCAACCGGTAGAAATTTTTCGATGTCAGGAATCAATTCGAGACATCATAATCTACCCACATATGAAATGGTGTTGAAATCGGACAATGTTGAATTTGTGCGGTATTGTGGTGGTCATTTTGAAAATGGTGACCGGTAGTAATTTTCAATGTCTGGAATCAATTCGGGACATCATTATCTACCCACATATAAAATTTTGATGATATTAGACAATGTTGAATTTTTACCGCCCATTTTTTATGCCATGTTTTGGCAGCCATTTTGAAAATGGTAGACATCTCGAAATTTTTTAAAACGCAGAATTGTTCCTCTAATGGTGACCTATCACTCTGTCAAATTGTATGTCTCTATCATTATCCATTTAGAAGTAATCAACATTAATGTACAAAGCTGAAAACTTTAGGACCAACTAGAAACATATATCTATAACTCCATCAGATTCATGAAATTCTGTCCAGTAGTTCCTGAGATCTGACGTGGACAAGTTCATGGTACACGGAAAGAAAGAAAGAAAGAGAATAATAATAATAATAATAATAATAAGAAACGGAGCAAAAACAATAAGTCTCCAAACGTTGTTTGGGAGACTTAATGACTATTTTGTCACATGAAAATGAAATTGTGAATCTTTGTTATTAGTTCTAATGACTATTGTCCCTAGAAAAAAGTCTCAATAGTCTTCAGACGACACAATTTTCCCCAACACTTTTTTATGGCCTGGATGCAGGAAAGCCAAAACCGTATAAGGTTACCCTCAGAAAATGGTCTTAGAACCATTGATTTGAGTTCGATTCCCAGGCAGAAATAGCCCTTTATTACAGTGCCTAAACAAGATCCCAGGCAGATATAACCCTTGATCCAGTACCTAAACAAGATCCCAGTCAGAAATAACTCTTTATCCCAGAACCTAAACACAAGATCCCAGGCAGAAACAACCATTTATCCCAGGACTTAAACAAGATCCCAGTCAGAAATAACTCTTTATCCCAGAACCTAAACACAAGATCCCAGGCAGAAACAACCATTTATCCCAGTACCTAAACAAGATCCCAGGCAGAAATAACTCTTTATCCCTGAACCTAAACAAGAACCTAGTCAGAAATAACTCTTTATCCCAGTACCAAAGCACAAGATCCCAGGCAGATATAATCCTTTATCCTAGTACCTAAACACAAGATCCCAGGCAGAAACAACCCTTGATCCAGTACCTAAACAAGATCCCTGACAGAAATAACCATTTATCCCAGTTCTTAAACACAAGATCCCTGGCAGAAATAACTCGTTATCCCAGTACCTAAGCACAAGATCCCAGGCAGAAATAACTCTTTATTCCAGAACCTAAACAAGTTCCCAGTCAGAAATAACTCTTTATCCCAGTACCTAAACACAAGATCCTAGGCAGAAATAACCATTTATCCCAGTACCTCAACACAAGATCCCAGGCAGAAACAACCCTTGATCCAGTACCTAAACAAGATCCCAGGCAGAAATAACTCTATCCCAGTACCTAAAAACAAGATTCCAGGCAGAATTAACCTTTTATCCCAGTACCTAAAAAAGATCCCAGGTAGAAATAACTCTGTATCCCAGTATCTAAACAAGATACCATGTAAAAATAACTCTTTATTCCAGAAACTAAACAAGATCACAGGCAGAAATAACCATTTATCCCAGTACCTAAACAAGATCACAGGCAGAAATAACCATTTATCCCAGTACCTAAACACAAGATCCCGGCAGAAACAACCCTTGATCCAGTACTTAAAACAAGATCCCAGTCAGAAATAACTCTTTATCCCAGTACCTAAACACAAGATCCCAGGCAGAAACAACCATTTATCCCAGGACTTAAACAAGATCCCAGGCAGAAATAACTCTTTATCACAGAACCTAAACAAGACCCCAGTCAGAAATAACTCTTTATCTCAGTACCTAAGCACAAGATCCCAGGCAGATATAACCCTTTATCCCAGTACCTAAACACAAGATCCCAGTCAGAAATAACCCTTTATCCCAGTCCCTAAACACAAGACCACAGGCAGAAATAACATTTTATCCCAGTACCTAAAAAAGATCACAGGCAGAAATATCTCTGTATCCCAGTATCTAAACAAGATCCCAGGTAAAAATAACTCTTTATTCCAGTAGCTAAACAAAAATCAAAGGCAGAAATAACCATTTATCTCAGTACCTAAGCACAAGATCCCGACAGAAATAACTCTTTATCTCAGTACCTAAACAAGATCCCTGCCAGAAATAACCATTTATCCCAGTACTTAAAACAAGATCTCAGAAAGAAATAACTCTTTATCCCAATAACTAAACAAGATCCCAGGCAGAAATAACTCTTTATCTCAGTACCTAAGCACAAGATCCCAGGCAGATATAACCCTTTATCCCAGTACCTAAACACAAGATTCCAGGCAGAATTAACCACCATTTATCTCAGTACCTAAACAAGATCCCAGTCAGAAATAACCCTTTATCCCAGTCCCTAAACACAAGACCACAGGCAGAAATAACTCTTTATCCCAGCACCTAAAAAAGATCACAGGCAGAAATATCTCTGTGTCCCAGTATCTAAACAAGATCCCAGGTAAAAATAACTCTTTATTCCAGTAGCTAAACAAAAATCAAAGGCAGAAATAACCATTTATCTCAGTACCTAAGCACAAGATCCCGACAGAAATAACTCTTTATCTCAGTACCTAAACAAGATCCCTGCCAGAAATAACCATTTATCCCAGTACTTAAAACAAGATCTCAGAAAGAAATAACTCCTTATCCCAATAACTAAACAAGATCCCAGGCAGAAATAACTCTTTGTCTCAGTACCTAAACACAGGATCCCAGGCAGAAATAACTCTTTATCTAAGTACCTAAACACAAGATCCCAGGCAGAAATAACTCTTTATCTCAGTACCTAAACACAAGATCCCAGGCAGAAATAACCTTTTATACCAGTACCTAAAAAAGATCCCAAGCAGAAATAACTCTGTATCTAAACTAGATCCCAGGTAAAAATAACTCTTTATTCCAGTAACTAAACAAAAATCACAGGCAGAAATAACCATTTATCTCAGTACCTAAGCACAAGACCTCAACAGAAATAACTCCTTATCTCAATAACTAAACAAGATCCCAGGCAGAAATAACTCTTTGTCTCAGTACCTAAACACAAGATCTCTGACAGAATTAACTCTTTATCACAGTACCTAAACACAAGATCCCAGGCAGAAATAACTCTTTATCTCAGTACCTAAACACAAGATCTCTGACAGAATTAACTCTTTATCACAGTACCTAAACACAAGATCCCAGGCAGAAATAACTCTTTATCTCAGTACCTAAACACAAGATCCCAGGCAGAAATAACTCTTTATCTCAGTATCTAAACACAAGATCTCGGACAGAATTAACTCTTTATCACAGTACCTAAACAAGATCCCAGGCAGAAATAACCATTTATTCCAGTACCTAAACAAGATCCCAGGCAGAAATAACCATCTATCCCAGTACCTAAGCAAGATCCCAGCCAGAAATAACCATTTATCCCAGTACCTAAACACAAGATCCCAGCCAGAAATAACCATTTATCCCAGTACTTAAAACAAGATCCCAGGCAGAAGTAACTCTTTATCCCAGTACCTAAATAAGATCCCAGGCAGAAATAACCATTTATCCCAGTACCTAAGCACACGATCCTACACTATAATCCTTTATTCCAGAACATAAAAAAAATATCTGTTCAAGAATGGAAACCAGTGTTTGTGTCTTTATCATAACTTACATCATTTATTTCCCAATTGAAATCTGCAAATTCATCATTTTCAAACACACACTCGCCATTCTCAAATCCACAGGTACTTTCTGTAACTGTTGTTAAATCTGGAGGGGATAAAAATTAAAACTCTAACATTAACAATACAAACATCATAACAAGCTTTAATTATATCCATTCCAATATCTTCTCGGGGGCTGTCGTGGTCGTGGTAGTTGGATTTCCTAGCTCAGTAAGTGTCGTTCAAGTTCAAGGTCATGAAATGATATAGTTCTTTTGGGGGCTGTCATGGTCGTGATCGTATCGTAGTTGGATTTACATCTACCCTTATAATCAGTGCCTATCACCACTAAAGTTGTGAGTTCGAAACCTGTTCATGGAGAGGTGTACACAATACAACATTATGTGATAAAGTTTGTCAGTGACTTGCGACAGGTCAGTGGTTTTCTCCGAATACTTCGGTTTCCTCCACCAATAAAACTACCTGCCATGATATAACTGAAATATTGTTGAAAGTGGCATTAAACACCACAAAGCTAAACCTAAACCCTCTTTATCTTGAACTCAGATAAGTTGCTATCTTGGATGAATCAGGGTAAATACATTCATAGTAATTGTTAGCTAAATTTTCCTCTCTTAAAGGCATTGTTAACCTTAACTGATATTAGCTATCCTATATAGGACCTTCGATTTTCTTGTTGCCAAAACTTTTTAATTATTGGGATTTCCAATCTTTTGACTTTGTAAATTACAAAAAAAGACTGCACTTGACTCGCAGCCGCAAGTGATAAAGTTTACCAGTTGCTTGCCCATGGTCGGTGGTTCTCTCTGGGTACTCCGGCTTCTTCCACCACTAAAACTGGTTGACATGATATAGCTGAAATATTGCTGAAAGTGGCGTTAAGTACAATAAATGAAATCAAATCCAATCTTTTGACTGAGTGTAACTGATGGTTATTCCAGAAACGTGTCGTGTGCAATGATACTAGATATCTACATCTTTATTTCGTCAAAATTCTTGATAAATTTGAACTTTAAACTTTAATAAGATGTTCCGTTGACATCAACATGAATGAGGATCGTATACATCTGTATATATTATTAAGATGATTATTTTAAGTTCGGACGATGGTGAGAGTAACTGTAAACCAACTTATTTTTGCGGCTATTATGTTTCGCATTTTTCTGCTTCAAGACAGTTTCGCAGAGATTTAATTTCGCGATAACCAAAATGCTAAAACTTCAAATTTTTCGCTGTATGACTTTGGTCTTCATCGCAGTCGACATCGGTTGTTTTTTTATAACAAGAGTTGTCTTCCGTAATATATTATTGATCGTTTGATTGACATACCCCATTGATTTCGTGAACACTTTTTATTAGTCCCAATGTGTAAATTTATTAGAATAAACAAAACAGGCATTCAGTGTTCAACATGTCTCTTCAAAAGTGGTTGATAAAATCTAAAGATGTCATAATGTTGTAGTTGATCTCGTTTGTTTTTCCAATGATTATCAGATTATCCCCGTTGATTAATAGTTTCAATTATCAACGTACTTATAGGTGACAGCAACTATTGATTTTATAATCCCAGCTGATTATTACAATCAAACACTTTTAATTACCTGTCAACATTATACTCACGGCACTTTATACTACAATATACATGTATAATTATATTTTAACTTTATAAATTTTAATGCAGAAAAATAATATTATTACCACGAATAAATATGTAATCCTATATTAAATAGTTGTAATATAATATTTCCAGGTTCAAAACAGGTAGAAATTACTGGATTAGAAGATAAGAGACAAATAACAGCACTTTTATCTTGTACAATGAGCAGCGATCTCTTATCACCCCAACTTCTTTATCAGGGAAATATAACACTTACTAGTACTCTGCATTAAATTAATTGTTAGTATCTTACAAATAAAGTTCTTTTGAAAATTAATTTAACTACGTATACATGACTTTGTGGATATCGATCTATACCAGAAAATACATTACGCTATATGGTGTTTGCTAGGTTATAAATGTTCTTGCTTCTTACACACTTTGGACCGATTTCTACCGCGAAAGTCGCGAAGGTTTATAGCACGTGAACAAAAGTTGGTTTACAGTAATTCACACACAGCTTAAACTAAAAAGACGATAAAATTGGAATTGATTAAATTTAAAATTTCCAAACCAAGCATCCTTCCTTTACTTGGAATGCTAAAATTTCTTGATCTACATTTTAGATCACAAGTATGCCCTGTTACTCCAAGAATGTTACCAAGCCATACTTGGCCTCTCTCTCTCTCTCTCTCTCTGGGAACACTCAAATCTCTTTGCAGGTTACAGTCATACCCTATGAACTTAATTCGATAGGAATGTTACCAAAGCATGCCTCCTTCCTTCTGTCACTGGTAACACTAAAATCTTTTTATTTACCTTTAAGTTCACACTCAGTTCCTGTGAATCCAGCTAAACAAGAACATGTGTATCCTGCTGCCATTCTTTTTGTTGTTGTCTCGGTGCATGTCCCTCCATTCTGACAAGGATTTGTAGAACAAGACGAAACAACAGTCGCTGAAATCAGTAAAAATAAGGATTTAGAACGAAATTTTAGAAAAACATGAAATTCTATCAAAGTTAATAAAAATATTTGCATGATTTCAATGTTATGGATATTTCATCTCTAAACTGTAATTGGATTCGCTAACAGTGAAATTAAATCTCTACTTATTTTCAAGTCTTTAAAACAAGACATTGATTTGAATGTAAAACTTGAAAAAAAAATTATATTTCAGAGGAATTCAAAGAATTTCTTCTTCTTCAATATTTGTTGCCAAATAATATTACAGATATTTGACCCAAAAAAAATGCCTATCAACATACTGAATTAAAAAAAAAGCATGGATATCATAAATTTAAGAAATAATTCATGGAAGCCATACTGTGTTTTGAGATTTAACATGGCTTGATGGATAAAATTTACTAATATCCTGCCAATCCATGTTAAAACTCAACACAGTATGGCTTCCACGAATTATTTCGATTCTGATATGTAAAATAGTCCAAATACGGTAGTATACTTTGATGGGAAAGACGGTAATTTATAAAAACTTTTGCAGGCAATGTCACACACAAATTATGCTGCCAAATTCGAGCAGACGATAACTCATCAACATGTGCTTTTACGACGGGAAAGTTAGTCTTATTGATGGAGCATCCGTAACAATAATTTTGCTTGCACGTTTTAATTGCACAGTGGACATTTATTAATTTTGGATATGTTGATTATTTTCAGTGAATATAGATGTTTAAGAAATTAATTCATTTTGTGAATTTATCACCTGACTTAAATGTGAGCTATGCGCATGTGCTATTGAGATCTTGCCTTCGAAAAAATCGCTCATTTGTTTGCAAAGCGAAAGAAGGAGGTCATAATAGAATGTTAAACTTTACACCTGGTAAAATATTGAGGGTTAGGTTTCTGGTGCTTAATGCCACTTTCAACAATATAACAGTTATAATAATTGTGGCAGTATGCTTTATTAGTGGAGGAAACCGGAATACCCGGAGAAAATCACTGACTTGTCGCAGGTCACTGACTAACTTTATCACATACTGTTGTATCGAGTTCACCATGCTTGAGCGAGGTTCCAACTCACAACGTTAGTGGTGATAGGCACTGATGGCATAGGTAGTTATATATCAAACTACCATACGATCACGACGGCCACCTGTAAAATATTGACAATAAAAGACTTACAGCAAATGTCATTGTGAAGTTGAAGATTATCTATAGCTATATCTCCTTTCCAAGTACTTCCTCTATTAGCAGTTATAAAAAGCTACAAAGAAAAAAATAGAAAAAGTCAGTTTCACAATATGTTATTCTATGTACTACCTCTACATCTGTGTCTTGTTGATAGTTATACAATGAAAGTACAGTGCCTACAAATCTGAAAAAACCCAGCTATATAACAGGTTCCAGGTTGTCTACATTGTCAAACATTATGTTTTTTATTTATTATTATTTTTTTCCAAATCAGGATAATGAAACATACAATTTAGATTAATGGTTTGGTTTTATGGTGTTTAATGCCACTTTCAACAATATTTCAGCTATATCGTGGCAACCTGTTTTATTGGTGGAGGAAATCAGAGGACCCGGAGAAAACCACAGACTTGTCGCAAGTCACCCACAAGCTTTATCAAATAATGTTGTACACCTCGCCCTGAGCGGGAGTCGAACCTACAATATTAGTGGTGATAGGCACTGATTGCATAGATAGTTGTAAATCCAATTACCATATGATCATGGCCACAACGGTCAACCGTCACATCAGAAGACAGGTTTTATTTAGTATTGAATGTTGGAATCAAAATTATTCGTAAAATTAAGGTTATCCTCCCTCAGGCACACGTGACCATAGCCAATTATGGCTATCCTATTTGCACCCTTTGATAATTGATAATCTTTCTCCCAAAGTGAAAGTACCTGATGGAAGTTACTCCAGAAACATGTGTACCTGATGGAAGTTACTCCAGAAACATGAGTACCTGATGGAAGTTACACCAGAAACATGCATACCTGATGGAAGTTACTCCAGAAACATGCGTACCTGATGGAAGTTACTCCAGAAACATGCATACCTGATGGAAGTTACTCCAGAAACGTGCATACCTGATGGAAGTTACTCCAGAAACATGCATACCTGATGGAAGTTACTCCAGAAACATGTGTACCTGATGGAAGTTACTCCAGAAACATGTGTACCTGATGGAAGTTACTCCAGAAACATGCATACCTGATGGAAGCTACTCCAGAAACATGCGTACCTGATGGAAGTTACTCCAGAAACGTGTGTACCTGATGGAAGTTACTCCAGAAACGTGTGTACCTGATGGAAGTTACTCCAGAAACATGTGTACCTGATGGAAGTTACTCCAGAAACATGCGTACCTGATGGAAGTTACTCCAGAAACATGCGTACCTGATGGAAGTTACTCCAGAAACGTGCATACCTGATGGAAGTTACTCCAGAAACATTCATACCTGATGGAAGTTACTCCAGAAATGTGCGTACCTGATGGAAGTTACTCCAGAAACATGCGTACCTGATCGAAGTTACTCCAGAAACGTGCATACCTGATGGAAGTTACTCCAGAAACGTGCATACATGATGGAAGTTACTCCAGAAACATGCATCCCTTATGGAAGTTACTCCAGAAACGTGCGTACTTGATGGAAGTTACTCCAGAAACATGTGTACCTGATGGAAGTTATTCCAGAAACGTGTGTACCTGATGGAAGTTACTCCAGAAACATGTGTACCTGATGGAAGTTACTCCAGAAACATGCATACCTGATGGAAGTTACTCCAGAAACATGCGTATCTGATGGAAGTTATTCCAGAAACGTGCGTACCTGATGGAAGTTACTACAAAAACCTGCGTACCTGATGGAAGTTACTCCAGAAACATGCATACTTGATGGAAATTACTCCAGAAACGTGCGTACCTGATGGAACTTACTCCAGAAACATGCGTACCTGATGGAAGTTACTCCAGAAACATGTGTACCTGATAGAAGTCACTCTAGAAACATGTGTACCTGATGGAAGTTACTCCAGAAACGTGCGTACCTGATGGAAGTTACTCCAGAAACATGCGTACCTGATGGAAGTTATTCCAGAAACGTGCATACCTGATGAAAGTTACTCCAGAAACATGTGTACCTGATGGAAGTTACTCCAGAAATGTGTGTACCTGATGGAAGTTACTCCAGAAACGTGTGTACCTGATGGAAGTTACTCCAGAAACATGAGTACCTGATGGAAGTTACTCCAGAAACATGCATACCTGATGGAAGTTACTCCAGAAACATGCGTACCTGATGGAAGTTACTCCAGAAATGTGTGTACCTGATGGAAGTTACTCCAGAAACATGAGTACCTGATGGAAGTTACTCCAGAAACATGCATACCTGATGGAAGTTACTCCAGAAACATGCGTACCTGATGGAAGTTACTCCAGAAACATGCATACCTGATGGAAGTTACTCCAGAAACATGCATACCTGATGGAAGTTACTCCAGAAACATGCATACCTGATGGAAGTTACTCCAGAAACGTGTGTACCTGATGGAAGTTACTCCAGAAACATGTGTACCTGATGGAAGTTACTCCAGAAACATGTGTACCTGATGGAAGTTACTCCAGAAACATGCGTACCTGATGGAAGTTACTCCAGAAACATGCGTACCTGATGGAAGTTACTCCAGAAACGTGCATACCTGCTGGAAGTTACTCCAGAAACATTCATACCTGATGGAAGTTACTCCAGAAATGTGCGTACTTGATGGAAGTTACTCCAGAAACATGCATACCTGATGGAAGTTACTCCAGAAACGTGCGTACCTGATGGAAGTTACTCCAGAAACGTGCATACCTGATGGAAGTTACTCTAGAAACATGCTTACCTGATGGAAGTTACTCCAGAAATGTGCGTACCTGATGGAATTTACCCCAGAAACATGCGTATCTGATGGAAGTTATTCCAGAAACGTGCATATCTGATGGAAGTTACTCCAGAAACATGTGTACCTGATGGAAGTTACTCCAGAAACATGCATACTTGATGGAAGTTACTCCAGAAACGTGCGTACCTGATGGAAGTTACTCCAGAAACATGCATACTTGATGGAAGTTACTCCAGAAACATGCATACCTGATGGAAGTTACTCCAGAAACGTGCATACCTGATGGAAGTTACTCCAGAAACGTGTTGTGCTCACTAAATTAGATATCTATGTTTTTATTAATAAAGCTATATTTACCATTAATGAACAAAAAAACATAAAAAAATACTTACCTTCATATTTTGTCCTCCGGTAAAGTCAACAATTCCTTGATTCCACTGGTTACCTAGGTTACCAGATTCTCTAAACACTTCATTATCAGGACTGCTATCTCCAGTGGCTATTACTAAATCTCCCATAGAAGAACTTCCGAACATGTGGTATGAAAATATTAGACAGTAATCGCTTGCTGTAAATAATATGAGTGAGTGAGTGAGTGAGTGATTGTTGCTTAACGCCAACTTGCAGAATTTATAAAACTGCAAAAAAAGGAAAAAAATCAAATACATGTTTACTCCATCTACTCCTAAGTTGGTTGAGTGATTGAGCGAGTGATTGTTGTTTAATGCCAACTCAGCAATTTTTCAGCTATATCATGGTGAGAACAATGATGATGAGGTCCGCTTTGTACTAGACCAACATGCTTAGTTGGATTTTTATAGTGCTAGCTCATTGAAATAACAGTTCGTGGATTGACATGTTGCTCTACTCGAACACATTATCCTGATTTCCAGCCAACCAGCCTTTGTTCTTTCTCCTTAATGCTGCATGCTTAGTCGAGAAACAACAAATACCAATTTCATAGTCATTGGTTTGACCCGATCAGGACTCGAACCCACAATCTACTGCACTCGAGGCCAGCACGCTAACGATTACACCACCGATGCATTTTTTTTTATCATATGTCTGAAAGATAATACTTCATTTATTTTTAAATACAGTCAAATCTGCCCATGCTATCACCTCTATTAAACAGTCACCTGTATTTAAAAGTCAGAGTAAATTGCATATGCATTGAACCTCTTTTAAGAACTCACCTGTCTTATCAGGCCATTTTTTTTCTTGTCTAAAAAGGTGACCTTTTAATACAGGTTTGACTGTACACTTTGGAAATATAAGAAGGGACTTGATTGGATGAGGAAGACCCAATAATATTTGATTGATTGACTAATGATACATGATTGTAACCATGGTTAGTGAAAATAGGAAGTAGTGTTCGTGGTTAGGGTCATGGTGTTTAACACTACTTCCAGTTACACCATGGCAGTCAGCTTTATTGGTGGAGGAAACTGGAGTACATGGAGAAAACCACAGCCTTGCCGCAAGTCACTGACAAACTTTATCACATAGTGTCGTAACGAATGCAACTCACCTGACCATGATTCGAACTCACAACTACCATACGATCACGATCACGATCACGACCACGACGGCCCCTTAGTAGGTCGTAGTGTTAGCCAAGTAACTATGGTAAGTGAATAACATATTTAATAAAAAACCATTGACTTAATGAAGTAGTTCAATAGAAAATATACTTCATTGATTGATTGAATGTTTCAAATCATAGATACACAGATTGACCAATGAAATACAAAAATGGAAAAAGAATAACACGTTTAAAAAGCTTCCCTAAAAATGTCCAAATTCCCATAAACATTTCAGGAATCTCACAAATTGATAAAATCAAAGTACAGTCAAACAGGTCTTATGTGACCTTCAAAGGGAACAGTGAAATATGGTCACATAAGACAGGTGGTCACTTAATACAGGTTTAATTGATATGATATGCACTACAAAGGGAAATTAAAATTAAGGTCACATTATACAAGTTATTGCTTAATAGAGGTGGTCACTAAAGCAGGTTGGACTGTATCACATATAATTACAGTGATGACACTTATCATATAATATGGCCACATTTTTTTATGGTTGTAGGAAAGTATTATTTATTTTGTAACTTGCAATTCAATGAGATGATGATGATGTACGCTTTGTAATAGTCCAACATGCTTAGTTGGATTTTTATAGGGCTAACTCACTGAAACAACAGACCACAGGTAGATTCACCCTGACACCTTATCCTGATTACGTGTCAAACAGTCTTTGTTTTTTCTCCTTCTTTGCTCCATGCTTGGCTGAGAAGCAACAAATAACAATTTTATAGTCTTGGGTTAGACCTAACCCGTGCTCGAATTCACAATCTTCGCACTTGAGGCAAGCATACAAACCATTACACTACCGATGATATACTCTGACAAAGATCTCACTCTAATGACTCACTACCTTAATATAGAAAACATTTTGTGCCAAAAACCACTAGCCCTATGGCCCAGTCTAGTAAAAATTGGTTTGGATTAGTAAATATTGCATAAAATTTGCTTAATTAAATAGAAAAAAAATCTTCTAAAATGCTGTTCAGGCTAGTTTGTTAAAATGTTTTTGAAACAGACTGAGAATATTACCTGTCAAAGATGTAGTTGATACCAATGTGGCTTCATCATTATTGCTTCTTGGGCTTGACACTTCAATATATTTATAATGGCTTCCTTCATCAGCTTGCGTGGGACCAGTATTACTACTTGGTGTTGAACCCTTAAATAAAAAACAGTCAAAAATTAGCTATGTCAAACCCTAAGAAGAGTTTGAAGATACCAAAGTGGTAATCTAAATCATTATTTTTCAGATACGATAAAGTAACCCATGACTGATCAAACTTCGGTACTCTCAAATTATCAAGCATTGGTCAACTAACAAAGAAATCCCAATACTCATGAATTATTCATGAGCAACATTTTAAAACATTTCGATTAGATGCGACATATTTTTCTAACAACCAATCAAAACACAGCTTTATAAAAAAACAAAAAAATGTCATAATTCTTGACTACTTATCTTTAACAATATTATTGTGTGTTTTTTTCATTAAAAATATATGAAAATTTAGCTATTAATGTAGAAAATGGTGAGTTAATTTCTAATATATGTATATATATTCTTACAGTTCGTGTTGTCCAATCAAAATCATCATCTGAGGAGTCTACCATAAAACAACTGGTTGCTGGTTCAAATGTACAAGACAGCATACCAGAAACTATAAACACAAATTTGAATTTTCCAAAAAATATTAAAACTGCATGAAGATTTCAGTTACATGTATTGTTTGTTTGTTTGATGGTGTTTAATGCCACTTTCAACAATACTTCAATTATATCGTGGCGCTCAGTATTATTGGTGGAGGAAACCGGAGGACCCTGAGAAAACCACAAACCTGTCGCAAGTCACTGACAAACTTTATCACATAATGTAACTGTTGTATCGAGTACACCTCGCAATGAACGGGATTCAAACTCATAACATCAGAGGTGATAGGCACTGATTGCATACTCTTTTATGTAGCTGTAGATCCAACTACCATACAATAATGCCACGATGTTCCCTTCAGTTACATGTAGTACGAAAGATCTTAATATAATGGATTGCCAGTGAACTCCATATTCTAATGTAGTTGTTTAATATTCCTGGTTTGTGATTGGACAGTGTTGTAATTTTCAAGGTATCAATTCCACGGTTGAAATATCATGAGATATTTTTAGAATTTTAGCTGATTACCGCTGATGTCATCTTGTCAATAATGTGGCAATGCACATAATGACATTAGAATGGAGATAACTGTATGGTATTTGAAAATTTCATGGTATAAATGATCGATTTCATGGTCGCAAATATTCGTTTACTGACTCCGCTATCGGTTCGCCAGTAAACTCTCAACGATCAAATCTCCAATGGAGGCCGTGAAATTTTCAAATACAATAGTTATCTCCTAATTCATGGGTTCTTAAAAACTGTAGAAGTTATAAATAGCACAGCTCTTATACTGTCACATACAAATATTTTGTTGGAAAATGACCACCTGTACTCTTGTGAAAAATTGATAAAAATTTCAATCTTAACACACACGCCATGATGCCTATCATATTCAACATTTATATGTAAAAATCCTCCAAAACAAAAAAAAAGATTTTATATGAAAAACTGTAGAAGTTACCTGGGCATGGCATACATGTACATGCAGGTTTTTCATTGTTTGTTTATATATAATATGTATTGATATCTAATTATGAAAAAAAGGAGTGGGGGGGGGGGGTTAATTGTGTCACATTTTTACTGTCCGAATCAAATTCTTGAATTTATTTTATATGGCCCGAACAAAGTTTTACTAGTCTTGTGCCGGTGGACCGGGGCTCATCGTAGAGGACTGTTTTTGTGCCTGTCCTAAGCCAAGACCTGGATGTCATGTCTTTTTTTCTCAATGATTTGAAGTAAGAGATTGTTGTTTGTTTTGTTGATATTGTTGGAATTGTTGACCATCACTGTTTAAACTTTCTTTTCATAATCCTATATGGGAACACATGGACAGATGCTAGGATGAATAAATGGAAGTAGTAAAACAATATCCCCTTCCCCCAACACAATTTGTGTTGCAGAGGCATAAAATAAAAAGAAAATACTTAAATGAGATAAATATCAAGCAATGAATATTTTGACAGCTATCTCTATTAAAACATTGACATATTCACATAATTTGTACTTATGATAAAATGAGCACAGTGTGTGTACCTCATAAAGAGCACTACTAACCTGGTGTGGTCGTTGGTGCATTTGTAGGAGCAACTGTAGTTGGAGCAGCTGTAGTTGGAGCAGCTGTAGTTGGAGCAACTGTAGTTGGAGCAGCTGTAGTTGGAGCAGCTGTAGTTGGAGCAACTGTAGTTGGAGCAGCTGTAGTTGGAGCAACTGTAGCTGGAGCAGCTGAAAAATAAAAACATATATAAGTCAGTGTCAAAATCTAGGTCATCCAAAAAATAACTTGTACGACTGTAAGCCAAGCAACCCATATAAACTTCCCTTACCTCCACCTCCCTCTCCCATCCCCATTTATAAAAGGTTTTTTGGTATAAAATTAAATTTGTTCAGATATTAGAAAAACAAATTCACCGATCTATCTACCCGTCCACATTAAAAATTGTATTTCCGCTTACATCAAAGCAGTATTTTTTTTCAGTTTAATGACGGCCATGTTGTACAAAAAGGTACTTAATATCACAATATAGATCACAAAGACGAAAGTCTACATAGTGAGACAATACATTTACTTCACAACATAATCAAACTGTGGTAAGCATGCAGTAAAACAAGAAATTATTACAGCCCCCTTGCAAATAAAATGGGAGGGGAGGTGGGAGGGGGAAAATATTATTTAACAGTAAACATTTGTAATGGTGAGTGAGTGAGTGATCAGCTATATAATTTTTTTTGTGGTTGTAAAAAAATTTATACATTTCAATAAAGTGATGATGATGTTCGCTTTACACTAGACCACCACGGTTAGCTGGATTTATATAGTGCTACATGTAGCTCACTGAAACAAGTCAGTGGGCAGACATGTCGCTCCACTCCTACACATTATTCTGATTCTGAGACAACCAGTCTTTGCTCTTTCTCATTAATGCTGCATGCTCAGTGGAGATGAAGTAAACACCAATTTCAAAGTCTTTGGTTTGACCCGGCCGGGGCTCGAACCCTCGAATCTACTGCACTCGAGACAAACACGCTAACCATTACACCACTCATGTGGTTAAATTTTGGGGATAATGCCATTACTCCGACACTCAATACTCTGACAGTCATTACTCCGACAGTGACCGATAGTCTTTGCAATTCTGGCGCTTTTAGCAATCCAAATGCAGTACGGGACTGCCCATTTAACTTGAAAGGGGCATGGTTTTAATCCTGGAGTCGAAAGTTTTTTTTGTATGCAACACTATAGTTTTTAAAGCTTTTCAGCGCGGCCCAACAAAATATTTTTTTACAAAAGAAAATATTATTTCATGTAGATCTAATAAAAATGCTTTCTCTGATTAGTTTGTTTCTTCGATTCCCATCATATTTTTCTCAAAATTCAGGATAGCAAAAATACATGGCCTACTTTTTCAAGTTATCAAGTCGTCTCATAGTTGAGTGACACCTACCTACCATTGCATCAGATGTGTACGGAATTGGGTTTGTTGAAGAGATCTGTACCACCCGCGACCAATACTGCAGGTGGATTGCAACAGTTTCAGACAGAAATCGCTTCACTCATATTCGGTCGAACTCATTGGGCTCGTAATTGTGTGTTTTTTTTCCCTTTAGAAGGTTGTCTGTGCTCCCCGGGTTTGTATATAAAAGGCCAAGATTGGATTTGGTTTTTTGTTGTTGTTGTTATTTTCCTTCACTTCTTTATTGACTCCGCACATGACACTTGTAAACACACATAACATTAACAAATGTGCCAAGCTTGGTAGTATTCTGTTGGGTGTTCCTATCTAGGGCCCATTGATGCCTATGTGCTTCTAGAAGTATTTTCTTAACTGTTTGTTTTGAAACTTTTTGATTAGCTGACAGTTGTTTAAGCTTAGGAATGTTATTCAAAATTTGTTGTAAAGCACCATACCAAGAGGATATCCGGTTTTCATATAATTTTCTGGACTGTGTGTATGCATCCTTGAACAAGGGAAAAGTGTCCAAAGTTTCTAATAAAAAGTTCCCATATTTCAGAGCAATATAGTAAAAAATGTTAAATGGTATGGTCAAAAACATATGTCCTAAGCGACATCGGTAAGTAAACATTGACGTGCAGGCGCTTTGCGGCACTCGTGATCATATTTTCAATATCCACTCCGTGCAATTATCCTATAGTTGTTTGGAGTTGCGATTAGATAGGATATGATGATACAGGGTCTGACTTATAATCCGACTGTCCGATAGTCCGACAAATGCTTTATTTCTTTGAAAGTTAACACTATAACATGTATAATATGGGGCCAGAAACCGAATCGCTTACTCACCAAAAAAGGTCCACAACATCGGAAACACGATATCATAGACGGACAAACAATTGGCAGGGCCACACAAGAACTAAAAAAAACCACATATACATGTATGAACAACATGGACTCCATAAAAACCTGGATCAAGTTGTGATGAACCGGTAGTGTAAGTATCCCGTATATTTTTTAGTAGCGACTACTTCAGGTTTTATTCAAGTAGCTTGTAGCCGAGTCCAGCCAAGAAAAGTCACTATTGAAAAGAAAGATGAAATAAATTAATACAAAAAAAAAAGGAAAAGACAAAAAGAAGGGCGTACCAGTGCCCCCCCTTATCATGGAATATTTATGTTAAAAAGCAATGTCGACACATCAATAGATCTGGATACAATAATGTGTGCGAATTGATTGATTGATTGATTGCTTAAGGTCCAGCAAGCAATATTTCAGTCATATTCAGGATGAGAAAAGTATGTAAACAAAAAATCAGAGAGAGTGGACTCTGGGATGGGTCAACATGGGCAATGACTTAACACGGGAACTTCTTTTTCTGTCTCTTCCGACGACAAGTTGGTCCTATTTTTTTCCCCCGGGATTCCGACGCAATAGTCGCCTTCTACGACAAGCGCATATATAAAAAGTTACGATTGAAGGAATTGTCCCTAAGTGACCCCTTATATCACAGAGAGTAACAGCATCGGAATATGACAAAATAAAAAACTGTGCCATGATACCCCCCCCCCCCTTTGTGACAATTGAAGGTCAGTTGCTCAGCATGAGAACAGTAATTAATTAATATGCTACATTTTTTAAACCAATTAATTGTATATACATGTACCATATGAAAACTGGCGTTTTCCAAACTGACTAAAATCACACCTCTCACTTGCTCCCCCTTTTATCAATACAATGTATGTCACACTGTGACCTATCAGTAAAAGGGTGAACAAGTGAGAGATGTTATTGTACGAGGCGTGGACGGACGGACGAACAGCAGTATGCCATATTAAGCCCGTATTTTGACGGGCATATAAAAATGAATGGCCCATATCCTGAAATTACGAATATATCATTTTTGGCCAAATTATTTTTCAAAACTTTCATCAGTTTGATTAAGGCGAGGTTGCTTAGGGACCGACCATTTAACTTGAAGGGGGGGTTATGGTTTTTTGTTTCGTTCATAATTTTTTTTTCAGACAACACAAGAGTTAGAATATATATTTTTTTTGTCGCGCAAAGTGGGATTTCTTTTTCCAGAATGTAACATTAGGTTATATGACAACAACTCTGAATCATATTATTTTTTTTTCCTCCACCAAAATCAGAATATTTTTTTCAGCAACATTGGGAATCTGAATATTCTTTTAGAAAAAAAACATAACCCCTCCCCCCCCCCCCTTCAAGTTAAATGGTCGTTCCCTTATTTGCATGGCGGACGGACGGACATAATTCTGGGGTTTTTCGAAAATGGATGGAAATTTGCAAATGAAAACACGAGTATAAAGTACATCGGCTACACGCTACTTGAATAAAGCCTGAAGTAGTCGCTACTAAAAAATATACGAATACTTACACTACCGGTTCATCACGACTGGATCCAGGTTTTTATGGAGTCTGTGTTGTTCATATATGTGTTTTTTTGAGTTCTTGTGTAGCCCTGCCAATTGTTTGTCCGTCTATGATATCGTGTTTCCGATGTTCTGGACCTTTCTTTGGTGAGTAAACGGTTCGGTTTCTGGCCCCATATTACACATGTTATAGTGTTAACTTTCAAAGAAATAAAGCATTTGTCGGACTGTCAGACTATCGAACCGTCGGACTATCGGACTGTCGGATTATAGCTACAGCCCCGATGATACAGTCCGAGATGCATGATCGGAGTATTAATGAGTGTCGGAGTAATGACTGTCAGAGTTATGAGTGTCGGAGAAATAACTGTCGGAGTTATGACTGTCGGAGTAATGAGACGACCCCAAATTTTGTAATACACTTACCACATGTTCCAGGAGTAAGCAAAATGTCATCCAGAGCGATATCTCCTGCCCAACTATTTCCTCTTACACCTTCAAAGTATATCTAAAAACCACAAAGATCAACAATCAATTAATTACATGAAGAAACAGGATAAAATCTAGTGCATTGTTTGATGTCTCATCAGAATTATAAGATCAGATAAGATAAGAAAACTTTATTTTGATTCGGCACATAATAAAACAGTACAACATAAGCTCTAAGGAGCTTTTTACCGAATATACATTAACAATAAAACAACACAAGTCACATGCAAAGTTACAAACTAAAATAAGCTAAGACCTACAGCCTTTACAGGCATAAAAAAGGAGGACTGTGTATAGATCTGACTTTCCTCATCAGAATTACCTCCCCTGTCTGAGTTAATTTATCATTTTTTAATCAAGTTTAGTAACCTTTCCGTGGAAGGGCCATAATTCAAAATATTAAGTTGGTCACACCTGATCATAGGACAAAACATTTGGTATAAAAAAGTAGATATCCTACTTAGTTCACATGATGGTCATGTTGAGGTGTACTCTATATAGCATTATGTGATAAAGTTTGTCAGTGACTTGCGATAGGTCGGTGGTTTTCTCAGTGTACTCCGGTTTTCTCCACCAATAAAACTGACATCCACCATATAACCGAA
Organism: Bathymodiolus septemdierum; assembly: GCA_963383655.1. Classification (NCBI taxonomy): domain Eukaryota; kingdom Metazoa; phylum Mollusca; class Bivalvia; order Mytilida; family Modiolidae; genus Bathymodiolus; species Bathymodiolus septemdierum. Next base: position 30,418,689 of record OY726525.1, on the reverse strand, counting down.
ATATTGTTGAAAGTGGCTTTAATCACCTGGGCATAACTGAAACAGTGATTTCTCTAAAAAATAAACATATGATTGGATCTCATAAACTGGTTTAACCCCCATCACATTCGCGTGCCAATCCCACAAGACAGAATCTGGATTTTCAATGCTAAATGTCATGGTCTTTTTTGAGTTCAATGACTTGAGGTGAAAGTCTATTTATATGCTTTGTTGATAATGGTGGAATTGTTGACCATCATTGTATGAAATTATTTTTCATAATTATTTCCAGCATTATGTGATAACGTTTGTCAGCAACTTGTGGCGGGTCGGTGGTTTTCTCCGGTTTCCTCCACCAATAAAACTGAAACACTGTTGAAAGTGGCATTAAACATCATAAAATCAAACCAAACCCACCTTTAAATTATCCATTGCTTGAACATCAACTTCTCCTTTCAACCAGTCATTTCCTTGTTGGCCAGATCTTGTAAACACATTTGATTTGGCAACATTTTGGCCTTCAGTGTACACATTTAATGTCCCAATACTTGACCCCTGCATGTGGTAGTAGAATGACAGACATCTGGGGCCACCTGTAAAAACGAAAGAAAATATGAGTGAGTGAGTGACTGTTGTTTAACGCCAATTCAGCAATTTTTCAGCTATATCATGGCGAGAACAAGTTAATTTTCAATGAGATGATGATGAGGTCTGCTTTGTACTAGGGCACAGGCTACGAATACGACGGAAACATATTCGTAGCCTGGGTTCTACAAGTAGGACGGGCAGAAGTTGTGACTAAATGATCAACCTGTTTCCGGACATGGACACCTATTTTACGGAAATTAATCACGTATTGCTAGCATCTAGAGGCTACAAATACGACCGATTTTTGTTTTCTTAAATATACTGTTTTTTATTTCATTAAATGACAATTTATGAATATTTTATATCATTTTCTGTTTGTAGTTTATATTTGTATTCCAATACAATCTGATGCATTGAAAAACTAGTCTTACAATACACGATTAAGCCCATAGATTTCACTGGTATGAGTACTTCTCAGAGTACAACTCACACTTCCCAACGCTAATTATTTTCAAAATGGATGACGATGGTAGTGCGCTCCGTTGGAGCAAAGTATAAATCTTTTACAGATTTAGAGTGCCCTAAAAAAAAACCAGCAGGATAACTACGTCCAACTTTATCATGTAAGCGTAGGTCAAGGAAGCTTGGTACGGGGTCCAAATCATAGCCAGAAATGATGGGTACTTTGCTCATTTGCATATCTAAGATGGCGACGCCGGGACGTCTGCAATTTTCATCTGATCTATATAGACAATATCATTCATAATTGCATGTGTGTCATTTTCTGAACTTGAAAATGATACATTGAATCAAGCTGAATTAAATGAAATAAAAATTAATGAAAACAATTAAATATTCGAGGTTCCTGGACTAAATGAAAATCCGAGGCGACGAACCCTTTTTTGGCATTAAGAATCTATGTAAAAATGTCTGAAATACATGAAACTGGTGGCGTGTGACACACAATTTAACAATGAATGACATTTGGCGACATATTTTCTGAAATTAATTTAGATTCCTCAATAATATATGTAATTATATTGACTAACCTTATATTTCTAGCTTCTAAACTCGGGGTTCCCACATTGAATATAATATGATCATTTTTGCATGATCGCGATATCAAAGACATGTCTTAAATCGTTACAAAGCAAAAATATTTGAATTTTGACAGAAGAAAAACTTTACGGAAATAAACAATAACTTTTAATTTTCGAATCATTGACGGACACATTGAATTTCCGTACTGTACTAGACTATTTTTTGACAAATCTAATAAACGATCCTTCAAGCTTGAAACTGCAGTCACGTGATCAAAATCTGATTTAAATATGATGAATATTTATGAGGAAAGTACCATCAATTTCTGGATATGATAAAAAACGTGGAAGTTACTTTGAGATATATGAAGAGCTGAAGCAGACAAATTTGAAGTCTGTTATAAGGTTTTTCAATGACAACTGACATCCTATCAGATCCGAGTGGGCTAGTAGAGGGAATGCAGTCAAATGCACACAAGTATCTTACATTGTATTTCACATCTACATCTACAGGATACTTCTAAACTTCAATGTGTTGAAGACTTTTTAGAAGGCATGCTAGGGAAACTAAAATTTGAATAACATATATACATTTATGAATAAACTTTTTTTTTTCATTTTTTTTTATAGGATAAAAACAACATAATATATTAACAATAGAGGAATGATTGGGCGCCATACTTGAAAGCATCCAAGTCTGGGCTATTAGCTACCTGGCTTGGTAGTGAATTCCACAACCTGATTGTCCTATTGTCTTAATTGAAATTTTAAATTGTATATGATAATTCTTCAATTATAAATATCTATGTATACTTTTTTTCTTTAAGCTTTATAGTATCACAGTAATAAATGTCTAAAAACAATATATTTGAGAAAACAAAAATCCGTCGTATTCGTAGCCTCTAGATGCTAGCAATACGTGATTAATTTCCGTAAAATAGGTGTCCATGTCCGGAAACCGGTTGATCATTTAGTCATAACTTCTGCCCGTCGTACTTGTAGAACCCAGGCTACGAATACGTTTCCGTCGTATTCGTAGCCTGTGCCTTGTACTAGACCAACATGCTGAGTTGGATTTTTAGAATGCTAGCTCACTGAAACAACAGTCTGCAGTGTAGACATGCCGCTCTACTCGGACATATTATTCAAATTCCAAGCCAACCAGTCTTTGCTCTTTCTCCTTAATGCTGTGTGCTTAGCGGAGATGCAACAAATACCAATTTTATAGTCTTTGGTTTGACCTGACTGGGGATTGAACCCACGATCTACCGCACTCGAGTCGAGCATGCTAACCATTACGCCACCGATGTGGTTACATTTTGAAGAAAGATTGGTCACTAACATTTGTTTCCATTTGTTATTATACAGTCAAAGCTGTATTAAGAGGTCATGCTTGGCACAAAGAAACTAGAGGCTCAGTGGGCTGAGCCTGTGTCGCTCACCTTTCATTCTGCTTTGAGGAAACTTAATACAGAGCCTTCCATAGGTGCTTCCCATCCAGATTCGGTTCATTTGGCCAAGCAGTTTCAGAGAAGAATATTTTTAGAAATCTACCAACCAGAAACAAGAATTGCCTATGGCAGCCATGTTTGTTAACAGATCGGGATGAAATTAGCAATATTTATAGAGGACCTTCTATAGATGCTTCCTACCAAGTTTCGGTTCAATTTGCAAAGCAGTTTCAGGGTAGAAGATTTTTAGAAATCAACCAATCTGAAACAAGAATTGCCTGTGACTGGAACCCATGTTTGCAAGTGAATTGGGCCGAAATGAGCAATCTGTATAGAGGACCTTCCATAGATGCTTCCTACCAAGTTTCGCTTCATTTGGTAAAGTGGTTTCAGAGAAGCTTTTTAGAAATCGACCAATCAGAAACAAGAATTGCCTGTGGCGGCCATGCTTGTGAACGAATCGGGACGAAATGAGTAATTGTTATAGAGAATCTTCCATACATGATTTCTACCAAATTTCAGTTCATTTGGGAAAGCGATTCCAGAGGAAAAGATTTTTTTAGAAATCAACCAATCAGAAAAAAGAATGCCATGTGGCGGCCATGTTTGTGAACGGATTGGAATTAAATGAGCAATTTTCATAGAGGACCTTCCAATGATACTTCCTACCAAGTTTTGATTCATTTGGCCAAGCGGTTTCACAGGAGAAGACTTTTTAGAAATCAACCAATCAGAAATAAAAATGGCCTGTGGCGGCCACGTTTGTTAACGGATCGGGACGAAATGAGCAATCTTTATAGAGAATCTTCCATACATGATTTCTACCAAATTTCAGTTCATTTGGGAAAGCGATTCCAGAGGAAAAGATTTTTTTAGAAATCAACCAATCAGAAAAAAGAATGCCATGTGGCGGCCATGTTTGTGAACGGATTGGAATTAAATGAGCAATTTTCATAGAGGACCTTCCAATGATACTTCCTACCAAGTTTTGATTCATTTGGCCAAGCGGTTTCACAGGAGAAGACTTTTTAGAAATCAACCAATCAGAAACAAAAATGGCCTGTGGCGGCCACGTTTGTTAACGGATCGGGACGAAATGAGCAATCTTTATAGAGAATCTTCCATACATGATTTCTACCAAATTTCAGTTCATTTGGGAAAGCGATTTCAGAGGAAAAGATTTTTTTAGAAATCAACCAATCAGAAAAAAGAATGCCATGTGGCGGCCATGTTTGTGAACGGATTGGAAATAAATTAGCAATTTTCATAGAGGACCTTCCAATGATACTTCCTACCAAGTTTTGATTCATTTGGCCAGGCGGTTTCAGAGGAGAAGACTTTTTAGAAATCAACCAATCAGAAACAAGAATGGCATGTGGCGGCCATCTTTGTTAACGGATCGGGACGAAATAAGCAATCTTTATAGAGGACCTTCCATAGATGCTTCCTATCAAATGTTGGTTCATTTGGCTGAGGGGTTTCAGAGGAGAAGATTAAAATGTGAAAAGTTAACGGACGACGGACGCCAAGTGATGGCAAAAGCTAGTTGTCTTTAAAAAGAAGTTGAATTCATATGAAATTTTATATGACAGGACAAGAGAAAGTTGACCTTTTTATATAGGTGACTGCTTAATAGAGGTGGCCGCATGGGCAGGTTTGATTGTATAAGTTCCCAACTTTGGGTGAAATAATTTTAGATGACTGACTTGTCACATCAAAACAAAAATCACGACTAATCTTGAGATGTCAATTCTGAAGAAAAAATCTTTATCAAAATTAAACTTTGAAGAAAAGCTCACATGCAAAAAAACCCACCTTTTTAGCTCCTTAGTGGGCCTCTTATTTCTATGGTGTATTTCAGATAGGAACAAACAAATTCTTACAGTAGTCCCCCTCTTATCAGGCCACTCCCAAGAAAGGCCATATCTCTTATCAGGCCACTCCCAAGAAAGACCACATCTCTTATCAGGCCACTCCCAAGAAAGACCACATCTCTTATCAGGCCACTCCTAAAAAAGGCCACATCTCTTATCAGGCCACTCCTAAGAAAGGCCACATCTCTTATCAGGCCACTCCCAAGAAAGGCCATATCTCTTATCAGGCCACTCCCAAGAAAGGCCACATCTCTTATCAGGCCACTCCCAAGAAAGACCACATCTCTTATCAGGCCACTCCCAAGAAAGACCACATCTCTTTTCAGGCCACTCCTAAGAAAGGCCACATCTCTTATCAGGCCACTCCCAAGAAAGGCCACATCTCTTATCAGGCTACTCATAAGAAAGGTCACATCTCTTATCAGGCCACTCCCAAGAAAGGTCACATCTCTTATCAGGCCACTCCAAAGAAAGGCCACATCTCTTAGGCAAGATTTTAGATGCACCGAGATAGTAAAATTTGCTTTCCCCAAATTAGGTCACCCCTCTTTTCAGGACACGTTTTCATTTTTCAAGGAGTGGTCATATAAGAGGGGGCCAACTGAACTAACTTAATATATTCATTGTTTATACATTGACATACTTACTTGGTATATTCACTACATTATTGACCAATACAGCTTTGTCACCTTGAACCCTTGGGGATGAGACCTCCGTATAAAAATACTGGTATCCACCGTGAGCTTGACTAGGACCAGTGCCACTTGATGGTGTCTCACCCTGTAAATTATAAATGTACTCTCCTAAATATGAATGACATTTCCCCCCTAAAAAGATGTTGCATTAATCACTACTACAATTGGAGATGGTTACTATACACAGGTATCTACTACAGTTGTTAACTATACACAGGGATCTACTACAGTTGGAAATGTTTGCTATACACAAGAATCTACTACAGTTTGAGTTGCTTACTATACACAGGTATCTACTACAGTTGGAGTTGCTTACTATACACAGGTATCTACTACAGTTGGAAATGTTTGCTATACACAAGAATCTACTACAGTTTGAGTTGCTTACTATACACAGGTATCTACTACAGTTGGAGTTGCTTACTATACACAAGGATATACTACAGTTGGAGATGCTTACTATACACAGGAATCTACTACAGTTGGAGATGCTTACTATACACAGGGATCTACTACAGTTGGAGATGCTTACTATGCACAGGGATCTACTACAGTTGGAGATGCTTACTATACACAGGGATCTACTACAGTTGGAGATGCTTACTATACACAGGAATCTACTACAGTTGGAGATGCTTACTATACACAGGGATCTACTACAGTTGGAGATGCTTACTATGCACAGGGATCTACTACAGTTGGAGATGCTTACTATACACAGGTATCTACTACAGTTGGAGATGCTTACTATACACAGGGATCTACTACAGTTGGAGATGCTTACTATACACAGGAATCTACTACAGTTGGAGATATTTACTATACACAGGTATCTACTACAGTTGGAGTTGCTTACTATACACAAGGATATACTACAGTTGGAGATGCTTACTACACACAGGGATCTACTACAGTTGGAGATGCTTACTATACATAGGGATCTACTAGAGTTGGAGATGCTTACTATACACAGGTATCTACTACAGTTGAAGCTGCTTGCTATACACAGGGATCTTCTACATTTTAAGATGCTTACTATACACAGGGATCTACTACAGAAGATGCTTACTATACACGGATCTCCTACAATTGGAGATGCTTACAATACACAGGGATCTACTACAGTTGGAAATGTTTGCTATACACAAGAATCTACTACAGTTTGAGTTGCTTACTATACACAGGAATCTACTACAGTTGGAGATATTTACTATACACAGGGATCTACTACAGTTGGAGATGCTTACTATACACAGGAATCTACTACAGTTGGAGATATTTACTATACACAGGGATCTACTACAGTTGAAGATGTTTATTATACACGGGTATCTACTACAGTTGGAGTTGCTTACTATACACAGGGATCTACTACAGTTGGAGTTGCTTACTATACACAAGGATATACTACAGTTGGAGATGCTTACTATACACAGGGATCTACTACAGTTGGAGTTGCTTACTATACACAAGGATATACTACAGTTGGAGATGCTTACTATACACAGGGATCTACTACAGTTGGAGATGCTTACTATTCATAGGGATCTACTAGAGTTGGAGATGCTTACTATACACAGGTATCTACTACAGTTGAAGCTGCTTGCTATACACAGGGATCTTCTACATTTTAAGATGCTTACTATACACAGGGATCTACTACAGAAGATGCTTACTATACACGGATCTCCTACAATTGGAGATGCTTACAATACACAGGGATCTACTACAATTGGAGATGCTTACTATACACAGGGATCTACTACAGTTGGAGTTGTTTATTATACACATGTATCTACTACAGTTGGAGATGCTTACGATACACAGGGTTCTACTACAGTTGGTACAGGTGGAATTGTTTACTATTCACAGGTATCTACTACAGTTGAAGATGCATAATATACACAGGGATCTACTACAGTTGGAGTTGCTTACTATACACAGGGATCAACAACAGTTGAAGTTGCTAACTATACACAGGTATCTACTACAGTTGAAGTTGTTAACTATACACAGGTATCTACTACAGTTGAAGTTGTTAACTATACACAGGTATCTACTACAGTTGAAGTTGTTAACTATACACAGGGATCTACTACAGTTGAAGTTGTTAACTATACACAGGTATCTACTACAGTTGAAGTTGTAAACTATACACAGGTATCTACTACAGTTGAAGTTGTTAACTATACACAGGGATCAACTACAGTTGAAGTTGCTAACTATACACAGGTATCTACTACAGTTGAAGTTGCTAACTATACACAGGTATCTACTACAGTTGAAGTTGCTAACTATGCACAGGGATCAACTACAGTTGAAGTTGTTAACTATACACAGGTATCTACTACAGCTGAAGTTGCTAACTATGCACAGGGATCTACTACAGTTGAAGTTGTTTACAATACACAGGGATCTACTACAGTTGGATTTGCTAACTATATACAGGGATCTACTACAGTTGGAGTTGCTTATTATACACAGGGATCTACTACATCTGAAGATGCTTGCAATACACAGGGATCTACTACAGTTGAAGATGTTTACTATACACGGATATGCCACTAGTAGGGTAAATGAAATAGATAGTCACACCTGTATATAACGGTCAGTGATGACAACCTGCAACTGTGCCCTCTATGAGCAGTTGCCCTTTGTACACAGGTTCAAATTAAGGCAGTTGGAATCCAACGACCCCACAACAGAGATCTATAACCTTAACCACAGGGGTAAAACTTAATGGGGACCAAGAAGCCCAAGACTTCTGAAAGTTGACCTGAGCCCCTGCAAATACCGAAGATAGTAGCCCAGCAGGCTATTGAAATTTGGAATATTTCTTGTGTAAAGTTAGTTTCTGGACCCCTAGAATTTTTGCAGTTGTCCCTGAACCACTTGGTTACCAGTGACCCTAATGTTATCATTACTTTATCTTACATTTCCAGAGCTCCAGTCAAATTGATCACCACTGTCGTTGTCAAGGAAACATTTCTCTCCATATTCAAAGGAGCAGCCTATGGTTGATGAAGCTGAAGGAAAAAAAATATTGTATTACAATTAGATCTTAAAGAATTATATATTTATATATCATAACGTGAAGAAATTGCAAAATTCTAAATAAAGAGTCCCATCTATATTGTCAGAATCTGGAACTGATATTATCCGAATCTGGCATTGATATTGTCAGAATCGGGTACTGACATAGTCAAAAGCTGGCATGATTCTGTCAAAAGGCTAAAACTGGCATTGATATTGTCAGAAGCTGGCATTGATACTGTCAAAAGCTGTCACGGATATTGTCACAATCGGGTACTGATATTGTCAGAAGTTAGCAGTGATATTGTCAGGACCATTGCCGTTTCCCTAGTTTTCCGGATGTTGACTGATTTTGTCTGTATACTTATGAGTTTTGCCTTTCCCAGGCTTTGGAAGATTGCTGGAGTTCGGTAATTTTGTTATTAACCTTATTGTCAGAAGCTGGCATTGATATTGTCAGAATATTGCATTGATATTGTCAGAAGCTGGCACTGATATTGTCAAAATCTGGTTTTGATATTCTAAGAATATGGTTTTGATAACTTCATAATCGTGCATTGATATTGTCGGCATCTTGCATAAACATTGAATAAGTTATTAAAGTGTCATCACTTACCACTCAGCACATCACAATGTTGTCCAGAAAAACCAGGGTCACAGGTACAGGTATATGCACTGGTTCCATCTGCACTTACACATGTTCCCCATGCACATGGATTAACTACACAGCCTGGAAAAGAAATCAGTCAAATTGTCCTTGGATTGACCTTTATCACTTGCATACAGTCAAACCAGTATTAAGAGGTCACTTTTGGAAGAAAGAAAAAAGGCTTTAGACAGGTGACATCTTAAAAGAAGGTCCATTCATATGAAATTTTCTGACAGGACAAGAAAAAGATGACCTTCTACTACAGGTGACTACTTAATAGAGGTGACATGGGCAGGTTTGACTGTATATCAGTTGCAAAAGAACGTCAAAATAACAAGTTTGCTGACAAAATTCTCGAACTAGTAATAAAACCTGAAATAATGAAACTGCACGTGTTGTCGTTCTGTGATACCCCCACTCGCCCTACATAAGTTGATGTGTAGTAAAGTATTAGATTATAGTGGGACTTAACGTGGTGGAGAGGCATAAAGGAGTGTAAAGAGTGTTGGAATCAAGAGATGTGTATCCTCCCAGGGCAGTTGGCTAGTAAACGTTTGGAATGATGAAAAATGATGCATTACAGATTATTAGATATAAATATTATATATACATGTAGCTAATTAAGGAAATAATTTATAGCAGCAGCTCGTAAGGGAACATGAAAAGGGTTATAACTCTCGCAACCATCCGTGAAATCGGTATAATATGTGCATGCTCAGATCATGGCCATTCAAGATACCAAATATGAATAAAATGTGACAAAAGACAAATGAATAGTTGCGTACACAAGATGTGCGAACGGACGTATGGTCAAACAAACATGAAAATCGCTATAACTCTCGCAAAAATCAACCATCCGTGAAATCGGTATAATATGCGCATGCTCAGATCATGGCCAACCAATATGCCAAATATGAATAAAATGCGACAAAAGACAAATAAATGACTAGTTACGTACACAAGGTTTAGGGACGGACGAACGGACGGACGGACGAACAAGGGTATTCCAGTATACCCACCACTCTGCGAGTGGGGGTATAATGATGCAGTAGTTCTTTTGGATTTTGTGACTTCACAGGCAAAAAAATAGAAATAAAAAAATAAAACAAACAATATACATTGTACATAAAAAATATATTGTCTATAAAGTTAATTTGCACTCGCAAAGTTGCAGACGCCAAACAGGCTCGTTTTTCTACCTGTTTCTAATTAGAAAGCTCGTACAAAAGATTTTTGTATTTTTTGACAATATACATATATTGTATATTTACAGAACTAACCTGATCCGATTAATTGTACTTTGAGTCTAAAGCCCGTTGTCCCCGCATTATTGCTAAATTGATTGCTATTAAATTTTATCATCATTACATTTCCCAGTTCATCTGCAGTGCTATCCCAGAATTCTGCACCAGCGTTGAAGTTGGTTCCACATCGTCTAAAAACAAAAATAAATTTTCATATGATATGTTTCATACACAGGAGTGTACGGTAAATAAATTTGACATGCACCACAAGATAGATACTCAGATATTAAGAAATACATTCACGTTTGCCTCCCCTACACCAACACTGACGTACAATCTCTAAATATAAACACTGAGACGTGAAGAAGATTAGTCTAACTTGCTTCCCCTTCCCCAACACTGACACAAAATCTCTAAATATAAACACTTAGACGTGAAGAAGAATAGTCTAACTTGCTTTCCCTGCCCCAACACTGACGCAAAATCTCTAAATATAGACAATAAGACGTGAAGAAGAACAGTCAAACTTGCTTCCCCTGCCCCAACACTGACGCAAAATCTCTAAATATAGACAATGAAACGTGAAGAAGAAGAGTCAAACTGGCTTCCCCTACCCCAACACTGACGTAACATCTCTAAATATAGACACTGAGACGTGAAGAAGTATAGTCAAACCTGCTTCCCCTGCCCCAACACTGACGCAAAATCTCCAAATATAGAAACTAAGACGTGAAGAAGTAGTCAAACTTGCTTCCCCTGCCCCAACACTGACGCAAAATCTCTAAATATAGACACTGAGACGTGAAGAAGTATAGTCAAACTTACCTTCCCTGCCCCAACACTGACGTAAAATCTCTAAATATAGACAATGAGACGTGAAGAAGAATAGTCAAACTTGCTTCCCCTGCCCTAACACTCACGTAAAATCTCTAAATATAGACACTGAGACGTGAAGAAGAATAGTCAATCTTGCTTCCCCGACACCAACACTGACGTAAAATCTCCAAATATAGACACTGAGACATGAAGAAGCATAGTCAAACTTGCTTCCCCTGCCCCAACACTGACACAAAATTTCCAAATATAGACACTGAGACGTGAAGAAGAATAGTCTAACTTGCTTCCCCTACCCTAACACTGACGTACAATCTCTAAATATAGACAATGAGACGTGAAGAAGAATAGTTAAACTTGCTTCCCCTGCCCCAACACTCACGTAAATTCTCTAAATATAGACACTGAGACGTGAAGAAGCATAGTCAAACTTGCTTTCCCTGCCCCAACACTGACGTAAATTCTCTAAATATAGACGATGAGACGTCAGGAAGAATAGTCAAACTTGCATCCCCTGCCCCAACACTTACGTAAAATCTCTAAATATAGACACTGAGACGTGAAGAAGCATAGTCAAACTTGCTTTCCCTGCCCCAACACTGACGTAAATTCTCTAAATATAGACGATGAGACGTCAGGAAGAATAGTCAAACTTGCATCCCCTGCCCCAACACTTACGTAAAATCTCTAAATATAGACACTGAGACGTGAAGAAGCAGTCAAACTTGCTTCCACTTCCCCAACACTGTTGTAAAATCTCCAAATATATACACTGAGACATGAAGAAGAATAGTCAAACTTGCTTCCCCTGCCTCAACACTGATGCAAATTCTCCAAATATAGACAATGAGACGTGAGAAGGAATAGTCAAACTTGCTTCCCATATCCCAACACTGACGTACAATCTCCAAATATAGACACTGAGACATGGAGAAGTATAGTCAAACTTGCTTCCCCTACCCCACCACTGACACAAAATCTCTAAATATAGACACTAAGAAATGAAGAAGAATAGTCTAACTTGCTTTCCCTGCCCCAACACTGATGCAAAATCTCTAAATATAGACAATGAAACGTGAAGAAGAATAGTCAAACTTGCTTCCCCTGCCCCAACACTGACGCAAAATCTCTAAATATAGACAATGAGACGTGAAGAAGAAGAGCCAAACTTGCTTTTGCTACCCCAACACTGACATAAATCTCTAAATATAGACACTGAGACGTGAAGAAGTATAGTCAAACTTGCTTCCCCTGCCCCAACAGTCACGTAAAATATCTAAATATAGAAAATGAGACATGGAGAAGTATAGTCAAACTTGCTTCCCTTGCCCCAACACTCACGTAAAATCTCTAAATATAGACACTAAGACGTGAAGAAGAATAGTCTAACTTGCTTTCCCTGCCCCAACACTGACGTAAAATCTCCAAATATAGACACTAAGACGTGAAGAAGTATAGTCAAACTTCCTTCCCCTGCCCCAACACTGACGTAAAATCTCAAAACACAGACACTGAGACGTGAAGAAGAATAGTCAAACTTGCTTCCCCTACCCCAACACTGATGTAAAATCTCCAAATATAGACACTAAGACATGAAGAAGTAGTCAAACTTGCTTCCCCTGCCCCAACACTCACGTAAAATCTCTAAATATAGACACTGAGACGTGAAGAAGTATAGCCAAAATTGCCTCCCATGCCCCAACACTGACGCACAATCTCCAAATATAGACACTGAGACGTGAAGAAGAATAGTCAAACTTGCTTCCCCTACCCCAACACTGACGTAAAATCTTCAAATATAGACACTGAGACGTGTAGAAGTATATTCAAATTTGCTTTCCTTGCCCCAACACTGACACAAAATCTCCAAACATAGACAATGAGACGTGAAGAAGAATAGTCTAACTTGCTTCCCCTACCCCAACACTGACACCAAATCTCTAAATATAGACACTAAAACATGAAGAAGAATAGTCAAACTTGCTTCCTCTGCCCCAACACGGATGCAAAATCTCCAAATATAGACACTAAGACGTGAAGAAGAATAGTCTAACTTGCTTTCCATGCCCTAACACTGACGTAAAATCTCCAAATATAGACACTAAGACGTGAAGAAGTATAGTCCAACTTGCTTACCCTGCACCAACACTGACGTAAAATCTCTAAATATAGACACTAAGACGTGAAGAAGAATAGTCTAACTTGCTTTCCATGCCCTAACACTGACGTAAAATCTCCAAATATAGACACTAAGACGTGAAGAAGTATAGTCAAACTTGCTTCCCCTGCCCCAACACTGACGTAAAATCTCCAAATATAGACACTGAGACTTGAAGAAGAATAGTCAAACTTGCTTCCCTTTCTCCAATACTGACGTAAAATCTCCAAATATAGACACCGAGACGTGAAGAAGAATAGTCAAACTTGCTTCCCAAGCCCCAACACTGACATAAATTCTCCAAATATAGACACTGAGACTTGAAGAAGAATAGTCTAACTTGCTTCCCCTACCCCAACACTGACGTAAAATCTCCAAATATAGACACCGAGACGTGAAGGAGTATAGTCAAACTTGCTTCCCTTGCCTCAACACAGACGTAAAATCTCCAAATATAGACACCGCGACGTGCAGAAGAATAGTCTAACTTGCTTCCTCTACCCCAACACTGACGTAAAATCTCCAAATATAGACACTAAGACGTGAAGAAGAATAGTCAAACTGCTTCCCTGCCCCAACATTGACATAAAATCTCCAAATATAGACACCGAGACATGAAGAAGAATAGTCAAACCTGCTTCCCCTGCCCCAACACTGACACAAAATCTCTAACAATAGACACTAAGACATGAAGAAGAATAGTCAAACTTTCTTCCCCTTCGCCAACACTGTCGTAAAATCTCCAAATATAGACACTGAGACATGAAGAAGAATAGTCAAACCTGCTTCCCCTGCCCCAACACTGATGCAAAATTTCTAAATATAAACACTTAGACGTGAAGAATAATAGTCAAACTTGCTTCCCCTGCCCCAACACTCATGCAAAATCTCTAAATATAGACACTAAGATCTGAAGAAGCATAGTCAAACTTGCTTCCCCTGCCCCAACACTGACACAAAATCTCTAAATATAGACACTAAGACGTGAAGAAGTATAGTCAAACTTTCTTCCCCTACCCCAACACTGATGCAAAATCTCTAAATATAAACACTAAGACGTGAAGAAGTATAGTCAAACTTGCTTCCCCTTCCCCAACACTGTCATAAAATCTCCAAATATAGACACTGAGACATGAAGAAGAACAGTCAAACCTGCTTCCCCTGCCCCAACACTGATTCAAAATTTCTAAATATAAACACTTAGACGTGAAGAAGAATATTCAAATTTGCTTCCCCTCCCCAACACTGATGCAAAATCTCTAAATATAAACACTAAGATGTGAAGAAGTATAGTCAAACTTTATTCCCCTGCCCCAACACTGACACAAAATCTCTAAATATAGACACTAAGACGTGAAGAAGTATAGTCAAACTTGCTTCCCCTACCCCAACACTGATGCAAAATCTCTAAATATAAACACTAAGACGTGAAGAAGTATAGTCAAACTTGCTTCCCCTTCCCCAACACTGTCATAAAATCTCCAAATATAGACACTGAGACATGAAGAAGAATAGTCAAACCTACTTCCCCTTCCCCAACATTGATTCAAAATTTCTAAATATAAACACTTAGACGTGAAGAAGTATAGTCAAACTTGTTTCCCCTGCCCCAACACTGATGCAAAATCTATAAATATAGACACTAAGACGTGAAGAAGTATAGTCAAACTTGCTTCCTCTGCCCCAACACAGACACAAAATCTCTAAATATAGACACTAAGACATGAAGAAGAATAGTCAAACCTGCTTCCCCTGCCCCAACACTGATGCAAAATTTCTAAATATAAACACTTAGACGTGAAGAATAATAGTCAAACTTGCTTCCCCTGCCCCAACACTGATGCAAAATCTCTAAATATAGACACTAAGATCTGAAGAAGCATAGTCAAACTTGCTTCCCCTGCCCCAACACTGACACTAAATCTCTAAATATAGACACTAAGACGTGAAGAAGTATAGTCAAACTTTCTTCCCCTACCCCAACACTGATGCAAAATCTCTAAATATAAACACTAAGACGTGAAGATGTATAGTCAAACTTGCTTCCCCTTCCCCAACACAGTCATAAAATCTCCAAATATAGACACTGAGACATGAAGAAGAACAGTCAAACCTGCTTCCCCTGCCCCAACACTGATTCAAAATTTCTAAATATAAACACTTAGACGTGAAGAAGAATAGTCAAATTTGCTTCTCCTTCCCAACACTGATGCACAATCTCTAAATATAGACACTAAGATGTGAAGAAGTATAGTCAAACTTTATTCCCCTGCCCCAACACTGACACAAAATCTCTAAATATAGACACTAAGACGTGAAGAAGTATAGTCAAACTTTCTTCCCCTACCCCAACACTGATGCAAAATCTCTAAATATAAACACTAAGACGTGAAGAAGTATAGTCAAACTTGCTTCCCCTTCCCCAACACTGTCATAAAATCTCCAAATATAGACACTGAGACATGAAGAAGAATAGTCAAACCTACTTCCCCTTCCCCAACATTGATTCAAAATTTCTAACTATAAACACTTAGACGTGAAGAAGTATAGTCAAACTTGTTTCCCCTGCCCCAACACTGATGCAAAATCTATAAATATAGACACTAAGACGTGAAGAAGTATAGTCAAACTTGCTTCCTCTGCCCCAACACAGATACAAAATCTCTAAATATAGACACTAAGACATGAAGAAGAATAGTCAAACCTGCTTCCCCTGCCCCAACACTGATGCAAAATTTCTAAATATAAACACTTAGACGTGAAGAATAATAGTCAAACTTGCTTCCCCTGCCCCAACACTGATGCACAATCTCTAAATATAGACACTAAGATCTGAAGAAGCATAGTCAAACTTGCTTCCCCTGCCCCAACACTGACACAAAATCTCTAAATATAGACACTAAGACGTGAAGAAGTATAGTCAAACTTTCTTCCCCTACCCCAACACTGATGCAAAATCTCTAAATATAAACACTAAGACGTGAAGAAGTATAGTCAAACTTGCTTCCCCTTCCCCAACACTGTCATAAAATCTCCAAATATAGACACTGAGACATGAAGAAGAATAGTCAAACCTACTTCCCCTTCCCCAACATTGATTCAAAATTTCTAAATATAAACACTTAGACGTGAAGAAGTATAGTCAAACTTGTTTCCCCTGCCCCAACACTGATGCAAAATCTATAAATATAGAGACTAAGACGTGAAGAAGTATAGTCAAACTTGCTTCCTCTGCCCCAACACTGACACAAAATCTCTAAATATAGACACTAAGACGCGAAGAAGAATAGTCAAACATGCTTTCTCTGCCCCAACACTGATGCAAAATCTCTAAATATAGACACTAAGACGTGAAGAAGGATAGTCAAACTTGCTTCCCCTGTCCCAACACTGACGTAAAATCTCCAAATATAGACAATAAGACGTGAAGAAGTATAGTCAAACTTGCTTCCCCTACCCCAACACTGACGTAAAATCTGTAAATATAGACTCTGAGACGTGAAGAAGAATAGTCAAACTTGCCTCCCCTGCCCCAACACTGACGTGCAATCTCTAAATATATACACTGAGATATGAAGAAGAATAGTCAAACTTGCTTCACCTGCCCCAACACTGATGCAAATTCTCCAAATATAGACAATGAGACGTGAGAAGGAATAGTCAAACTTGCTTCCCCTACCCCAACACTGACGTAAAATCTCCAAATATAGACACTGAGACATGAAGAAGTATAGTCAAACTTGCTTCCCCTACCCCACCACTGACACAAAATCTCTAAATACAGACAATGAGACGTGAAGAAGAATAGTCTAACTTGCTTTCCCTGCCCCAACACTGACCCACAATCTCTAAATATAGACAATGAGACGTGAAGAAGAATAGTCAAACTTGCTTCCCCTGCCCCAACACTGACGCAAAATTTCTAAATATAGACAATGAGACGTGAAGAAGAATAGTCAAACTTGCTTCCCCTGCCCCAACACTGACGCAAAATCTCTAAATATAGACACTGAGACGTGAAGAAGTATAGTCAAACTTCCTTCCCCTGCCCCAACACTCACGTAAAATCTCCATATATAGACACTGAGACGTGAAGAAGAATAGTCAAACTTGCTTCCCCTGCCCCAAAACTGCCGCAAAATCTCTAAATATAGACACTGAGACGTGAAGAAGTATAGTCAAACTTCCTTTCACTGCCCCAACACTGACGTAAAGTCTCTAAATAAAGACAATGGGACGTGAGGAAGAATAGTCAAACTTGCTTCCCCTGCCCCAACACTCACGTAAAATCTCTAAATATAGACACTGAGACGTGAAGAAGTATAGTCAAACTTGTTTCCCCTGCCTCAACAGTAACGTAAAATCTCTAAATACAGAAAATGCGATGTGAAGAAGTACAGTCAAACTTGCTTCCCCTGCCCCAACACTCACGTAAAATCTCTAAATATAGACACTGAGACGTGAAAAAGTATAGCCAAACTTGCCTCCCCTGCCCCAACACTGACACAAAATCTCTAAATATAGACACTAAGACGTGAAGAACAATAGTCAAACTTGCTTTCCCTGTCCCAACACTGATGCAAAATCTCTAAATATAGACAATAAGACGTGAAGAAGGATAGTCAAACTTGCTTCCCCTGCCCCAACACTGACGTAAAATCTCCAAATATAGACACTAAGACGTGAAGAAGTATAGTCAAACTTGTTTCCCCTGCCCCAACAGTCACGTAAAATCTCTAAATACAGAAAATGCCATGTGAAGAAGTATAGTCAAACTTGCTTCCCCTGCCCCAACACTCACGTAAAATCTCTAAATATAGACACTGAGACGTGAAGAAGAATAGCCAAACTTGCCTCCCTTGCCCCAACACTGACACAAAATCTCTAAATATAGACACTAAGACGTGAAGAAGAATAGTCAAACTTGCTTTCCCTGCCCCAACACTGATGCAAAATCTCTAAATATAGACACTAAGACGTGAAGAAGGATAGTCAAACTTGCTTCCCCTGCCCCAACACTGACGTAAAATCTCCAAATATAGACACTAAGACGTGAAGAAGCATAGTCAAACCTGCTTCCCCTACCCCAACACTGACGTAACATCTCCAAATATAGACACTAAGACATGCAGAAGTATATTCAAACTTGCTTCCCCTGCCCCAACACTGACGTAAAATCTCCAAATATAGACACTGAGACGTGAAGAAGAATAGCCAAACTTGCCTCCCCTGCCCCAACACTGAGGTACAATCTCTAAATATATACACTGAGACATGAAGAAGAATAGTCAAACTTGCTTCACACTGCCCCAACACTGATGCAAATTCTCCAAATATAGACAATGAGACGTGAGAAGGAATAGTCAAACTTGCTTCCCCTACCCCAACACTGACGTAAAATCTCCAAATATAGACACTGAGACATGAAGAAGAATAGTCAAACTTGCGTCCCCTACCCCACCACTGACACAAAATCTCTATATATAGACACTGAGACATGAAGAAGAATAGTCAAACCTACTTCCCCTTCCCCAACATTGATTCAAAATTTCTAAATATAAACACTTAGACGTGAAGAAGTATAGTCAAACTTGTTTCCCCTGCCCCAACACTGATGCAAAATCTATAAATATAGACAATAAGACGTGAAGAAGTATAGTCAAACTTGCTTCCTCTGCCCCAACACAGACACAAAATCTCTAAATATAGACACTAAGACATGAAGAAGAATAGTCAAACCTGCTTCCCCTGCCCCAACACTGATGCAAAATTTCTAAATATAAACACTTAGACGTGAAGAATAATAGTCAAACTTGCTTCCCCTGCCCCGACACTGATGCAAAATCTCTAAATATAGACACTAAGATCTGAAGAAGCATAGTCAAACTTGCTTCCCCTGCCCCAACACTGACACTAAATCTCTAAATATAGACACTAAGACGTGAAGAAGTATAGTCAAACTTTCTTCCCCTACCCCAACACTGATGCAAAATCTCTAAATATAAACACTAAGACGTGAAGATGTATAGTCAAACTTGCTTCCCCTTCCCCAACACAGTCATAAAATCTCCAAATATAGACACTGAGACATGAAGAAGAACAGTCAAACCTGCTTCCCCTGCCCCAACACTGATTCAAAATTTCTAAATATAAACACTTAGACGTGAAGAAGAATAGTCAAATTTGCTTCTCCTTCCCAACACTGATGCACAATCTCTAAATATAGACACTAAGATGTGAAGAAGTATAGTCAAACTTTATTCCCCTGCCCCAACACTGACACAAAATCTCTAAATATAGACACTAAGACGTGAAGAAGTATAGTCAAACTTTCTTCCCCTACCCCAACACTGATGCAAAATCTCTAAATATAAACACTAAGACGTGAAGAAGTATAGTCAAACTTGCTTCCCCTTCCCCAACACTGTCATAAAATCTCCAAATATAGACACTGAGACATGAAGAAGAATAGTCAAACCTGCTTCCCCTGCCCCAACACTGATGCAAAATTTCTAAATATAAACACTTAGACGTGAAGAATAATAGTCAAACTTGCTTCCCCTGCCCCAACACTGATGCACAATCTCTAAATATAGACACTAAGATCTGAAGAAGCATAGTCAAACTTGCTTCCCCTGCCCCAACACTGACACAAAATCTCTAAATATAGACACTAAGACGTGAAGAAGTATAGTCAAACTTTCTTCCCCTACCCCAACACTGATGCAAAATCTCTAAATATAAACACTAAGACGTGAAGAATTATAGTCAAACTTGCTTCCCCTTCCCCAACACTGTCATAAAATCTCCAAATATAGACACTGAGACATGAAGAAGAATAGTCAAACCTACTTCCCCTTCCCCAACATTGATTCAAAATTTCTAAATATAAACACTTAGACGTGAAGAAGTATAGTCAAACTTGTTTCCCCTGCCCCAACACTGATGCAAAATCTATAAATATAGAGACTAAGACGTGAAGAAGTATAGTCAAACTTGCTTCCTCTGCCCCAACACTGACACAAAATCTCTAAATATAGACACTAAGACGCGAAGAAGAATAGTCAAACATGCTTTCTCTGCCCCAACACTGATGCAAAATCTCTAAATATAGACACTAAGACGTGAAGAAGGATAGTCAAACTTGCTTCCCCTGTCCCAACACTGACGTAAAATCTCCAAATATAGACAATAAGACGTGAAGAAGCATAGTCAAACTTGCTTCCCCTACCCCAACACTGACGTAAAATCTGTAAATATAGACTCTGAGACGTGAAGAAGAATAGTCAAACTTGCCTCCCCTGCCCCAACACTGACGTGCAATCTCTAAATATATACACTGAGATATGAAGAAGAATAGTCAAACTTGCTTCACCTGCCCCAACACTGATGCAAATTCTCCAAATATAGACAATGAGACGTGAGAAGGAATAGTCAAACTTGCTTCCCCTACCCCAACACTGACGTAAAATCTCCAAATATAGACACTGAGACATGAAGAAGTATAGTCAAACTTGCTTCCCCTACCCCACCACTGACACAAAATCTCTAAATACAGACAATGAGACGTGAAGAAGAATAGTCTAACTTGCTTTCCCTGCCCCAACACTGACCCACAATCTCTAAATATAGACAATGAGACGTGAAGAAGAATAGTCAAACTTGCTTCCCCTGCCCCAACACTGACGCAAAATTTCTAAATATAGACAATGAGACGTGAAGAAGAATAGTCAAACTTGCTTCCCCTGCCCCAACACTGACGCAAAATCTCTAAATATAGACACTGAGACGTGAAGAAGTATAGTCAAACTTCCTTCCCCTGCCCCAACACTCACGTAAAATCTCCATATATAGACACTGAGACGTGAAGAAGAATAGTCAAACTTGCTTCCCCTGCCCCAAAACTGCCGCAAAATCTCTAAATATAGACACTGAGACGTGAAGAAGTATAGTCAAACTTCCTTTCACTGCCCCAACACTGACGTAAAGTCTCTAAATAAAGACAATGGGACGTGAGGAAGAATAGTCAAACTTGCTTCCCCTGCCCCAACACTCACGTAAAATCTCTAAATATAGACACTGAGACGTGAAGAAGTATAGTCAAACTTGTTTCCCCTGCCTCAACAGTAACGTAAAATCTCTAAATACAGAAAATGCGATGTGAAGAAGTACAGTCAAACTTGCTTCCCCTGCCCCAACACTCACGTAAAATCTCTAAATATAGACACTGAGACGTGAAAAAGTATAGCCAAACTTGCCTCCCCTGCCCCAACACTGACACAAAATCTCTAAATATAGACACTAAGACGTGAAGAACAATAGTCAAACTTGCTTTCCCTGTCCCAACACTGATGCAAAATCTCTAAATATAGACAATAAGACGTGAAGAAGGATAGTCAAACTTGCTTCCCCTGCCCCAACACTGACGTAAAATCTCCAAATATAGACACTAAGACGTGAAGAAGTATAGTCAAACTTGTTTCCCCTGCCCCAACAGTCACGTAAAATCTCTAAATACAGAAAATGCCATGTGAAGAAGTATAGTCAAACTTGCTTCCCCTGCCCCAACACTCACGTAAAATCTCTAAATATAGACACTGAGACGTGAAGAAGAATAGCCAAACTTGCCTCCCTTGCCCCAACACTGACACAAAATCTCTAAATATAGACACTAAGACGTGAAGAAGAATAGTCAAACTTGCTTTCCCTGCCCCAACACTGATGCAAAATCTCTAAATATAGACACTAAGACGTGAAGAAGGATAGTCAAACTTGCTTCCCCTGCCCCAACACTGACGTAAAATCTCCAAATATAGACACTAAGACGTGAAGAAGCATAGTCAAACCTGCTTCCCCTACCCCAACACTGACGTAACATCTCCAAATATAGACACTAAGACATGCAGAAGTATATTCAAACTTGCTTCCCCTGCCCCAACACTGACGTAAAATCTCCAAATATAGACACTGAGACGTGAAGAAGAATAGCCAAACTTGCCTCCCCTGCCCCAACACTGAGGTACAATCTCTAAATATATACACTGAGACATGAAGAAGAAAAGTCAAACTTGCTTCACACTGCCCCAACACTGATGCAAATTCTCCAAATATAGACAATGAGACGTGAGAAGGAATAGTCAAACTTGCTTCCCCTACCCCAACACTGACGTAAAATCTCCAAATATAGACACTGAGACATGAAGAAGAATAGTCAAACTTGCGTCCCCTACCCCACTACTGACACAAAATCTCTATATAAGACAATGAGACGTGAAGAAGAATAGTCTAACTTGCTTTCCCTGCCCCAACACTGACCCAAAATCTCTAAATATAGAAAATGAGACGTGAAGAAGAATAGTCAAACTTGCTTCCCCTGCCCCAACACTGACGCAAAATCTCAAAATATAGACAATGAGACGTGAAGAAGAAGAGTCAAACATGCTTTTGCTACCAAAACACTCTCGTAAAATCTCTAAATATAGACAATGAGATGCGAAGAAGTATAGTCAAACTTGCTTCCCCTGCCCCAACACTCACGTAAAATCTCTAAATATAGACACTGAGACGTGAAGAAGCATAGCCAAACTTGCTTCCCTTGCCCCAACACTGACGTACAATCTCTAAACATAGACACTGAGACGTGAAGAAGAATAGTCAAACTTGCTTCCCCTACCAAAACACTGACGTAAAATCTCCAAATATAGACACTAAGACATGAAGTAGTCAAACTTGCTTCCCCTGCCCCAAAACTGACGCAAAATCTCTAAATATAGACACTGAGACGTGAAGAAGTATAGTCAAACTTCCTTTCACTGCCCCAACACTGACGTAAAGTCTCTAAATAAAGACAACGAGACGTGAGGAAGAATAGTCAAACTTGCTTCCCCTGCCCCAACACTCACGTAAAATCTCTAAATATAGACACTGAGACGTGAAGAAGTATAGTCAAACTTGTTTCCCCTGCCCCAACAGTCACGTAAAATCTCTAAATATAGAACATGCGATGTGAATAAGTATAGTCAAACTTGCTTCCCCTGTCCCAACACTGACGTAAAATCTCCAAATATAGACACTGAGACGTGAAGAAGTATAGTCAAACTTGTTTCCCCTGCCCCAACAGTCACGTAAAATCTCTAAATATAGAACATGCGATGTGAATAAGTATAGTCAAACTTGCTTCCCCTGTCCCAACACTGACGTAAAATCTCCAAATATAGACACTGAGACGTGAAGAAGAATAGCCAAACTTGCCTCCCCTGCCCCAACACTGACGTACAATCTCTAAATATATACCCTGAGACATGAAGAAGAATAGTCAAACTTGCTTCCCCTGCCCCAACACTGATGCAAATTCTCCAAATATAGACAATGAGACGTGAGAAGGAATAGTCAAACTTGCTTCCCCTACCCCAACACTGACGTAAAATCTCCAAATATAGACACTGAGACATGAAAAAGAATAGTCAAACTTGCGTCCCCTACCCCACCACTGAGACAAAATCTCTAAATATAGACAATGAGACGTGAAGAAGAATAGTCTAACTTGCTTTCCCTGCCCCAACACTGACGCAAAATCTCAAAATATAGACAATGAGACGTGAAGAAGAAGAGTCAAACATGCTTTTGCTACCAAAACACTCTCGTAAAATCTCTAAATATAGACAATGAGATGCGAAGAAGTATAGTCAAACTTGCTTCCCCTGCCCCAACACTCACGTAAAATCTCTAAATATAGACACTGAGACGTGAAGAAGCATAGCCAAACTTGCTTCCCTTGCCCCAACACTGACGTAAAATCTCTAAACATAGACACTGAGACGTGAAGAAGAATAGTCAAACTTGCTTCCCCTACCAAAACACTGACGTAAAATCTCCAAATATAGACACTAAGACATGAAGAAGTAGTCAAACTTGCTTCCCCTGCCCCAAAACTGACGCAAAATCTCTAAATATAGACACTGAGACGTGAAGAAGTATAGTCAAACTTCCTTTCACTGCCCCAACACTGACGTAAAGTCTCTAAATAAAGACAACGAGACGTGAGGAAGAATAGTCAAACTTGCTTCCCCTGCCCCAACACTCACGTAAAATCTCTAAATATAGACACTGAGACGTGAAGAAGTATAGTCAAACTTGTTTCCCCTGCCGCAACAGTAACGTAAAATCTCTAAATACAGAAAATGCGATGTGAAGAAGTACAGTCAAACTTGCTTCCCCTGCCCCAACACTCACGTAAAATCTCTAAATATAGACACTGAGACGTGAAAAAGTATAGCCAAACTTGCCTCCCCTGCCCCAACACTGACACAAAATCTCTAAATATAGACACTAAGACGTGAAGAACAATAGTCAAACTTGCTTTCCCTGCCCCAACACTGATGCAAAATCTCTAAATATAGACAATAATACGTGAAGAAGGATAGTCAAACTTGCTTCCCCTGCCCCAACACTGACGTAAAATCCCCAAATATAGACACTAAGACGTGAAGAAGTATAGTCAAACTTGTTTCCCCTGCCCCAACAGTCACGTAAAATCTCTAAATACAGAAAATGCCATATGAAGAAGTATAGTCAAACTTGCTTCCCCTGCCCGAACACTCACGTAAAATCTCTAAATATAGACACTGAGACGTGAAGAAGAATAGCCAAACTTGCCTCCCCTGCCCCAACACTGACACAAAATCTCTAAATATAGACACTAAGACGTGAAGAAGAATAGTCAAACTTGCTTTCCCTGCCCCAACACTGATGCAAAATCTCTAAATATAGACACTAAGACGTGAAGAAGCAAAGCCAAACCTGCTTCCCCTACCCCAACACTGACGTAAAATCTCCAAATATAGACACTAAGACATGAAGAAGTATATTCAAACTTGCTTCCCCTACCCCACCACTGAGACAAAATCCCTAAATATAGACAATGAGACGTGAAGAAGAATAGTCTAACTTGCTTTCCCTGCCCCAACACTGACCCAAAATCTCTAAATATAGAAAATGAGACGTGAAGAAGAATAGTCAAACTTGCTTCCCCTGCCCCAACACTGACGCAAAATCTCAAAATATAGACAATGAGACGTGAAGAAGAAGAGTCAAACATGCTTTTGCTACCAAAACACTCTCGTAAAATCTCTAAATATAGACAATGAGATGCGAAGAAGTATAGTCAAACTTGCTTCCCCTGCCCCAACACTCACGTAAAATCTCTAAATATAGACACTGAGACGTGAAGAAGCATAGCCAAACTTGCTTCCCTTGCCCCAACACTGACGTACAATCTCTAAACATAGACACTGAGACGTGAAGAAGTATAGTCAAACTTGCTTCCCCTACCCCAACACTGACGTAAAATCTCCAAATATAGACACCGAGATGTGAAGAAGTATAGTCAAACTTGCTTCCCCAGCACCAACACTGACGTAAAATCTCCAAATATAGACACTGAGACTTGAGGAAGAATAGTCTAATTTGCTTCCCCTACCCCAACACTGACGTAAAATCTCCAAATATGACACCGAGACGTGAAGAAGTATAGTCAAACTTGCTTCCCCAGCCCCAACACTGACGTAAAATCTCCAAATATAGACACTGAGACGTGAAGAAGTATAGTCAAACTTGTTTCCCCTGCCCCAACAGTCACGTAAAATCTCTAAATACAGAAAATGCCATATGAAGAAGTATAGTCAAACTTGCTTCCCCTGCCCGAACACTCACGTAAAATCTCTAAATATAGACACTGAGACGTGAAGAAGAATAGCCAAACTTGCCTCCCCTGCCCCAACACTGACACAAAATCTCTAAATATAGACACTAAGACGTGAAGAAGAATAGTCAAACTTGCTTTCCCTGCCCCAACACTGATGCAAAATCTCTAAATATAGACACTAAGACGTGAAGAAGCAAAGCCAAACCTGCTTCCCCTACCCCAACACTGACGTAAAATCTCCAAATATAGACACTAAGACATGAAGAAGTATATTCAAACTTGCTTCCCCTACCCCACCACTGAGACAAAATCCCTAAATATAGACAATGAGACGTGAAGAAGAATAGTCTAACTTGCTTTCCCTGCCCCAACACTGACCCAAAATCTCTAAATATAGAAAATGAGACGTGAAGAAGAATAGTCAAACTTGCTTCCCCTGCCCCAACACTGACGCAAAATCTCAAAATATAGACAATGAGACGTGAAGAAGAAGAGTCAAACATGCTTTTGCTACCAAAACACTCTCGTAAAATCTCTAAATATAGACAATGAGATGCGAAGAAGTATAGTCAAACTTGCTTCCCTTGCCCCAACACTGACGTACAATCTCTAAACATAGACACTGAGACGTGAAGAAGAATAGTCAAACTTGCTTCCCCTACCAAAACACTGACGTAAAATCTCCAAATATAGACACTAAGACATGAAGAAGTAGTCAAACTTGCTTCCCCTGCCCCAAAACTGACGCAAAATCTCTAAATATAGACACTGAGACGTGAAGAAGTATAGTCAAACTTCCTTTCACTGCCCCAACACTGACGTAAAGTCTCTAAATAAAGACAACGAGACGTGAGGAAGAATAGTCAAACTTGCTTCCCCTGCCCCAACACTCACGTAAAATCTCTAAATATAGACACTGAGACGTGAAGAAGTATAGTCAAACTTGTTTCCCCTGCCCCAACAGTCACGTAAAATCTCTAAATATAGAACATGCGATGTGAATAAGTATAGTCAAACTTGCTTCCCCTGCCCCAACACTCACGTAAAATCTCTAAATATAGACACTGAGACGTGAATAAGCATAGCCAAACTTGCCTCCCCTGCCCCAACACTGACATACAATCTCTAAATATAGACACTGAGACGTGAAGAATAGTTAAACTTACTTCCCATACCCCAACACTGACGTAAAATCTCCAAATATAGACATTGACCCATGAATAAGAATAATCTAACTTGCTTCCCCTACCCCGACACTGACGTAAAATCTCCAAATATAGACACTGAGACGTGTAGAAGTATATTCAAATTTGCTTTCCATGCCCCAACACTGACACGAAATCTCAAAACATAGACAAGGAGACGTGAACACGAATAGTCTAACTTGCTTCCCCTACCCCAATATTGACACCAAATCTCTAGATATAGACACTAAAACATGAAGAAGAATAGTCAAACTTGCTTCCTCTGCCCCAACACTGATGCAAAATTTCCAAATATAGACACTGAGACGTGAAGAAGTATAGTCAAACTTGCTTCCCCAGCACCAACACTGACGTAAAATCTCCAAATATAGACACTGAGACTTGAGGAAGAATAGTCTAATTTGCTTCCCCTACCCCAACACTGACGTAAAATCTCCAAATATAGACACCGAGACGTGAAGAAGTATAGTCAAACTTGCTTCCCCAGCCCCAACACAGACGTAAAATCTCCAAATGTAGACACTGAGACGTGAAGAAGAATAGTCTAACTTGCTTCCTCTACCCCAACACTGACGTAAAATCTCCAAATATAGACACTAAGACGTGAAGAAGAATAGTCAAACTGCTTCCCTCCCCGAACACTGACATAAAATCTCCAAATATAGACACCGACACATGAAGAAGAATAGTCAAACCTGCTTCCCGTGCCCCAACACTGATGCAAAATCTCTAAATATAGACACTAAGATGTGCAGAAGTATAGTCAAACTTGCTTCCCCTGCCCCAACACTGACACAAAATCTCCAAATATAGACACTAAGACGTGAAGAAGTATAGTCAAACTTTCTTTCCCTACCCCAACACTGACACAAAATCTCTAACAATAGACACTAAGACATGAAGAAGAATAGTCAAACTTGCTTCCCCTTACCCAACACTGTCGTAAAATCTCCAAATATAGACACTGAGACATGAAGAAGAATAGTCAAACTTGTTTCCCCTACCCCAACACTGACACAAAATCTCAAAATATAGACACTAAGATGTGAAGAAGTATAGTCAAACTTGCTTTCCCTACCCCAACACTGATGCATACTCTCTAAATATAAACACTAAAACGTGAAGAAATATAGTCAAACTTGCTTCCCTTCCCCAACACCGTCATAAAATCTCCAAATATAGACACTGAGACATGAAGAAGAATAGTCAAACTTGCTTCCCCTGCCCGAACACTGACGTAAAATCTCTAAATATAGACACTAAGACATGAGGAAGTATATTCAAACTTCCTTCCTCTGCCCCAACACTGACGTAAAGCCTCCAAATATAGACACTAAGACGTGAAGAAGTATAGTCAAACTTGCTTCCCCTGCCCCAACACTGACGAAAAATCTCTAAATATAAACACTTAGACGTGAAGAAACATAGTCAAACTTGCTTCCCCTGCCCCAACACTGATGCAAAATATTCAAATATAGACACTAAGACGTGAAGAAGCATAGTTAAACTTGCTTCCCCTGCCCCAACACTGACGTAAAATCTCTAAATATAAACACTTAGACGTGAAGAAGCATAGTCAAACTTGCTTCCCCTGCCCCAACACTGATGCACAATTTCTAAACATAGACATTAAGACGTGAAGAAGTAGAGTCAAACTTGCTTCCCCTGCCCCAACACTGATGCAAAATCTCTAAATATAGACACTGAGACGTGAAGAAGAATCGTCTAACTTGCTTCCCCTACCCCAACACTGACGAAAAATCTCTAAATATAAACACTGAGACGTGAAGAAGAATAGTCTAACTTGCTTTCACCACACCAACACTGACACAAAATATCATCTCCAAATATACACTGATGCATGAGACGTGAAGAAGAATAGCCAAACTTGCTTCCCCTGCCCCAACACTGACACAAAATCTCTATATATAGACACTAAGATGTGAAGAAAAATAGTCAAATTTGCTTCCCCTGCCCCAACACTGATGTAAAATCTCCAAATATAGACACTAAGACATGAAGAAGAATAGTCAAACTTGCTTCCCCTGCCCCAACACTGACGTAACATCTCTAAATATAAACACTAAGACGTGAAGAAGCATAGTCAAACTTGCTTCCCCTGCCCCAACACTGATGCACAATTTCTAAACATAGACACTAAGACGTGAAGAAGTAGAGTCAAACTTGCTTCCCCTGCCCCAACACTGATGCAAAATCTCTAAATATAGACACTGAGACGTGAAGAAGAATCGTCTAACTTGCTTTCACCACACCAACACTGACACAAAATATCATCTCCAAATATACACTGATGCATGAGACGTGAAGAAGAATAGCCAAACTTGCTTCCCCTGCCCCAACACTGACACAAAATCTCTATATATAGACACTAAGATGTGAAGAAAAATAATCAAATTTGCTTCCCCTGCCCCAACACTAATGTAAAATCTCCAAATATAGACACTAAGACATGAAGAAGAATAGTCAAACTTGCTTCCCCTACCCCAACACTGATGCAAAATCTCTAAATATAGACACTAAGACGTGAAGAAGAATAGTCTAACTTGCTTTCCCTGCCCCAACATTGACACAAAATCTCTAAATATAGACACTAAGACGTGAAGAAGTATATTCAAACTTGCTACCCCTGCCCCACACACACCGACACAAAATCTCCAAATATAGACATTGAGACGTGAAGAATAGTCTAACTTGCTTTCCCTACACCAACACTGACACAAAATATCATCTCCAAATATACACTGATGCATGAGACGTGAAGAAGAATAGCCAAACTTGCTTCCCCTACCCCAACACTAACACAAAATCTCTAAATATAGACACTGAGACGCGAAGAAGAATAGTCAAACTTGCTTCCCTTGCCCCAACACTGATGCAAAATCTCCAAATATAGACACTGAGACGTGAAGAAGAATAGTCTAATTTGCTTCCCCTACCCCAACACTGACACAAAATCTCCAAATATAGACACTGAGACGTGAAGAAGAATAGTCACACTTGCTTCCCCTTCCCCAACACTGACGTAAAATCTCCAAATATAGACACTAAGACATGAAGAAGAATAGTCAAACTTGCTTCCCCTTCCCCAACACTGACGTAAAATCTCCAAATATAGACACTGAGACATGAAGAAGAATAGTCAAACTTGCTTCCCCTTCCCCAACACTGACGTAAAATCTCCAAATATAGACACCGAGACATGAAGAAGAATAGTCAAACTTGCTTCCCCTTCCCCAACACTGACGTAAAATCTCCAAATATAGACACTGAGACATGAAGAAGAATAGTCAAACTTGCTTCCCCTGCCCCAACACTGATGCAAAATCTCCAAATATAGACACTGATGAGACGTGAAGAAGAATAGTCTATCTTGCTTCCCCTACCCCAATACTGACACAAAATCTCCAAATATAGACGCTAAGATGTGAAGAAGAATATTCTAACTTGCTTCCCCTGCCCCAACACTGATGCAAAATCTCCAAATATAGACACTGAGACGTGAAGAAGAATAGTCTAATTTGCTTCCCCTACCCCAACACTGACGTAAAATCTCCAAATATAGACACCGAGACGTGAAGAAGTATAGTCAAACTTGCTTCCCCAGCCCCAACACAGACGTAAAATCTCCAAATGTAGACACTGAGACGTGAAGAAGAATAGTCTAACTTGCTTCCTCTACCCCAACACTGACGTAAAATCTCCAAATATAGACACTAAGACGTGAAGAAGAATAGTCAAACTGCTTCCCTGCCCGAACACTGACATAAAATCTCCAAATATAGACACCGACACATGAAGAAGAATAGTCAAACCTGCTTCCCGTGCCCCAACACTGATGCAAAATCTCTAAATATAGACACTAAGATGTGAAGAAGCATAGTCAAACTTGGTTCCCCTGCCCCAACACTGACACAAAATCTCAAAATATAGACACTAAGACGTGAAGAAGTATAGTCAAACTTTCTTTCCCTACCCCAACACTGACACAAAATCTCTAACAATAGACACTAAGACATGAAGAAGAATAGTCAAACTTGCTTCCCCTTCCCCAACATGTCGTAAAATCTCCAAATATAGACACTGAGACATAAAGAAGAATAGTCAAACCTGCTTCCCCTGCCCCAACACTGATGCAAAATCTCTAAATATAGACACTAAGACGTGAAGAAGCATAGTTAAACTTGCTTCCTCTGCCCCAACAGTCACGTAAAATCTCTAAATATAGACACTAAGACATGAGGAAGTATATTCAAACTTCCTTCCTCTGCCCCAACACTGACGTAAAACCTCCAAATATAGACACTAAGACGTGAAGAAGTATAGTCAAACTTGCTTCCCCTACCCCAACACTGACACAAAATCTCAAAATATAGACACTAAGATGTGAAGAAGTATAGTCAAACTTGCTTTCCCTACCCCAACACTGATGCAAACTCTCTAAATATAAACACTAAAACGTGAAGAAATATAGTCAAACTTGCTTCCCTTCCCCAACACCGTCATAAAATCTCCAAATATAGACACTGAGACATGAAGAAGAATAGTCAAACTTGCTTCCCCTGCCCCAACACTGACGTAAAATCTCCAAATATAGACACTGAGACATGAAGAAGTATAGTCAAACTTGCTTCCTCTGCCCCAACACTCACGTAAAATCTCTAAATATAGACACTAAGACATGAGGAAGTATATTCAAACTTCCTTCCTCTGCCCCAACACTGACGTAAAACCTCCAAATATAGACACTAAGACGTGAAGAAGTATAGTCAAACTTGCTTCCCCTGCCCCAACACTGACGAAAAGTCTCTAAATATAAACACTTAGACGTGAAGAAACATAGTCAAACTTGCTTCCCCTGCCCCAACACTGATGCAAAATATTCAAATATAGACACTAAGACGTGAAGAAGTATAGTCAAACTTGCTTCCCCTGCCCCAACACTGACGTAAAATCTCTAAATATAAACACTTAGACGTGAAGAAGCATAGTCAAACCTACTTCCTCTACCCCAACACTGATGCAAAATATCCAAATATAGACACTAAGACGTGAAGAAGTATAGTCAAACTTGCTTCCCCTGCCCCAACACTGATGCAAAATCTCTAAATATAGACACTAAGACGTGAAGAAGCATAGTTAAACTTGCTTCCCCTGCCCCAACACTGACGTAAAATCTCTAAATATAAACACTTAGACGTGAAGAAGCATAGTCAAACTTGCTTCCCCTGCCCCAACACTGATGCACAATTTCTAAACATAGACACTAAGACGTGAAGAAGTAGAGTCAAACTTGCTTCCCCTGCCCCAACACTGATGCAAAATCTCTAAATATAGACACTGAGACGTGAAGATGAATCGTCTAACTTGCTTCCCCTACCCCAACACTGACGTAAAATCTCTAAATATAAACACTGAGACGTGAAGAAGAATAGTCTAACTTGCTTTCACCACACCAACACTGACACAAAATATCATCTCCAAATATACACTGATGCATGAGACGTGAAGAAGAATAGCCAAATTTGCTTCCCCTGCCCCAACACTGATGTAAAATCTCCAAATATAGACACTAAGACATGAAGAAGAATAGTCAAACTTGCTTCCCCTGCCCCAACACTGATGTAAAATCTCCAAATATAGACACTAAGACATGAAGAAGAATAGTCAAACTTGCTTCCCCTGCCCCAACACTGACGTAAAATCTCTAAATATAAACACTTAGACGTGAAGAAGCATAGTCAAACTTGCTTCCCCTGCCCCAACACTGATGCACAATTTCTAAACATAGACACTAAGACGTGAAGAAGTAGAGTCAAACTTGCTTCCCCTGCCCCAACACTGATGCAAAATCTCTAAATATAGACACTGAGACGTGAAGAAGAATCGTCTAACTTGCTTTCACCACACCAACACTGACACAAAATATCATCTCCAAATATACACTGATGCATGAGACGTGAAGAAGAATAGCCAAACTTGCTTCCCCTGCCCCAACACTGACACAAAATCTCTATATATAGACACTAAGATGTGAAGAAAAATAATCAAATTTGCTTCCCCTGCCCCAACACTAATGTAAAATCTCCAAA
Source organism: Bathymodiolus septemdierum (assembly GCA_963383655.1). Lineage (NCBI taxonomy): Eukaryota > Metazoa > Mollusca > Bivalvia > Mytilida > Modiolidae > Bathymodiolus > Bathymodiolus septemdierum. The sequence goes on along the minus strand of OY726525.1, from coordinate 30,385,126 downwards.
TATAGACACTAAGACATGAAGAAGAATAGTCAAACTTGCTTCGCCTACCCCAACACTGATGCAAAATCTCTAAATATAGACACTAAGACATGAAGAAGAATAGTCTAACTTGCTTTCCCTGCCCCAACATTGACACAAAATCTCTAAATATAGACACTAAGACGTGAAGAAGTATATTCAAACTTGCTACCCCTGCCCCACACACACCGACACAAAATCTCCAAATATAGACATTGAGACGTGAAGAATAGTCTAACTTGCTTTCCCTACACCAACACTGACACAAAATATCATTTCCAAATATACACTGATGCATTGAGGAAGAATAGCCAAACTTGCTTCCCCTACCCCAACACTAACACAAAATCTCTAAATATAGACACTGAGACGCGAAGAAGAATAGTCAAACTTGCTTCCCCTACCCCAACACTGACACAAAATCTCTAAATATAGACACTAAGACATGAAGAAGAATAGTCAAACTTGCTTCCCCTTCCCCAACACTGACGTAAAATCTCCAAATATAGACACTGATGAGACGTGAAGAAGAATAGTCTATCTTGCTTCCCCTGCCCCAATACTGACACAAAATCTCCAAATATAGACGCTAAGATGTGAAGAAGAATATTCTAACTTGCTTCCCCTGCCCCAACACTGATGCAAAATCTCCAAATATAGACACTGAGACGTGAAGAAGAATAGTCTAATTTGCTTCCCCTACCCCAACACTGACGTAAAATCTCCAAATATAGACACCGAGACGTGAAGAAGTATAGTCAAACTTGCTTCCCCAGCCCCAACACAGACGTAAAATCTCCAAATGTAGACACTGAGACGTGAAGAAGAATAGTCTAACTTGCTTCCTCTACCCCAACACTGACGTAAAATCTCCAAATATAGACACTAAGACGTGAAGAAGAATAGTCAAACTGCTTCCCTGCCCGAACACTGACATAAAATCTCCAAATATAGACACCGACACATGAAGAAGAATAGTCAAACCTGCTTCCCGTGCCCCAACACTGATGCAAAATCTCTAAATATAGACACTAAGATGTGAAGAAGCATAGTCAAACTTGCTTCCCCTGCCCCAACACTGACACAAAATCTCAAAATATAGACACTAAGACGTGAAGAAGTATAGTCAAACTTTCTTTCCCTACCCCAACACTGACACAAAATCTCTAACAATAGACACTAAGACATGAAGAAGAATAGTCAAACTTGCTTCCCCTTCCCCAACACTGTCGTAAAATCTCCAAATATAGACACTGAGACATAAAGAAGAATAGTCAAACCTGCTTCCCCTGCCCCACCACTGATGCAAAATCTCTAAATATAGACACTAAGATGTGAAGAAGTATAGTCAAACTTGCTTCCTCTGCCCCAACACTCACGTAACATCTCTAAATATAGACACTAAGACATGAGGAAGTATATTCAAACTTCCTTCCTCTGCCCCAACACTGACGTAAAACCTCCAAATATAGACACTAAGACGTGAAGAAGTATAGTCAAACTTGCTTCCCCTACCCCAACACTGACACAAAATCTCAAAATATAGACACTAAGATGTGAAGAAGTATAGTCAAACTTGCTTTCCCTACCCCAACACTGATGCAAACTCTCTAAATATAAACACTAAAACGTGAAGAAATATAGTCAAACTTGCTTCCCTTCCCCAACACCGTCATAAAATCTCCAAATATAGACACTGAGACATGAAGAAGAATAGTCAAACTTGCTTCCCCTGCCCCAACACTGACGTAAAATCTCCAAATATAGACACTGAGACGTGAGGAAGTATATTCAAACTTCCTTCCTCTGCCCCAACACTGACGTAAAACCTCCAAATATAGACACTAAGACGTGAAGAAGTATAGTCAAACTTGCTTCCCCTGCCCCAACACTGACGAAAAATCTCTAAATATAAACACTTAGACGTGAAGAAACATAGTCAAACTTGCTTCCCCTGCCCCAACACTGATGCAAAATATTCAAATATAGACACTAAGACGTGAAGAAGTATAGTCAAACTTGCTTCCCCTGCCCCAACACTGACGTAAAATCTCTAAATATAAACACTTAGACGTGAAGAAGCATAGTCAAACCTACTTCCTCTACCCCAACACTGATGCAAAATATCCAAATATAGACACTAAGACGTGAAGAAGTATAGTCAAACTTGCTTCCCCTGCCCCAACACTGATGCAAAATCTCTAAATATAGACACTAAGACGTGAAGAAGCATAGTTAAACTTGCTTCCCCTGCCCCAACACTGACGTAAAATCTCTAAATATAAACACTTAGACGTGAAGAAGCATAGTCAAACTTGCTTCCCCTGCCCCAACACTGATGCACAATTTCTAAACATAGACACTAAGACGTGAAGAAGTAGAGTCAAACTTGCTTCCCCTGCCCCAACACTGATGCAAAATCTCTTAATATAGACACTGAGACGTGAAGATGAATCGTCTAACTTGCTTCCCCTACCCCAACACTGACGTAAAATCTCTAAATATAAACAATGAGACGTGAAGAAGAATAGTCTAACTTGCTTTCACCACACCAACACTGACACAAAATATCATCTCCAAATATACACTGATGCATGAGACGTGAAGAAGAATAGCCAAACTTTCTTCCCCTGCCCCAACACTGACACAAAATCTCTATATATAGACACTAAGATGTGAAGAAAAATAGTCAAATTTGCTTCCCCTGCCCCAACACTGATGTAAAATCTCCAAATATAGACACTAAGACATGAAGAAGAATAGTCAAACTTGCTTCCCCTGCCCCAACACTGATGCACAATTTCTAAACATAGACACTAAGACGTGAAGAAGCATAGTTAAACTTGCTTCCCCTGCCCCAACACTGACGTAAAATCTCTAAATATAAACACTTAGACGTGAAGAAGCATAGTCAAACTTGCTTCCCCTGCCCCAACACTGATGCACAATTTCTAAACATAGACACTAAGACGTGAAGAAGTAGAGTCAAACTTGCTTCCCCTGCCCCAACACTGATGCAAAATCTCTAAATATAGACACTGAGACGTGAAGAAGAATCGTCTAACTTGCTTTCACCACACCAACACTGACACAAAATATCATCTCCAAATATACACTGATGCATGAGACGTGAAGAAGAATAGCCAAACTTGCTTCCCCTGCCCCAACACTGACACAAAATCTCTATATATAGACACTAAGATGTGAAGAAAAATAATCAAATTTGCTTCCCCTGCCCCAACACTAATGTAAAATCTCCAAATATAGACACTAAGACATGAAGAAGAATAGCCAAACTTGCTTCCCCTACCCCAACACTGATGCAAAATCTCTAAATATAGACACTAAGACGTGAAGAAGAATAGTCTAACTTGCTTTCCCTGCCCCAACATTGACACAAAATCTCTAAATATAGACACTAAGACGTGAAGAAGTATATTCAAACTTGCTACCCCTGCCCCACACACACCGACACAAAATCTCCAAATATAGACATTGAGACGTGAAGAATAGTCTAACTTGCTTTCCCTACACCAACACTGACACAAAATATCATCTCCAAATATACACTGATGCATGAGACGTGAGGAAGAATAGCCAAACTTGCTTCCCCTACCCCAACACTAACACAAAATCTCTAAATATAGACACTGAGACGCGAAGAAGAATAGTCAAACTTGCTTCCCCTACCCCAACACTGACACAAAATCTCTAAATATAGACACTAAGACATGAAGAAGAATAGTCAAACTTGCTTCCCCTTCCCCAACACTGACGTAAAATCTCCAAATATAGACACTGAGACATGAAGAAGAATAGTCAAACTTGCTTCCCCTGCCCCAACACTGATGCAAAATCTCCAAATATAGACACTGATGAGACGTGAAGAAGAATAGTCTATCTTGCTTCCCCTGCCCCAATACTGACACAAAATCTCCAAATATAGACGCTAAGACGTCAAGAAGAATATTCTAACTTGCTTCCCTTGCCCCAACACTGATGCAAAATCTCCAAATATAGACACTGAGACGTGAAGAAGAATAGTCTAATTTGCTTCCCCTACCCCAACACTGACACAAAATCTCCAAATATAGACACTGAGACGTGAAGAAGAATAGTCACACTTGCTTCCCCTTCCCCAACACTGACGTAAAATCTCCAAATATAGACACTAAGACATGAAGAAGAATAGTCAAACTTGCTTCCCCTTCCCCAACACTGACGTAAAATCTCCAAATATAGACACTGAGACATGAAGAAGAATAGTCACACTTGCTTCCCCTTCCCCAACACTGACGTAAAATCTCCAAATATAGACACCGAGACATGAAGAAGAATAGTCAAACTTGCTTCCCCTTCCCCAACACTGACGTAAAATCTCCAAATATAGACACTGAGACATGAAGAAGAATAGTCAAACTTGCTTCCCCTGCCCCAACACTGATGCAAAATCTCCAAATATAGACACTGATGAGACGTGAAGAAGAATAGTCTATCTTGCTTCCCCTACCCCAATACTGACACAAAATCTCCAAATATAGACGCTAAGATGTGAAGAAGAATATTCTAACTTGCTTCCCCTGCCCCAACACTGATGCAAAATCTCCAAATATAGACACTGAGACGTGAAGAAGAATAGTCTAATTTGCTTCCCCTACCCCAACACTGACGTAAAATCTCCAAATATAGACACCGAGACGTGAAGAAGTATAGTCAAACTTGCTTCCCCAGCCCCAACACAGACGTAAAATCTCCAAATGTAGACACTGAGACGTGAAGAAGAATAGTCTAACTTGCTTCCTCTACCCCAACACTGACGTAAAATTTCCAAATATAGACACTAAGACGTGAAGAAGAATAGTCAAACTGCTTCCCTGCCCGAACACTGACATAAAATCTCCAAATATAGACACCGACACATGAAGAAGAATAGTCAAACCTGCTTCCCGTGCCCCAACACTGATGCAAAATCTCTAAATATAGACACTAAGATGTGAAGAAGCATAGTCAAACTTGCTTCCCCTGCCCCAACACTGACACAAAATCTCAAAATATAGACACTAAGACGTGAAGAAGTATAGTCAAACTTTCTTTCCCTACCCCAACACTGACACAAAATCTCTAACAATAGACACTAAGACATGAAGAAGAATAGTCAAACTTGCTTCCCCTTCCCCAACACTGTCGTAAAATCTCCAAATATAGACACTGAGACATAAAGAAGAATAGTCAAACCTGCTTCCCCTGCCCCAACACTGATGCAAAATCTCTAAATATAGACACTAAGATGTGAAGAAGTATAGTCAAACGTGCTTCCCCTGCCCCAACACTGACACAAAATCTCAAAATATAGACACTAAGACGTGAAGAAGTATAGTCAAACTTTCTTTCCCTACCCCAACACTGATGCAAACTCTCTAAATATAAACACTAAAACGTGAAGAAATATAGTCAAACTTGCTTCCCTTCCCCAACACCGTCATAAAATCTCCAAATATAGACACTGAGACATGAAGAAGAATAGTCAAACTTGCTTCCCCTGCCCCAACACTGACGTAAAATCTCCAAATATAGACACTGAGACATGAAGAAGAATAGTCAAACTTGCTTCCTCTGCCCCAACACTCACGTAAAATCTCTAAATATAGACACTAAGACATGAAGAAGCATAGTCAAACTTGCTTCCCCTGCCCCAACACTGACGTAAAATCTCTAAATATAAACACTTAGACGTGAAGAAGCATAGTCAAACTTGCTTCCCCTGCCCCAACACTGATGCACAATTTCTAAACATAGACACTAAGACGTGAAGAAGTAGAGTCAAACTTGCTTCCCCTGCCCCAACACTGATGCAAAATCTCTAAATATAGACACTGAGACGTGAAGAAGAATCGTCTAACTTGCTTCCCCTACCCCAACACTGCCGTAAAATCTCTAAATATAAACACTGAGACGTGAAGAAGAATAGTCTAACTTGCTTTCACCACACCAACACTGACACAAAATATCATCTCCAAATATACACTGATGCATGAGACGTGAAGAAGAATAGCCAAACTTGCTTCCCCTGCCCCAACACTGACACAAAATCTCTATATATAGACACTAAGATGTGAAGCAAAATAGTCAAATTTGCTTCCCCTGCCCCAACACTGATGTAAAATCTCCAAATATAGACACTAAGACATGAAGAAGAATAGTCAAACTTGCTTCCCCTACCCCAACACTGATGCAAAATCTCTAAATATAGACACTTAGACGTGAAGAAGAATAGTCTAACTTGCTTTCCCTGCCCCAACATTGACACAAAATCTCTAAATATAGACACTAAGACGTGAAGAAGTATATTCAAACTTGCTACCCCTGCCCCACACACACCGACACAAAATCTCCAAATATAGACATTGAGACGTGAAGAATAGTCTAACTTGCTTTCCCTACACCAACACTGACACAAAATATCATCTCCAAATATACACTGATGCATGAGACGTGAGGAAGAATAGCCAAACTTGCTTCCCCTACCCCAACACTAACACAAAATCTCTAAATATAGACACTGAGACGCGAAGAAGAATAGTCAAACTTGCTTCCCCTACCCCAACACTGACACAAAATCTCTAAATATAGACATTAAGACATGAAGAAGAATAGTCAAACTTGCTTCCCCTTCCCCAACACTGACGTAAAATCTCCAAATATAGACACTGAGACATGAAGAAGAATAGTCAAACTTGCTTCCCCTGCCCCAACACTGATGCAAAATCTCCAAATATAGACACTGATGAGACGTGAAGAAGAATAGTCTATCTTGCTTCCCCTACCCCAATACTGACACAAAATCTCCAAATATAGACGCTAAGACGTCAAGAAGAATATTCTAACTTGCTTCCCTTGCCCCAACACTGATGCAAAATCTCCAAATATAGACACTGAGACGTGAAGAAGAATAGTCTAATTTGCTTCCCCTACCCCAACACTGACACAAAATCTCCAAGTATAGACACTGAGACGTGAAGAAGAATAGTCACACTTGCTTCCCCTTCCCCAACACTGACGTAAAATCTCCAAATATAGACACTAAGACATGAAGAAGAATAGTCAAACTTGCTTCCCCTTCCCCAACACTGACGTAAAATCTCCAAATATAGACACTGAGACATGAAGAAGAATAGTCAAACTTGCTTCCCCTTCCCCAACACTGACGTAAAATCTCCAAATATAGACACCGAGACATGAAGAAGAATAGTCAAACTTGCTTCCCCTTCCCCAACACTGACGTAAAATCTCCAAATATAGACACTGAGACATGAAGAAGAATAGTCAAACTTGCTTCCCCTGCCCCAATACTGACACAAAATCTCCAAATATAGACGCTAAGATGTGAAGAAGAATATTCTAACTTGCTTCCCCTGCCCCAACACTGATCCAAAATCTCCAAATATAGACACTAAGACGTGAAGAAGAATAGTCAAACTTGCTTCCCCGGCTCCAACACTGATGCAAAATCTCCATTAAATAGAAACTGAGACGTGAAGAAGAATAGTCAAACTTTCTTTCCCTACCCCAACACTGATGCAAACTCTCTAAATATAAACACTAAGACGTGAAGAAATATAGTCAAACTTGCTTCCCTTCCCCAACACCGTCATAAAATCTCCAAATATAGACACTGAGACATGAAGAAGAATAGTCAAACTTGCTTCCCCTTCCCCAACACTGACGTAAAATCTCTATATATAGACACTAAGACGTGAAGAAGTATATTCAAACTTGCTTCCTCTGCCCCAACACTGACGTAAAATCTCCAAATATAGACACCGAGACATGAAGAAGAATAGTCAAACTTGCTTCCCCTACCCAAACACTGATGCAAAATCTCTAAATATAGACACTAAGACGTGAAGAAGTATAGTCAAACTTGCTTCCCCTGCCCCAACACTGACGTAAAATCTCTAAATATAAACACTTAGACGTGAAGAAGCATAGTCAAACTTGCTTCCCCTGCCCCAACACTGATGCACAATTTCTAAACATAGACACTAAGACGTGAAGAAGTAGAGTCAAACTTGCTTCCCCTGCCCCAACACTGATGCACAATTTCTAAACATAGACACTAAGACGTGAAGAAGTAGAGTCAAACTTGCTTCACCTGCCCCAACACTGATGCAAAATCTCTAAATATAGACACTGAGACGTGAAGAAGAATCGTCTAACTTGCTTCCCCTACCCCAACACTGACGTAAAATCTCTAAATATAAACACTGAGACGTGAAGAAGAATAGTCTAACTTGCTTTCACCACACCAACACTGACACAAAATATCATCTCCAAATATACACTGATGCATGAGACGTGAAGAAGAATAGCCAAACTTGCTTCCCCTGCCCCAACACTGACACAAAATCTCTATATATAGACACTAAGATGTGAAGAAAAATAGTCAAATTTGCTTCCCCTGCTCCAACACTGATGCAAAATCTCTAAATATAGACACTAAGACGTGAAGAAGAATAGTCTAACTTGCTTTCCCTGCCCCAACACTGACACCAAATCTCTAAATATAGACACTAAGACGTGAAGAAGTATATTCAAACTTGCTACCTCTGCCCCACACACACCGACACAAAATCTCCAAATATAGACATTGAGAGGTGAAGTATAGTCTAACTTGCTTTCCCTACACCAACACTGACACAAAATACCATCTCCAAATATACACTGATGCATGAGACGTGAAGAAGAATAGCCAAACTTGCTTCCCCTACCCCAACACTGACACAAAATCTCTAAATATAGACACTAAGACATGAAGAAGAATAGTCAAACTTGCTTCCCCTTCCCCAACACTGACGTAAAATCTCCAAATATAGACACTGAGACATGAAGAAGAATAGTCAAACTTGCTTCCCCTGCCCCAACACTGATGCAAAATCTCCAAATATAGACACTGATGAGACGTGAAGAAGAATAGTCTATGTTGCTTCCCCTACCCCAACACTGACACAAAATCTCCAAATATAGACGCTAAGACGTGAAGAAGAATATTCTAACTTGCTTCCCCTGCCCCAACACTGATGCAAAATCTCCAAATATAGACACTGAGACGTGAAGAAGAATAGTCTAATTTGCTTCCCCTACCCCAACACTGACACAAAATCTCCAAATATAGACACAGAGACATGAAGAAGAATAGTCAAACTTGCTTCTCCTGCTCCAACACTGATGCAAAATCTCCAAAAATAGACACTAAGACATGAAGAAGTATAGTCTAACTTGCTTCCTCTGCCCCAACAGTGACATAAAATCTCCAAATATAGACACAGAGACATGAAGAAGAATAGTCTAACTTGCTTCCCCTACCCCAACACTGACACAACATCTCCAAATATAGACACTAAGACGTGAAGAAGAATAGTCAAACTTGCTTCCTCTGCCCCAATAGTGACGTAAAATCTCCAAATATAGACACTGAGACATGAAGAAGAATAGTCTAACTAGCTTTCCCAGCCCCAACACTGACGTAAAATCTCCAAATATAGACACTGAGACGTGAAGAAGAATAGTCAAACTTGCTTCGCCTGCTCCAACACTGATGCAAAATCTCCAAAAATAGACACTAAGACATGAAGAAGTATAGTCTAACTTGCTTCCTCTGCCCCAACAGTGACGTAAAATCTCCAAATATAGACACAGAGACATGAAGAAGAATAGTCTAACTTGCTTCCCCTACCCCAACACTGACACAAAATCTCCAAATATAGACACTAAGACGTGAAGAAGTATAGTCAAACTTGCTTCCCCTGCCCCAACACTGACGTAAAATCTCCAAATATAGACACTGAGACGTGAAGAAGTATAGTCAAACTTGCTTCCCCTGCCCCAACACTGACGTAAAATCTCCAAATATAGACACTGAGACGTGAAGAAGAGTCAAACTTGCCTCCTCTGGGCCAACACAAGTATTACTATTAGTCAAACTTGCCTCTCTCCCTATACTACCCACCCCACCACGGACACAACATTTCCAAATATAGACACTCAGGCATGAAGAAGTAGATAAAATGGCCTCCCCCATCTTACTCCTGACAAATCAGTTGTTAGTTGAAGTATGAAACATATATAATTTTCTCTGCATATAATTTTGTACATGTATAATCTTTCCTCAAATGAGAATATTATCGATTGATTCAGGAAAAAAAAATAATTTCACAATTGGAATAGGGAAGAAATAAAGGGCATATCTTCAGGTTTCCCTTCAGTGTCCTTTATATACAGGTTATGATATATCTTACTTTGGTCCAATTTGTCCTAACAAATTATATCTGTATTCCAACCAATGGTAACAGGCAGCACCAGTGGCTATGTCCATGTATTCCACACTAGCTCTAACAAGGCTTGCAGTCGCTCCCTGTTAAACCATAAATGTATGCTAAAATTATCATAACTTATTCAAGTAAAGTAAAACCTGTATTAAGATGTCACCCTTGGGACAAATACAAAAGTGGTATTTTAAGACAGGTGAACTCTTAAAAGAGGTCCAATTCATATAATATTTTCTATGACGGGGCAAGATAATGGTGACCTTTAAATACAGGTGGCTGCTTAATAGAGGTGACCACATAAGAAGGTTTGACTGTGTGAAAGTATCTTCTACAAAACAATAATTAAAATTAAAGTTCATAATCATTTCCGTCATATTAGAAGTTGACCTCTAACCTTAAACAAACCAATCAAAACGTAAAGCATGAACTGTATTTTTTTAAAGCTTACTGTTGACATCATAATTAAAAACAACATTTAGATTCTAAAACTTCTAATGAAATTTTACTTCATGTTTTACCTTTATTAACCAGGTACATTCCAGTCCGGTTGGGTAATTAGATGGATAGTTTGGTGATTGGATGAATTTTTCTTCTCCTTGAGCAAGGGTGATAACTCCGCCACATGTATCTATAATACATATAAAAATATTTTGTAAGTAATTCCCTCTTTGCGGAAAATGGAGTTATCGTTCGTAATTTGAATTATCGTCCTTGGCAGTGGGTATATAGCATTTCCGGTTGCAAAAGTTTTCCTGGCTGTTTTTAATAAATTGATTGAATAAATAATAAGTGCGAAAAAATATGAAATTAATTGACGTAGATTCCAAGGAAACACTTGAAGACTTCCTAACTTTAAAAAAAAGACTGAACTTGTACAGTTTTTACGGAAATGTAATGAAAAAATCAGTGGTAACAAGAATGAGCTTGCGCTCCGACAAAGATGTAGAGAAGTATCTTTTAAAAAGTCGGTCAGATGACAATGAAAAAATGAGCTGCTATAGACAGTTGAATAGAGGCTTTAAATTTTATAAAGAAAATTATATACACGACATTCCCTTTTTTTAAACTTCTATAAAAAAAGTTATTTACTTATTTTACATATTTTTCTCTGGATTTGTAACATTTTTGTACAAATAACTCCAAATCTGTATTTTCATAATACCAATGAACATGTTACATAATTAACTTTCTGAAATGTTTTGGATGATTGTCACCAGATTTTCTGCAAAGCGGCAATACTGCGCGATTTTCTTTGTACACTGAAAGCGGGAATATTTCCTTTATAAAAGGTTTTCTCTCCTTTCATTAAAAAGCGTATTTTATTTTTTTCATTACACTCGAAGACAAGACAAGATAAATTTGAAAGCATTTTATAAATAATAGAAACTGTTGTTTCTTCACCATTTGTAAAAGCAGAAGCGGATTCGGTAGAATATTTTGTACTGTGTTTGAAACGGTATGTGCGTCTTCATTAGTAATGTGCGCTTATCAGATAGGTGAACACCTGCATCTAGCATCTGCCGATCATCTCGACTTGTACAGTCAACAAGTAAATCTCAATTTTCGGTTTCCGTCAGAGCAGATCCCACTTTTTTCTGAATGAATAATGTCCCTCGTCTGGAATATTTTGAATAGGAAATAAAACGATCACGAACGCGGCTTTTTTCTGTTTTTAATATACCAAGAACAAGCAATCTGTCTATCGTTTAAAAAACAAAGGTGTATTTGGAGATCGCACCTCTTGTCCATTGAAACTTATCTGTCATATTAAAGATGTATTTTTAGACATATGCACTGCTCGACCGCTACATTTCGGATACCGTCTAAGTACTGACGACAAATAGGTTATTTTGCAATAAATGCATTTACAGTCTCATAATCTTACAGCCAATATGCCGTTCTGAAGCTAAGCTTAACAATGTAGACAAACAAACAAAAGGACTGATGGGATTCGAACCACCTTCTAGAACTATCCATTCCATCACAAGGCAGCGCCTATACGATCATGACTACTGTGCTTACGCATTTAGTCAAGTAAATTTATTACTTAGATTAGCAGACGATTTGATTTCTCAACTGCAGATTTAAGAAAAATAACTACCAAGCACAAAGCAAAATATAAAAAAGGCTCTTATGGTTTGCTTTCGATTAAAATGACATGTGCTAAATTGCTTTATTTTTAGTGATTATGACAGCTTACGTGATGTTCGAAAAAAACCACAAAAAAACGACAGAATAGTTAATATTGATAAAGAAAAATATGAAATTAACAGCTTGCATGTATATTCGTGTTATGATTTCATATGTAAGAAAATATTCGTTGTGCGGCTTTCGAAAAATCAATACAAATATACTGTGTACACTCACAATTCTTAAAAAACTTAATATAAATATAGCCTCCATTTTTATCACTTTAACTGAAATTAATAACGAAACACATTATGTTGCTAAAAAAATAAAAAAAAACAAAAACAAGCCAAAACTACTCCGATAGGATTTGCACTCTCAGTGTAAATCAGCAGGGGTCGCGAAGCAGCGACTATACGATCACGGCTATGATACAGTGATCAAATTTGTAAGTTTTGTTTTCTTTTTTGTGGTATATAAGGTGTACCTGATGTAAATTGGTGCAACTCTATAATAAAGCAAATGATGCCTATATTTCATAAAATCATATTTAAGCATATTTTCCATAAAAGGAAAAGTCTTTATATGTTACCAAAGCTGTATATGCATGTTAAAAAGGAAGTTTTGTGTTGCAAGTTTTTGATTTTTAACAATTGTAATTTTGTTTGTTTTCGTGTTTTTCTCCTTTACACCAGCATTGAAAGCACTTGTATCTGCACAAGTTTCCATTTTTTTTCTCTTAAGATCAGAGTCAAATCTTCATTTTCCCCATCCAGCTTTTGGAAGGAGCGGATGCCGGTGTTACATACTCATTTTTCCCCCTACTCATTTTTCCCCACGGAAAAATGAGTATATACCAGTTTTTCCCCCCGGAAAGATCAGTATATAGTGATTCCCCCCCCCCCCCAAAAAGATCAATATATACTCATCCTTCCCCTAGATTTTTAGGGGGGAAATCTAAGTATATACTGAAGTTTCCCCCTCATACTCATTTTTCCCCCTTTGCACTGATAGACTATGCAAGGGCAATAACTCCTATAAGGGGTCGACCCTATGGAGACTTTTGTAGAGCTTTTGATGCTGAAGAAGGAAGATTACCTCTATTTTTCTCTATATGTAATACTTTTTGAAATATTAGCCAATTACTGCAGTTTAACCCCTATGTTCTATTTTTAGCCATGGCGGCCATGTTTTTTCATCGACGGATATATAATTCACAAACTAAAGTCTACACACCCTAAGGATCATTCTTACCAAGTTTGGTTAAATTATGTTCAGTGGTTCTCAAGAAGAATATCAAAATGTAAAAAGTTAACGGACGGACGGAAGGACGACGAACGCAATGTGATGGCAAAAGCTCACCCTGACTTTTAGTCAGGTGAGCTAAAAAGGGGAGTTCCAGTCTAATTTTTGCCGAATTGCACTGATTTTACAAAATTTGCCGAGCAAAAGGACGGGGGGGTTTCGACCACCGGAACCCCCCTGGATCCGCCAATGGTTATCTGTTAATTTATTCTTAAGAATTTCAACTGTTTACAGTACACCGAGACACAACATAATTGGCTTTAAACTAAACAAACTATTTTGTGGTAGCTTGTTTGTTTGTAATCGATCATTTTAAATAAAGATCAGTAACTATAGAATGGCAGTGTCCATCAATGACGCATAACTATGAATGATACAATTATTAGTTCTACTGTCAGAGTGTGGATTTGTTTTACCGAACATAATTATACCAATTTATCATATTATGTTCATTTCAAATGATGAACTAAACGGTAACAGTATTCTCTAAATTAAACTACTGCTATGAGGGGGGAAGGACCCTTTTCAGAACTCCGGGATGGGGTTTTTTAAGCTCGAGAATTCGGGATTGACCATTTCGGGATTCGGGATTGAAATTTTATTATATTCGGGATTTCTGGATTTCAAGTTTTTTAGTTCGGGACTGAGGGGATTTCAAGTTTTTTAGTTCGGGGTTAGACCCCCTCCTAAACCCCTCTACTATATCAGCACAACTATTTTTTGCTTCGTTTCATGATCAAATTATTATAAAATTGAGCCATCTTGATAAATGCGTTTGCCTCCATCTTTTTTGATTGATCTACCGAAAGTGGTAGCACTATAATACCATATTCACACGTATTCCGGATTGATATCGAATCATTAAATCGAATTAAAACCGTTATAATTGTCGTATCGGATTGGAAATCAGTTAGCGTTCGCATATGGTCAACCAATGCGTAATTGTTCGTCTGCATTGCATTTATCTGTAGTTTGCATATTGACTAGAAATTGTACTGAGGGATCTGGTGTTTGTTTAGATCGGATGAGGGATTGTTTCCGATTCGTCAACAAATGGTCATCAGGAGACATTGGAAACATTGTTAGTTTTTCAATAATCTTTTCTCAAGAACCACTGAAGCGATGGTATGGAAACGTGATTTGTATGTTCATTTTAAGGTCCTTGACAGGTCTTGTTACTTTTTGAGCCCATCGGAAATTCAAAATCGTTGCCAGCGGAGGTCAAAGTTTGCTTTGAAACCATATGTAAAGCAACATTTTCATGGTCTACTTGAAAAACACTGAACAGAATTTAACCACACTTGGCAGAGGTGTTCACTATTATGTCCTACGCAAGTGTTGTTACTTTTCATGCCGATTCGTTAAAAAATGAATAAAAGAAGAATGTGTTTGAGGACACGGAGTTCTCCGCTTTCAGCTAAGTGGGCCTAACTTCCAAGCCGTATGTGGGATCTGGCTGAAATTGAACTTGACCTGCATGTTATGGTTGTAAACATTGTCTTGAAATTTCAGAGTCCTTTACAGGTGATAATGGTTTTATGCCGATCGGAAATTCAAAATGGTCGACAGCGAAGGTCAAAATTGCTTTGAAAACCTATGAATTACATTTTCGTAATCTCATTGAGAACCACTGAACGTGATTTAACCAATTTAACTTTGAGGGTGTTCACTATGAGGTACTACACAAGTGTTGTTACTTTGGTGCAGATCGATAGGAGACTTTGAATATTCTGATTAATCGATTTTCAAGAACCACTGAAAGCATTGTCGGGAGAAATTTATTAAAGTAGTCGTCCTCCTCACTACCTTTCTCACCCTTCCTCTCCATCGTCTTCCTCACTGCCTCTCTCTCCTGCCTCACCCTCATTCCTCTCCATCCTCCTCCTCAATACCTCTCCCCTCCTTCCTTCCCATCCTCCTCCTCACTACCTCTCTTCCTCCTTCTTCCTCTTCTCTACTTCTCTCCCTTCTTGCTCTCCTCTTCTTACTATCTCTCTCCCTTCTTCCTCTGCCTCCTACTCACTGCCTCTCCCTCCTTCCTCTCAATCCTCCTCCTCACTACTTCTCCCTCATTCCTCTCCATCCACTTCCTCACTACCCATCTTCCTCCTTCCTCTCAGTCATCCTCACTACCTCTCTCCCTCCTTCTTCCTCTTCTCTACTTATCTCCCTCCTTGCTCTCCTCTTCTTACTACCTCTCTCCCTTCTTCCATTCCTTCCTATTCACTGTCTCTCTCCCTCCTTTCTCTCAATCCTCCTCCTCACTACTTCTCCTCCCTCATTCCTCTCCATCCACTTCCTCACTACCTCTCTCCCTCCTTCCTATCAGTCATCCTCTCCCCTCCTTCCTCTCAGTCATCCTCTCCCCTCCTCCTCCTCACTACCTCTCTCTCTCCTCCATCCTTCTCACTAGCTCTCTCCCTCCTTCCTCTGTCATCCTCCTCACTATCACTCTCCTTTCTTCCTCTCAATCCTCCTCACACTACTCTCCCTCATTTCTATCCATCCTCCTCACTACCTCTCTCCCTCCTTCCTCTCAGTCATCCTCACTACCTCTCTCCCTCCTTCCTCTCAGTCATCCTCACTACCTCTCTCCCTCCTTCCTCTCAGTCATCCTCACTACTTCTCTCCCTCCTTCCTCTCAGTCATCCTCACCACCTCTCCATCCTTCATTCTTTTCAATCCGCCATCTCATTACCTCTCTTCTCTTTCATTTAATATTATCATCCACCTCATTACCTCTGTCTTTCTTCCGTCTCCATCCTCCTTATTAACTCTTCCTAATTACCTTCTCCGTATACTTTCCTCCTCCGTCGTCATCCTCCTCCTCCTTATTACCTCCTCCTCACTACTTCTCTCCTCCTCGTTTATCTTTGTCACTTCGTCCTTTCTATCCTCTTCCTTCAAATCTCCTCTGCAATGCCTGTTTCACTACTTCCTCATCATTATCCTCCTCGCTATCTCCATCCTTTTCCATATTGAATCCCTCCCTAATTCCTCCCGTCATCCTCTTTATTTTATACCTCTATCTCTCCTTCCTCTCCATCATGTTTTTACCATTCTCCCTTCGTCTTCTCTATCTTTCTCTTTATATTCCTTCCTTCCTGCCCTCTTCCTCATACCTGTCAGCTGTGCCTTCCAGCACTTAGCAAACTTGAGTTTTTCTCACTTGCACTAAGGAAGATCGCTTTATCACTCAAGTGTTTTTCCCTTCCTTTCCTCCTACCTCCTTATCCGTTCTCACTCCATGTTCATGCTTGCCTTAGTTATTACTATCATCATTGTTGATACCCTCTTTCGTCCACATTTAACTAGTATGCGTTCCACTATATACATGCATATAAGTGTACACAAGAAAAACCCTATTAAAATAGGAGAGGGGAAAAACTAGTATGAGGGGAAAAATGAGTATGTGTTAACACATACTTGGATTTCCGGGGGGAAAATTCAGTATATACTCATTTTTCCGGGGGGAAATCTCAGTATATACTAATTTTTCCGGAGGGAAAACTGAGTATATACTCATTTTTCCGGGGGGGGGGGGGAATGAGTATGGGGGAAAAATGAGTATGTAACACCGGCTCTCTAACTCTACGCAACATCGGCTGATTCCGTACCTTCTTCAGTTTGCCGATTGAACTCTACGGTCATATTTCTACCCGACGTCTCTGACGTTTGGAGATGGCCAAATCCGGTAAAAACCCTAAATGTTCCTTTTTTATTACAAAATCCGCAGTGGAACCAAAGAATGAATAGTCATGAACCATGTATATAACTAAAGGTAAAATATTCAATTTCTTGAATGGAGCCTGTGGGAATTTTTATGGGAATCTGCATTGATCTCTTGAAAAAAAGAAAACAAAACTAAATATCATGCAAAAATAGACATCTTTTTAATAGACTCCGAGCAGATAAAATATTTTGAACATTTCAAGATTAAGATAATCCCTTGTAAAATAAAATAAAACAAATGATTCCACTGCGAAAATCGGAATGAATTTTGCATACATCGCTATTAACGTCCGTAATTTTAACAGCAAAGCCGATTTTCGAGAAAATGCTACATCTTTGAATATAAAACACTGAATTTATTCAATTATTACGGTCATTCAGGATATGAAATAAAAATGCAGATCTCATAGAATCCACCGATATCGGGCGATATAAAAAGCTAAATAAAATAATTCCAATAAATCGGATTTTATTTGAATAAGAATACATTTTTTTTTATTTTTTTAAACGTTTTGTGACCTTTACAGTTATGTAATCGGAAGTGTACATACCCTCTGTTAGGAAAAGATAACTCGATTCAAGAACGATAACTCTAGTTATCGCAAATCGGGAATAAACATTGTAACAAAATTCGAGACAGTTTTAAAAAATATAACTTTGTGTAGTTTATTTGATCTCAAAGAACAAAATAAAAGAATGTGTTGAAACTGTTCACATGAAACGTATGCCCCTGGTGCAAGCTAAAGCTAATAAGGGGCATAACTTCAGATTAGAATAATGAGCTACGCAGAGCAAAGCATGATACAACTGCAGTATGTTGACAATGAAAAGTTCAACAAGTGATTATTAAAAGCAAGATTGCACACAGTAAATTTCTGAAAAAAGTAACATGTTGGATACAGTAATTTTTCAAAAGGTTTTACCAGGGGATACTAATTACTAACACCACCGGCATTCCACAGCAGCCAGAAACAGGGCAAATTTCCCTCTAATTGCATTTTTCTTGTTACCAGGCTACTTTGTTTTCAAAAATGAAAATATCAAAGTGAAAGTCAAATATGGCTTTGTTTTGCATACTGGTTTATCTTTTGAAATCTAAATTGCTCAAATTGGGAATCAAGATTAGGCGGTACGAATGAAAATTTCGTGAATTTTGCGTGATTTTAGAATATTTGTCATTGGGAAAGTGTCCTTCCACCAAACCCTGGGAAAGGTTAGAAAAATTCCTTTCTTCTACCTCCGACTTGAAAATGAGTAGAATGCCATGTGGCACGTACTGTTTGAAATTCGATTTTTTGACATGGCTTGTTTTCTATTGAAATTTCTCTGCGTTTGCTTTTTTTATAGATTTTATGCAGCAGGATAAACAGAACATAAATACTTTGTCTCAGAATTTGAAATTCGTTTGTATTCAGCAGCACGACATTCCACAGCAGCCGGCACCGTGTACATTGCTTGTCTAATTGCATTGTTCTCGTGGCTAACCTCGTTTTAAAAAAAAAAAAAAAAAGTGAAAGTAAATTACAACCCCCCCCCCCCCTCCCCCTCCTATTTAGATTATCACCTCCTTCTTGTAAATGAGCCTTTTACCAATAAATATTGCATTCCTAGGAAATAAATAAATAAATATTCTATATACATAGTGTTGGTGCAAGTTGGGCAAAGGAGTGCATAAGTGAGTGAGTGATTGTTGTTTAGCACCAACTCAGTAATTTTTCAGCTATATCTGAGCGAGAACAAGTTAATTTTCAATGCAGTAATGATGACGTCCGCTTTGTACTAGACCAACACGCTGAGTTGGATTTCTATAGTGCTGGCTCACTGAAACAACAGTCTGCGGGTAGACATTTCTCCCCACTCGAACAAATTATTCTGATTCCGAGCTAACCAGTATTTGCTCATTTTCCTTAATGCTGCGTTATTAACGGAGACGCAACAAATACCAATTTTATAGTCTTTAATTTGACCCAACCAGGCCTTGAACCAACGATAAACCACACTCGAGGCGAGCATGATGACCATTTCACCACCGATGCGGTTTTATTATAAATAAAGATAGTTAACATTGTGCCAGGGGTGACAAACTTACCACTGTGGGTCCCCGCGAGTATATGGCCAACACAGGGGTGACAAACTTACCACTGTTAGAGACTGTATCTGTACATGTAGCTCCAGTTAAACCATCAGGGCAGACACAAGTACACTGGAAGTTTACAAATCCACCATTTTCACAAGCTGGGGGATTAGTACAGTGATCTGAAGAAAAAAAATACAAAATACAATTATTTCTATTTAAGTATTGGATAAATATCATCAGCCAACCTTTAATATGGGTTTTTCGTGACCGTGATCGTATGGTAGTTGGATTTACAACTACCTATGCAATCAGTGCCTATCACCTCTGATGTTGTGAGCTCGAAACTCGATCAGTGTGAGGTGTACAGTATTATGTGCTAAAGTGTGTCAGTGACTTTAGACAAGTCGATGGTTTTCTCCGATTTTTCCGGTTTCCTCCACCAATAAAACTAAACGCCACGATATATCTTAAATATTGTTGAAAGTGGCATTAAACACCATAAAACAAACAAACCATGTAGTGAATATCACAATAATTACCTGCACAATGGTAAGCATCAGTTACATCCTGTATGTCATAAAATTCCAAACCATCGGCAGTATCTGCTAAAAATTCCAAACGTTGGTCTCTGAACACAATCGTTTTTTGTCCATTAGTAGAAAATGCCTGCAAAAATAAAGAGAGACATTAATTTAAATAAACTCTATGGAAAATCAAGAGGATTACACATTTTGCATGCACACATTCAATAAGAAACCTGTCGTATAATTTGAACTTTTTTTTTATTGCTTATAGACAGGTGATCTGATTAGATATGTTCAATTTGCTTTTTTTATGTCTATATACTTTGTTGTATTAATTAAAAAAATGTATTTGCTTTTAAATTACATATCGAATCAATTTTTGTTTTTAAAACTTTCATGGTTAATTGTGGAAATGGTGGCCATTTTGAAAATTTCAAACCCTAAATGCACAACTACACATCCCAAGCATAATTCCTGTGAAATTTCATTACAATCGGATCAATAAAATATTGTTTAACTTTAATGGTAGCCATGTTGATAATGTCAAACCTAATTGCATGTCTACACATCCTAAGAATCTTTCTTGTGAAGTTTAATTACTATCGGACCATAAAACAAAATTCATGAAGAAAAAAAAAACATTTCCTAAAAGATTCTATAATAAATCCCACAACTATTTAGGTCCCTCAAACTATACCAAAATGAGCCCCAGTGCAAAATTTCAAACCTTTATGCACAACTAGATACATCTATCATCAATACCAAATCCAAAGATTATTGGAACCTATGGTTTCTGAGAACCGCTGCAGACGAAGTCATGTGTTACAGAAAAAAAAAATAATAATAATAAACTGAGCAAAAACAATAAGTCTTCAAACTTTGTTTCGGAGACTAAATAAAGAAGTCAAATGCATTTTTTCTTATTATTCCACAAAACCGCTGCTCCTGTAAAAACACAAGTATCTCCGATCCTATGGTACAGCGGGTGTTATAGTTCCATGTATTCACATGCTAATTCAATCAATTTTCACTGCCATATTTTTAATTTAACTACCACTGCACCTGATAGGACCAAGATATACAAGAACAAACAGTTATGTATGTATCTAGATAAAAGTTTTACTCCGATATTTTTAATTTAATTACCACAGTATCATAGGACAGATCTATACAACAAATAACAGCTATGTATGTATCTAGATCAGTGCCGACTTAACTAATGGACATTGTGGGTCCCCGCGAGTATATGGCCAACACAATATTTTATGTATGTTGTGTACAGCATGCTTTTTAAAGTTTAAACACTGATTTTGTTGGAGGTACCAATACAATAGATTTGTGTTTAATTCTATCGACATTTACAGCTTTATTCCTGTGATTGGTTGTGTAAGTATGGGCCCCAGTGCACTGCTTTGTCCGGGGGCCTATAATGCTGTTTAGATGTCCCTGATCTAGATAAAAGGTTTACTCACATATAAAGCATACTGCATAGAGGATTCGGCATCGTATGGATTATTGTCTTGGGTGGACAGTTTCTGCATGTTATAATTACCAGTTCCTCCTTGTACGTTATTCCATTCAATTTGGACATAATTATCTCTATCAGATCGGGATTGTTCGTGTTGTCCTCCCATCGCATGCAACATTTCATGAACTGTAGTGGCTAACTATAAAAATAAAGCAACATCTATCTTTATCAATCATTTGTAAGTTTTCTCTTTGATCTTTACACACAATGAAACCGTGTCGGTGGCATAATGGTTAGCGTGCTGGCCCCGAGTGAGGTAGATCGTGGGTTCGATCAAGTGGCACCCTACAAGTGGCACCAAAAACTGGGATGAATTCTACAAGTGGCACCAAGATTTGATTTGATTTTTGGTGTTTTAACGCCACTGTCAACAATATTTCAGCTATATCGTGGCGACCAGTTTTGGTGGTGGAGGAAGCCGGAATACTCGGAGAGAATCACCGACCATAGAAAAGCAACTGGTAAACGTTATCACATGCGGCTGCGAGTCGAGTACACCCTTTTTGTAATTATACCCCCGCTCCCCGGAGAGGAAGGGGGTATACTGTTTTACCTCTGTCCGTCTGTCCAAGATATTTTTCGTCGCATTTTTGTCAGCAACTATTGATGGCAGAAATCTGATATTTGGTCACAAACTTCATATAGGTATCCCATATCGTAGGAAGCGATTTTTGAACCGTCAGAATCCTACTTCCTGTTTGCCGACTTAGTTGGTTTTTATACACATTGAACCTATATGCACATTTTTCGTTGCATTTTTCTAAGCAACTATTGATGACAGATATCTGATATTTTGTCACAAGCTTCATATAGGTATGCCATATTGTAGGAAGAGTATTTAGACCAATCAGATTCCTACTTCCTGTTTGACGACTTAGTTGGTTTTTATACACATTGAACATATATGCTAATTTTTCGTCGCATTTTTCTCAGCAACTATTGATGGCAGAAATCCGATATTTGGTCACAAGCTTCATATAGGTACCCCATATCGTTGGAAGCGTGTTTGGACCCATCAGATTCCTACTTCCTGTTTGCCGACTTTGTTGATTTTTATACACATTGAACATATATCTTCATTTTTCTTCGCATTTTTCTCAACAACTATTGATGGCAGAAATCTGATATTTGGTCACAAGCTTCATATAGGTACCCCATATCTTGGGAAGCATTTTTGGACCTGTCACATTCCTACTTCCTGTTTGCCAAAGAACGGGGGTATCATAAGTGAACATTAGCTCACAGTTCATCTTGCTTACAAAGCAGGGCTTGAACCCACGCCGTATTGGTGATAGGCTTGTATGAGTTGTTAGATCCAACGACCTAACTCATTGAGCCACCCGGGTCCCAAGTGGCACCAATAACTGGGTGTGAACTCTACAAGTGGCAACAAAAACTGGGGATGAACTCTACAAGTGGCACCAAGAACGGGGTGAACTCTACAAGTGGCACCAAAAACTGGGGGTGGACTCTACAAATGGCACCAAGAACTGGGGGTGGACTCTACAAATGGCACCAAGAACTGGGGGTGAACTCTATTAGTGGCACCAAGAACTGGGGGTGGACTCTACAAATGGCACCAAAAAACTGAGGGTGAACTCTACAAGTGGCATCAAGACCTGGGGTTGAACTCTACAAGTGGCACCTAAAACTGGGGGTGAACCCTACAAGTGGCACCAAAAACTGGGGGTGGACTCTACAAATGGCCCCAAAATCTGAGGGTGAACTCTACAAGTGGCACAAAGACCTGGGGTTGAACTCTACAAGTGGAACCTAAAACAGGGTGAACTCTATAAGTGGCACCAAAAACTGGGGGTGAACCCTACAAGTGGCACCAAGAACTGGGGGATGAACTCTACAAGTGGCATCAAAAACTGGGGATGAACTCTACAAGTGGCACCAAAAACTGGGGGTGAACTCTACAAGTGGCACCAAAAACTGGGGGTGAACTTTACAAGTGGCATCAAGACCTAGGGTTGAACTCTACAAGTGGCACCTAAAACTGGGGGTGAACTCTACAAGTGGCACCAAAACCTGGGGGTGAACTCTACAAGTGGCACCAAGACCTGGGAGTGAACTCTACAAGTGGCACCAAAAACTGGGGTTGAACTCTACAAGTGGCACCAAGAACTGGGGATGAAATCTACAAGTGGCACCAAAAATAGGTTCACCTACCTATTATTGTTTATTTGTTTGTTGTGGTTTAACGCCACTTTGAACAATATTTCATCAATATCGTGGCAGTCAGTTTTATTGCTGGAGGAAACCGGAGGACCTGGAGAAAATCACCGACCTGTGGGAAGTCACTGACAAACTTTATCACATAATGTTCTACACTTCGTCTTGATCAAGATTCGAACTCACAACATCAGTGGTGATAGGTACTGATTGCATAGGTAGTTGTAAATCCAACTACCATACGATCACGGCCACGATGCCTCCCCCCTCTCCCCCAATATACTCTGTAGGAACATCAAACATCAAAAAGAAACTTACACTAACGCAGCCTGGTTCTTGTAAACTGATTTGCTGGATGTTCCTTGGGTTCAAGTTTTGACCAACATTTCCCACATACGACCAACAGCCTCTGAAAAAATAAATTCAAAATTAGAAGAGGAAAATGTTGTGTGAACTGATTTTTGTTTTTCTTTTTATTCTTTGTATCCTTAAAGCATTGATTGTAATAAATTTATCAATCATTAAAGTAAGATTTATAAATTTGATTGTAATAGATTTATAAATTTGATTGTAATAAATTTATAAATCATTAAAGTAACTGATTGCAATAGGTTGATACATTTGATTGTAATAGATTTATAAATTTGGTTGTAATAGATCTATAAATTTGATTGTAATAGATTTATAAATTTGATTGCAATAGATTTATAAATTTGATCTAATAGATTTATAAATTTGATTGTAATAGATTTATAAATTTGATTGAAATAGATTTATAAATTTGATTGTAATATACTTATAAATTTGATTGTAATAGATTTATAAATTTGATTGTAATAGATTTATAAATTTGATTCAGGCCATAACTTTATAAATTTGAATTCAGGATTAACGAACTTACTGCTCATTTATGAAATATACAACATTTTGATGATTCAGGCCATAACTTCCTGCAGTATCTTCTGGAACCCAACGTACACATGTTGTATCTGTAAACTGCTGAATAGCTTGATTTATGACAGTAATACTGCTTGAGGCTGAAATATAAAATATCACAGATTATGGTAGGATAAATACTATATATTGTATATTGTTTTTTTTTTAAATATTTGACATGGTCAATCTGTGTTTTATTGTCACAAATGCAAAATATCACAGATAACGGTAGTATAAATATTATACAATTACGGTCCTCTGTGTAGGGAAACATCCAGATTTGTCAACCTGAGAGGAAAACAACCCTCCGAGGGTTGACAAATATGAATGTTTCCCTACACAGAGGGCCGTAATTGTTTTATTATATTTTTGCCAATGTTTTATAGGCTATCTCCCTTGTGGGGGGAAATTGGGTTGTTCGGCGGTGAACAATAGGGTTGTTTCCCGGCAGCGCAAATTTTTGCCAATGTTTTATAGGTTATCTCCCTTGTTGGGGAAAATTGGGTTGTTCGGCGGGGAACAATAGGGTTGTTCAGGGGGAACAATAGGGTTGCTTCCCGGCAGCGCAAATTTTGGCAAAACATCTCAATTATTTTATTATCACATGACTAATTTAATCCATTCAAAATCTATCATATAGATTAAAATATAATAATGCACATTGTTTTTTTTTAAATATTTGACATGGCCAATCTGTGTTTTATTGTCCCAAATGTAACATGTAACAGATAATGGTAGTAAAAAAAATACTCTATTTTGTTTTCTTAATATCTGACATCATGGTCAATCTGTGCTTTATCGTCCCAAATATAAAATATCACAGATAATGGTAATATGAATACTGTATATATATTTTTTTAATATTTGACATGGTCAGTCTGTGTTTTATTGTCCCAAACGTAAAATAGAACATATAATGGTAGTTTAAATATTGTATATTGTTGTTTTTTTAATATTTTGCATAGCCAATCTGTGTTTTATTGTCCCAAATGTAAAATATCACAGATAATGGTAGTATAAATATTATACAATTGATGACTTTCCATGAGGTGAACACAAGGATAGAACAACCCATGGAACATGATATTCACCGAGGCATCCAAGGTAAATATCATGCTTCATGGGTTGATCAATCCTTGTATTCACCGAAATTGAATGCCATTAACTGTTTTATTATATGACATTTGAATTAACACCAAACAGCGCTGACTTTGTTCCCCAGACACCCCTGTTTGCAATTATTAATTTAATTGTGCATCGAAAGTAATTAGTAAGAACGCATATGATTGGTCGATGAGAAAACTTAATCCAATGATGATTGGCTACAACTTTTAATATTATTGGGAAACACCATTTCTATTCTAAGGTGTCTGGAGGAGCTTCGGAATATTATGTTCACCTCTCGTGACTTTTTGCAAATTGAGTATAACATTTTATCAAAGAACGTTACTAGTGACGTCATCTAATCAGAAAAGACATTATCTGAAGTCATATAATAATATATATTGTTGTTTTTTTAATATTTGACATGGCCAATCTGTGTCTTATTGTCCCAAATGTAAAATATCACAGATAATGGTAGTATAAACCCTGTATGATTTATTAAAATATTTGACATGGTCAATCTGTGTTTTATTGTCCCAAATTTAAAATATCACAGATGATGGTAGTATAAATACTGTATATAATTTTGCTTAAATATTTGACATGGTCAATCTGTGTTTTATTGTCGCCAATTTATCTTTCCAGCCAATGATGGTGGGTATGCTAAAACTGCTGCTTAGAATTTAAGTCAACTTATTTTGATAAAAATTTTAAAAACTTGAGAAAAAAAAAACTTGGTATATTACATTAGCAAAAATCAGAAGTTTCTCAAATAGTACAAATGAGACTGTCATGATCGTGATCGTATGGTAGTTGGATTTACAACTATCTATGCAATCAGTGCCTATCACCACTTATGTTGTGAGTTTGAACCCTGTTCGTGGTGAGGTGTATTCGATACAGCATTATGTGATAAAGTTTGTCAGTGACTTGCGACAATTCTGTGGTTTTTCTCCGGGTACACCTCGTCCTGATTGAGATTCGAACCCATAGCATCAGTGGTGATATGAACTGATTGCATAGGCAGTTGTAGATCCAACTTTGGGTCTTTGTAGTTTTAAGACTTTTCTATGGGTTTTTGTAGATTTAAGACTTTTTAAGACTTGTCTTTGGGTCTTTGTATATTTAAGACCTTTTAAGACTTGTCTTTGGGGCTTTGTAGTTTTAAGACTTGTCTTTGGGTCTTTATAGTTTTAAGTCTTGTCTTTGGGTCTTTGTAGTCTTAAGACTTGTCTTTGTGTCTTTGTGGCTTTATGACTTTTCTTTGGGTCTTTGTAGCTATAAGACTTGTCTTTGGGTCTTTGTAGTCTTAAGACTTGTCTTTGTGTCTTTGTGGTTTTAAGACTTGTCTTTGTGTCTTTCTAGTTTTAAAACTTGTTTTTGTGTCTTTGTAATTTTAAGACTTGTCTTTGTGTCTTTGTAGTTTTAAAACTAGTTTTTGTGTCTTTGTAGTTTTAAGACTTGTCTTTGTGTCTTTGTAGTTTGAAGACTTGTCTTTGTGTCTTTGTGGTTTCAACACTTGTCGTTCAGTCTTTGTAGTTTAATGACTTGTTTTTGTGTCTTTGTAGTTTTAAGATTTGTCTTTGTGTCTTTGTAGTTTTAAGACTTTTCTTTGTGTCTTTGTGGTTTCAAGACTTGTCGTTGGGTCTTTGTAGTTTTAAGACTTGTCTTTGTAGTTTTAACCCTTGTCTATGTTTCTTTGTGGTTTTAAGATTTGTCTTTGTGTCTTTGTAGTTTTAAGACTTGTCTTTGTGTCTTTGTAGTTTTAGACTTGTCTTTGTGTCTTTGTAGTTTTAAGACTTGTCTATGTGTCTTTGTAGTTTTATGACTTGTCTTTGTGTTTTTGTAGTTTTATGACTTGTCTATGTGTCTTTGTAGTTTTAAGACTTGTCTTTGGGTCTTTGTAGTTTTAAGACTTGTCGTTGGGTCTTTGTAGTTTTAAGACTTGTCTTTGGGTCTTTATAGTTTTAAGACTTGTCTTTGGGTCTTTGTAGTTTTAAGATTTGTCTTTGTGTCTTTGTAGTTTTAAGACTTTTCTTTGTGTTTTTGTGGTTTCAAGACTTGTCGTTGGGTCTTTGTAGTTTTAAGACTTGTCTATGTTTCTTTGTGGTTTTAAGATTTGTCTTTGTGTCTTTGTAGTTTTAAGACTTGTCTTTGTGTCTTTGTAGTTTTAGACTTGTCTTTGTGTCTTTGTAGTTTTAAGACTTGTCTATGTGTCTTTGTAGTTTTATGACTTGTCTTTGTGTTTTTGTAGTTTTATGACTTGTCTATGTGTCTTTGTAGTTTTAAGACTTGTCTTTGGGTCTTTGTAGTTTTAAGACTTGTCGTTGGGTCTTTGTAGTTTTAAGACTTGTCTTTATAGTTTTAAGACTTGTCTTTGGGTCTTTGTAGTCTTAAGACTTGTCTTTGTTTCTTTGTGGCTTGATGACTTTTCTTTGGGTCTTTGTAGCTATAAGACTTGTCTTCGGGTCTTTGTAGTTTTAAGACTTGTCTTTGTGTCTTTGTAGTTTTAAGACTTGTCTTTGGGTCTTTGTAGTTTTAAGACTTGTCATTGTGTCTTTGCATTTTTATGACTTGTCTATGTGTCTTTGTAGTTTTAAGACTTGTCTTTGGGTCTTTGTAGTTTTAAGACTTGTCGTTGTGTCTTTGTAGTTTTAAGACTTGTCTTTGGGTCTTTGTAGTTTTAAAATTTGTTTTTGTGTCTTTGTAGTTTGAAGACTTGTCTTTGTGTCTTTGTAGTTTTAAGACTTGTCTTGGTGTCTTTGTAGTTTTAAAACTTGTCTTTGGGTCTTTATAGTTTTAAGACTTGTCGTTGGGTCTTTGTAGTTTTAAAACTTGTTTTTGCATCTTTGTAGTATTAAGACTTGTCTTTGGGTCTTTGTGGTTTAAGACTTGTCTTTGGGTCTTTGTAGTTTTAAGACTTGTCGTTGTGTCTTTGTAGTTTTAAGACTTGTCTTTGGGTCTTTGTAGTTTTAAGACTTGTCTTTGGGTCTTTGTAGTTTTAAAATTTGTTTTTGTGTCTTTGTAGTTTTAATACTTGTCTTTGTGTCTTTGTAGTTTTAAGACTTGTCTTTGTGTCTTTGTAGTTTTAAAACTTGTCTTTGGGTCTATATAGTTTTAAGACTTGTCGTTGGATCTTTGTAATTTTAAAACTTGTTTTTGTGTCTTTGTAATTTAAAGACTTTTCTTTGTGTCTTTGTAGTATTAAGACTTGTCTTTGGGTCTTTGTAGTTTTAAGATTTGTCTTTGTGTCTTTGTAGTTTTATGACTTGTCTTTGTGTTTTTGTAGTTTTATGACTTGTCTATGTGTCTTTGTAGTTTTAAGACTTGTCTTTGGGTCTTTGTAGTTTTAAGACTTGTCGTTGGGTCTTTGTAGTTTTAAGATTTGTCTTTGGGTCTTTATAGTTTTAAGACTTGTCTTTGGGTCTTTGTAGTTTTAAGATTTGTCTTTGTGTCTTGGTAGTTTTAAGACTTTTCTTTGTGTCTTTGTGGTTTCAAGACTTGTCGTTCGGTCTTTGTAGTTTTAAGACTTGTCTTTGTAGTTTTAAGAATTGTCTATGTTTCTTTGTGGTTTTAAGATTTGTCTTTGTGTCTTTGTAGTTTTAAGACTTGTCTTTGTGTCTTTGTAGTTTTAGACTTGTCTTTGTGTCTTTGTAGTTTTAAGACTTGTCTATGTGTCTTTGTAGTTTTATGACTTGTCTTTGTGTTTTTGTAGTTTTATGACTTGTCTATGTGTCTTTGTAGTTTTAAGACTTGTCTTTGGGTCTTTGTAGTTTTAAGACTTGTCGTTGGGTCTTTGTAGTTTTAAGACTTGTCTTTGGGTCTTTATAGTTTTAAGACTTGTCTTTGGGTCTTTGTAGTCTTAAGACTTGTCTTTGTGTCTTTGTGGCTTTATGACTTTTCTTTGGGTCTTTGTAGCTTTAAGACTTGTCTATGTGTCTTTGTAGTTTTAAGACTTGTCTTTGGGTCTTTGTAGTTTTAAGACTTGTCGTTGTGTCTTTGTAGTTTTAAGACTTGTCGTTGGGTCTTTGTAGTTTTAAGACTTGTCTTTGTGTCTTTGTGGTTTTATGACTTGTCTTTGGGTCTTTGTAGTTTTAAAATTTGTTTTTGTGTCTTTGTAGTTTTAAGACTTGTCTTTGTGTCTTTGTAGTTTTAAGACTTGTCTTTGTGTCTTTGTAGTTTTAAAACTTGTCTTTGGGTCTTCATAGTTTTAAGACTTGTCGTTGGATCTTTGTAATTTTAAAACTTGTTTTTGTATCTTTGTAGTTTTAAGACTTGTCTTTGGGTCTTTGTGGTTTAAGACTTGTCTTTGGGTCTTTGTAGTTTTAAAACTTGTCGTTGTGTCTTTGTAGTTTTAAGACTTGTCTTTGGGTCTTTGTAGTTTCAAGACTTGTCTTTGGGTCTTTGTAGTTTTAAAATTTGTTTTGGTGTCTTTGTAGTTTTAAGACTTGTCTTTGTGTCTTTGTAGTTTTAAGACTTGTCTTTGTGTCTTTGTAATTTTAAAACTTGTTTTTGTGTCTTTGTAGTTTAAAGACTTTTCTTTGTGTCTTTGTAGTATTAAGACTTGTCTTTGGGTCTTTGTAGTTTTAAGGTTTGTCTTTGGGTCTTTGTAGTTTTAAGACTTGTCGTTGGGTCTTTGTAGTTTTAAGACTTGTCTTTGTGTCTTTGTAGTTTTAAGACTTGTCTTTAGGTCTTTGTAGTTTTAAGACTTGTCTTTGGGTCTTTGTAGTTTTAAGACTTGTCTTTGTGTCTTTGTAGTTTTAAGACTTGTCTTTGGGTCTTTGTAATTTTATGACTTGTCTTTGCGTCTTTGTAGTTTTAAGACTTGTCTTTGAGTCTTTGTTGTTTTAAGACTTGTCTTTGGGTCTTTGTTGTTTTAAGACTTGTCGTTGGGTCTTTGTAGTCTTAAGACTTGTCTTTGTGTCTTTGTGGTTTTATGACTTGTCTTTGGGTCTTTGTAGCTATAAGACTTGTCTTTGGGTCTTTGTAGTTTTAAGACTTGTCTTTGTGTCTTGGTAGTTTTAAGACTTGTCTTTGTGTCTTTGTAGTTTTAAACCTTTTTTTTTGTGTCTTTGTAGTTTTAAGACTTGTCTTTGTGCCTTTGTAGCTTGAAGACTTGTCTTTGTGTTTTTGTGGTATCAACACTTGTCGTTCGGTCTTTGTAGTTTAATGACTTGTCTTTGGGTCTTTGTAGCTTAAAAACTTGTTTTTGTGTTTTTGTAGTTTTAAGACTTGTCTTTGTGTCTTTGTAGTTTTATGACTTCTTTGTGTCTTTGTGATTTCAAGACTTGTCGTTGGGTCTTTATAGTTTTAAGACTTGTCTTTGGGTCTTTGTAGTTTTAAGACTTGTCTATGTTTCTTTGTATTTTTTATACTTGTCTTTGTGTCTTTGTAGTTTTAAGACTTGTCTATGTGTCTTTGTAGTTTTATGACTTGTCTTTGTGTCTTTGTAGTTTTATGACTTGTCTATGTGCCTTTGTAGTTTTAAGACTTGTCTTTGGGTCTTTGTAGTTTTAAGACTTGTCATTGTGTCTTTGTAGTTTTAAGACTTGTTGTTGGGTCTTTGTTGTTTTAAGACTTGTCATTGTGTCTTTGTAGTTTTAAGACTTGTCTTTGTATCTTTGTGGTTTTATGACTTGTCTTTGGGTCTTTGTAGTTTTAAGACTTGTCTTTGGGTGTTTGTAGTTTTAAAATTTGTTTTTGTGTCTTTTTAGTTTTAAGACTTGTCTTTGTGTCTTTGTAGTTTTAAAACTTGTCTTTGGGTCTTTATAGCTTTAAGACTTGTCGTTGGATCTTTGTAGTTTTAAAACTTGTTTTTGTGTCTTTGTAATTTTAAGACTTGTCTTTGTGTCTTTGTAGTTTTAAGAATTGTCTTTGTGTCTTTGTAATTTTAAAACTTGTCTTTGGGTCTTTATAGTTTTAAAACTTGTCGTTGGGTCTTTGTAGTTTTAAAACTTGTTTTTGTATCTTTGTAGTATTAAGACTTGTCTTTGTGTCTTTGTAGTTTTAAGACTTGTCTTTGTGTCTTTGTAGTTTTAAAACTTGTCTTTGGGTCTTTATAGCTTTAAGACTTGTGGTTGGATCTTTGTAGTTTTAAAACTTGTTTTTGTGTCTTTGTAATTTTAAGACTTGTCTTTGTGTCTTTGTAGTTTTAAGACTTGTCTTTAGGTCTTTGTAGTTTTAAGACTTGTCTTTGTGTCTTTGCAGTTTTAAGACTTGTCTTTGGGTCTTTGTAGTTTTAAGACTTGTCTTTGAGTCTTTGTTGTTTTAAGACTTGTCTTTGGGTCTTTGTAGTTTTAAGACTTGTCTTTGAGTCTTTGTTGTTTTAAGACTTGTCTTTGGGTCTTTGTTGTTTTAAGACTTGTCTTTGGGTCTTTGTAGTTTAAAAACTTTTGAAGACTTGTCTTTGTGTCGTTGTGGTTTCAAGACTTGTCACTGTGTTTTTGTTGTCTAAAGGGATTCAAATTTCAATAAAGCAACACACAATCTACAATAGATACTTACACATGTTGAAAATTTTATAGGGAATGACATTTTTGTGCCATAATTGAGTTGTATCTGTAATAAAATTCCTTTTCCTTCCCTACAAAAGAAAATTAAATCTTCATAAAAAATATGAAAAAATATAAAGTTCAATCAATACATCATAATAACAGCCTTATAAACAAAATTATCATTAATATACAGGAATTTATTCAGGGGGTAACTACGTCATAATTGGAAGCCATTTTGTGCCGCTTGAAGCCAATGAAGGCAAGTTTTTACTTAAAAAATTAGTTATTGTAATTGTGATAGTGTGTCAAATGTCCCTAAATGTCCGCTAAACAATGGTGTGTTCATTATTCAAAAAATTGTTGTCATACTCTCAAACAATTCGACGACGTTTTCACAAAAGGTGGCTTCCAATTATGACATACATTCACCCCCCTGTTATTTGAGACCCGCCTCCAAATAATATTTGCAATGTTTCAGCTCAATGGTCTGGCAATTTCAGACAAGATGAACTGCATCAGTGATGTAATGGTTATGGTGCTTGCGTTCTTTGTGATATATCGTGGGCTCAAGTCCTGGTCGAGTCAAGCCAAAGACTATAAAAATGATATTTGTTGCTTTTCCGCTGATCTTGCAGCTTTAAGGAGTAAGAGCAACAAGTGGTTGGCTCAGAATCAGGATAAAGTGTCCGAGTGGAGTAATATGTCTATCTGTGGACTGTTGTTTCAGTACCTTAACATCATACAAATCTAGCTACGGATATGAGTGCAGTACAACTGAACATCATCACCATTTATAATTGACTGTACATTGTTCTCGCCATGATATAGCGGAAAGTTGCATGGAACAATAATCACTCACTCACTCACTCACTCAGACATATAGCATAACTAATCTTAGACAAGTTCGGCCCACGAGTTTAATCGTTAATGCGTATTCGGTCACGAGTGATTCTACGAGCAATGATACTAAGGGGTTCAGCTGGAAGGGTCTGCCATCTTGAAAATGTGAAATTCTACATGTCATATTTACAACAATACACAAAAATAATTAAAATGCTTCCTTGAAAACTTATTTTAGTTAAATTTATTCAAAATTGAAGCGTACACGAAGTCAAATAACGTATAATCTTTACGTTTCAAACTGGAAGTTTTTATATGACGTCAATGACGTCATGTTGGTTATGTGCCAAAGTCGTCAATGACATTTCGCGGATTTTTTCAGTTACAATCGTATGTGTATTCATTGTAACACAAGGGACGTAACCACCACATTTATAGTTATGTAAAAGTGGTTCTGGCGGGAAAAAACTGATATTTTCACATGTGAAAATACTTATAGATTAATACATGGCCTTTTTCATATTGCCCTTGCTATCAGCCCGAGACCTTGATATCGGCCCGAGGGACGATATCAGTCGAGGGCTGATAACAAGGGCAATATGAAAAAGGCCTTGTATTAATTTATTTATCACATATTTTGCCAGGGCAGATAACATGTTATTGCCCTACACAAGAGGGCAGATAAAATGTTATTGCCCTTGTAAAATGTTATTGTCCTGGGGGCAAATAACACGCCGCAAATTATGCTTTTATTACACATGCAAATTCAGTGTTATTTCAATAAAATATGTGATAACGGAATTTATTTCACGGATAAATCCCCATAATTCACACCTATCTATATAATAGAAATTAATATTACCAATTATAGCCATATAGTTAGGAACTATAATACCCCTCCCCCCACACACACACCTTCATGCCATATTGAATTTAGAGGTTGGGTTTGGTTTGGTTTGGTTTATGGTAGTTAACACCACTTTCAACAATATTTCAGTTATATTGTGGCGGTCAGTTTTGTTGGTGGAACAGAAGTACCGTAGAATACCACCGACCTGCCTTAAGTCACTGACAAACCTTTATCACATAATGTCGTATCGAGTACACCTCGCCTGAGTGGGATTCGAACTCACAACGGTAGTGGTGATATTAGGCACTGATTGCACAGGAAGTTATTAATTCAACTGCCGAACGATATGATAAAGCAGCACATTATATAGGAGTTACCATATTTAAATATCAGTCTCTTCTGTTCTAAAATGATTTTTTGTTTGTTTGCTTGATGGTGTTTAACGCCACTTTTAATGAGCAATCTTCATAGAGGACATTCCATAGATGCTTCCTACCAAGTTTCGGTGGTAGCCATGTTTGTTAACCAATCGGGACAAAATGAGCAATCTTCATAGAAGACATTCCATATATGCTTCCTACCAAGTTACGGTTCATTTGGCCAAACGGTTTCAGAGGAGAAGATTTTTTTTAAAATCCGCCAATCAGAAATAAGAATTGCCTGTGATGGCCATGTTTGGTAATGGATAAAAAAAATGTGCACTCTTTAGAGAGGACCTTGTTTGGTAATGGATCATAACAAAATGTGCACTCTTTAGAGAGGACCTTGTTTGCTAATGGATCATAACAAAATGTGCACTCTTCAGAGAGGACCTCCCATAGATGCTTCCTACCAACTTTCAGTTCATTTGGCTGAGGGTTTTCAGATGAGAAGATTAAAATGTGAAAAGTAAACGGATGACACACGACGGGCACCAAGTGATGGCAAAAGCTCATATTGCCATTGGCAAGGTTTGCTAAAAAGAATATTAAAATGTGAATACCTACTTGTAATGCATAGAATAAAGTGTTACTCTGAATCAGCATTAGTTAATTTCTAAGGGAGATAATGGCAAGTGTTATCTTCCTTTTAACAGTTTAGGCAACAGTTATATTTCTTTTAACAGAGGAGAATAATTTTTAGAAATCAACCAATCAGAAACAAGAATTGCCTGTGGCAGCCATATTTGTTAACCGATCTGGACCAAATGGGCAATCTGTATGCAGGACCTTCCATAGATGCTTCCTACCAGGTGTCGGTTCATTTGGCAGTTACAGAGGAGAAGTTTTTAAAAAATAAAAAAATCGGAAAATCAGAAACAAGAATTGCCTGTGACGGCCATGTTTGTTAATGGATCGGGATAAATGTGCAATCTTAGGGTGGACCTTCTATAGATGCTTCATACCAAGTTTCAGTTCATTTCGCCGAGTGGTTTTAGAGGAGAAGAATACAATGTGAAAAGTTAACAGAGAACAGACGACGGACGCCAAGTGATGGCAAAATTAAAGTTGTATCAATTTAAAAAAAAAAGAAATAAAACATTTGTAAATGTTTACTATATTTAGCAAGTATAATCATGGATACAACTAAACAAGGTCCCAGCAAAATTACTTCAAATTCTGCTCGTATTTAGTATATGAAGAAAAATATTTAGAGAAATTTACTGATACATATTCATTTTTATATTTATGTTTTTAGATTCCATACGTAGGAAACAAACACAAGTAAAATCAGTATGGATTTCTAATCAAAATTGTTCAATCTTTTCTTTTTATGTAACTAATTTATTAAGCAACAAGCAACCTAAAACACTTAAGACGCCCAGGAAAGCCGCCTAAAACGTCCAGGAAATCCGCATAAAACACCTAAGACGTCCAGGAAAGCCGCCTAAAACACCTAAGACGTCCAGGAAAGCTGCCTAAAACACCTAAGACGTCCAGGAAAGCCGCCTAAAACACCTAAGACGTCCAGGAAAGCTACCTAAAACATCTAAGACGTCCAAGAAAGCCGCCTAAAACACCCAAGACGTCCAGGAAAGCCGCCTAAAACACCTAAGACGTCCAGGAAAGCCGCCTAAAACACCTAAGACGTCCAGGAAAGCCGCCTAAAACACCTAAGACGTCCAGGAAAGCTACCTAAAACACCTAAGACGTCCAGGAAAGCTACCTAAAACACCTAAGACGTCCAGGAAAGCCGCCTAAAACATCTAAGACGTCTAGGAAAGCCGCCTAAAACACCTAAGACGTCCAGGAAAGCCGCCTAAAACACCTAAGACGTCCAGGAAAGCCGCTTAAGACGTCCAGGAAAGCTACCTAAAACAACTAAGACGTCCAGGAAAGCCGCCTAAAACACCTAAGACGTCCAGGAAAGCCGCCTAAAACACCTAAGACGTCCAGGAAAGCCGCCTAAAACACCTAAGACGTCAAGGAAAGCCACCTAAAACACCCAAGACGTCCAGGAAAGCTACCTAAAACACATAAGACGCACAAGAAAGCTACCTAAAATATCTAAGACCCACAGGAAAGCCGCCTAAAACACCTAAGACGTCCAGGAAAGCTACCTAAAACACCTAAGACGTCCAGGAAAGCTACCTAAAACACCTAAGACGTCCAGGAAAGCCGCCTAAAACATCTAAGACGTCTAGGAAAGCCGCCTAAAACACCTAAGACGTCCAGGAAAGCCGCCTAAAACACCTAAGACGTCCAGGAAAGCCGCTTAAGACGTCCAGGAAAGCTACCTAAAACAACTAAGACGTCCAGGAAAGCCGCCTAAAACACCTAAGACGTCCAGGAAAGCCGCCTAAAACACCTAAGAC
Organism: Bathymodiolus septemdierum; assembly: GCA_963383655.1. Taxonomy (NCBI): domain Eukaryota; kingdom Metazoa; phylum Mollusca; class Bivalvia; order Mytilida; family Modiolidae; genus Bathymodiolus; species Bathymodiolus septemdierum. The sequence continues at coordinate 30,348,294 of OY726525.1, read as the reverse complement.
GTCCAGGAAAGCCGCCTAAAACACCTAAGACGTCAAGGAAAGCCACCTAAAACACCCAAGACGTCCAGGAAAGCTACCTAAAACACATAAGACGCACAAGAAAGCTACCTAAAATATCTAAGACCCACAGGAAAGCCGCCTAAAACACATAAGAAGCCAAGGAAAGCCACCCAAAACATCTAAGACGCCCAGGGAAGCCGACTTAGGGACCCCTGTTTTAGTACACATCATTTGTCAAGAGAATATACAAATGAGTATTTGTCAACTTTCTGAATACACATTACAAAATAAAAAAATATACAACATAATTTCATATAATTAAATACATTAACTAACTGTATTTTCCTATTTATGCTTTATTTAACACGTAGTCTTGACTCATTTTTTTCTTATAATTTTCCAACAACCATCTCATAACTATGAGAGAACAAAGTTTTCCACTTAGTTCCATCTTATTAGATTCTATTTCTAAAATAAATATCATAATCAATATTAAAACTTGTTTTTATAACAAATATTATACTATAATCAAAATTTGTATTTTTATTTCTTGTGGATTTGTTTTAATTGCACCGTATACTTGAAGAATAATTATTGTACTAACCTTTCCGTTGGCCAGATCTCTTTGTTGTTTTGGAAGAAGCTTGTGTGTGTCATGAGAATCTCCATAGGTCTTAGCACTTTTTTCTGGATGAAGTCCTTGGACCTATTAAAATGAACAAATTTAAAATTTATGACGGTAAGACAAACGATTGACGTCAGCAAAGCTTTTAACTAGTAGATGTCTCTTTGTTTGCTTACATTTTTTACAAGTCTAGCCTAATACACAGTCATTGGATCTATTAAAATCAACAAAATTAAAATGTATGGTGGTAAAACAAACGACGACGTCAGCAAAGCTTTAAATCCAACAAGGACCACACAAAGCGTGGCGTATCCCCTCGGATAAAACTTTGACCCGGTGACCTTTGACCTATGACCTTGAAAATCAAATGGATTCCAGATTCTCATAAGGACTAAGAATGTATTAAGTTTGGTCAAAATTCATTGAAGGATGTTGATTCTAGAGCGTTCACAAGGATGTTACGGAAGGACGGACGGTAGCGTTACTATTTCCCTTCGCAACTTAGTTGGCGAGGGGATAATAAACTAGTAGATGTTTCTTTGTTTGCTTACATTCTTGCCAGTCTAGCCTTAGAATATTCAGTAATATCATGGTGGTCAGTTTTATCAGTGGAGGGCATGAAAACCATGGAGGACTATTAAGTTGAGATTTTGGTTGAACTACAACTACATAGTCTAGATTTCAGTTAAAGTATGAGCTTTAAGAGTCCAGATTTTGACCACTCGTCCACTGTCATTACTATTTAGAAGTGTTGTGATCTCAGCACTTCGAAACCAGTGACGAAGTGCCATGAACAAGAGAATGTGCTTGGGCAATTTCCAGCTTCCATGTGTTACTGCTCTACATATATCCTGCTCAATGGAATCAACTAAACGGGCAACTTTTGGGGTTGTAACCTGTTTTTTTTTTCCAGTAAGAAGAGAAGTACGAAATTGATCTTGCTTTTCAGGCAAAGAAAAATTCAGATCATTCAGGTACTTTGCTGTCGGGGGCCATGACAAACTGCTTCCTTCACTCTGGAACATATCGTTAATTTCCTGTCTGAGAAGAGAAGCGGTATCACCAATTTTGTCCACACTACCAAGGTCATAGGCACATCTAATGGCAGACTCTAAATCAATATCAGAACTGGCTACCAGGTAAGACTCAAATTTCCCGTGGGTCTCCATCTTTATAAACATTATCTTTTTTCCATATGTTTTTTTCCAAATTAACCTTGAGATTTTCGCTTCTATAATTCGGATTTGCAAACTCCGTTTCTGCTAATTTAGGGACATATATTTCCCCGAGTTCATTTGATTTAACAACTGATTTGCCTAAAATAACGAATCGTTCAATGGACGATTTCACTATATCGAAAGCCTCTCTGTGCGCTTTCTCATTGTGACTGTGTCGCTCTTTGGAATCTTCACCTTTACTTCTCCATTTCCCAGGGTTTTGGCAGTACTAATTTCTGCAACATGGATGGTACCGGTACTTCACTTCACAGGCAAACCGGTATTATTCTAGAGAGCAGATGCTCGTCACGATTTTCCGGTGCAATTCTTTGGAGAGTCATCCCACCATTATATTCAAACCGAACGGTTCCTTTTGTCGTCCAACTACCCTTCACTTTAACTTTCTTTCTCCCTTCCTTTTCACAAAATATACAGTCTGGTCTGAATATTATTTTGTCAGGATCAAGACACCTACGGTGTCTACTTTCAAAATCACTACTGCCTGCAATGGATTGTGGCGGTGCTGACTCAGGTTCATTGTGAACTTCTGGTAACAATCCCTGTGATAACCCAATCCCTCAGAGAAAGTAGACGGGATTTGGACACAGACATCCGCCATCCTGTTGTGCTTTTGAGACGTCGCCGCTTTATATCTAACAATTTTTCAAAACTATCAACCGAGCATGATACCAAGACTGCACAATCTTCCTGTTGTGCTTTTCTCTTTTTTCTTGAACTCATTTTATTTTAATATCGAACTTATTTGGTATTAAACACTCGAAAACTTTGAGTCAAAGACTTCTGTGTAAGTATCTGAAACCAGAACTTCACGGATAATGTCGGTGACGAAGAACGTCAAAACTATTTTTTTGGCCTTTATAGTCTTGATCTACGTAAATTTATTAAATACAGTTTAACTGGACTATAACTGTAAAATGGGGCAATATTGTGAAATTAATTAATTTAATGTTTCTTCCGTGTTGTTCAAGAACATTTATCTTAATTAACAACAGACAAAACTGTAAATTTGTCCTTATCTATACTGATGAGAAAATATTATGCGATGTTCGGCAGGGTAAGGGGTAATATTTTGCCGCTAGAAGTCCTATACAGGGTGGTACTAGAACAAATTTTATTTTAAAATGTCTCCATAACCTAACTTCACACGAGAGATGTATAATTTGGTTGTCAATTTATATTATGAAAAAGATATATAATTACGTGCTTTGGGCTGAATAGAGCTAAAATCGGCAAAAATCATAACATTCCATTTTTCTGCAATCAACACTACAAAATATGTTTTTTGATAATGTAATGGGTTTAATTTTCCGTAAATGCAACAGCTTTAATAAATTCAATAAAAAAATATCTACAAAGTTGTGTAATATTTTGTCTTCAAAACAAAAGGCGAAAAATCTCGGTTTTTACGCAATTTTATAAAGGGTAAGGATAGATTGTTTGCCTCCTACGATCACTGAACTTTATAAAATATTAATAATTTGTATTCATTTGAACTATAATATAATCAGCTATCCACCAAACCCAAGCTTTTATATGTTAATAGTTGTTCATAAGCTACAAGACCTCAGCAACAGTGAAGAATGAAAAGATCTGAAAATCCAGCAAAATTGTCGAAAGGATGTAAACAAAGGGCTCAAATAATCGCAATGAATAATCGTGGGGGGAGGGTCCAATTGTATTTTTAGCTCGACTTTTCGAAGAAAAAAGGTCGAGCTATTGTCGTCACTCCGGCGTCATCGTCTGGGTCGGTTAAGTTTTAGGTTAAGTTTTTTGTCAGAGTCCATTTCTCAAAAACTATCAAAGGTATCCATTTGAATCTTGGAATACTTGTTCACTATCAAAAGAGGAACCAATTACAACAAGGCAAATAACCCTGTGATTTGTATATCCAGAGTTATCTGCCCTTATTTCGACATAGTACATAGAAATTAGGGATATTTTTTTAGCATGATTAAAATTTCCCAATAACTATCAAAGCTATTAACTTGAAACTCAATACACTTGTAGAAAGTGTTGACCCCAATCTGTTGACAAGAGAAGACAACACCATCCAGCATTTTATTTGAGTTATTCCCCCTTTTTGACTTAGAATTTCTTCAAAAAATACAATTTCTCAATAATTATGATAAGCATTGAAATGAAATTCAACATACCTGTTCACTATCAAATGGGGAACCCATTACAACAAGGCAGGTGACCCTGTGATTTGGTTATCCAGAGTTATCTGCAGTTTAATATCGGATACGAAAAATTCGAGCGTTCAGCACCCGTGGACGGTGCTCAGACTTGTTAAATAAATGAGAATAAATTCTATACCTTATGTTGTTTCCCATTTTCTTCAATAATCATTCCTTCCAATAAATGTTCCAAAGAACTGTCTGGGTCCACATACTGAAATAATTAGATAGAATTATTACTTAAGACTAATTGTAAAAATAGTATTTGTAATACAAGATTCTGTTCCAGTCATTCCCAAGGTCCGTTGGACATGTGGCAAAATGTCCAGTAAAAATGTGTTTGGTCCAATAAAGGGTTATTCATTACTGGACCAAACGACCAGTAGGAATCTGAGCACTTCCTCTGTGGAGTATGTGAATGTACTGTAATGTTGATGCTGAGTCCAGTAATCTGTACTTCTTATTTGGACCAAATGTCCATTCAACTTCAATTTACCTTGGGAAACACAAATGTTCTGGCACTACCATGGATTTCTCTATTATTAAACCACTTTTAACTGTTATCAATAATTTGCAGTTAAAATCCAGTACTTATAGGACAGTAGCCCCTACTCTTATAAAGTCACCCTTCCTTCTTCAATTAAAAAGTTGCCTTATATGAGGGATGACCTTTCTTGAGAGGAATAGTTTAGTAGCATTTTATTATCCGAGTGTTTCCGTTTTCTGGCCTGATAAGTGGTGTGTGGGGGGGAGATTTTGGTGGGATCTTATAAGAGGGCACTATTGAAAATGCAGATGTTCAAATTTACTTCCAGAAACCAGGTGAGCGATTTTCTGTGGGAACTTCAAGCTTTTTAATAACTAGTACTTTCTACCTCTTCTTCGTTTTCTGTATCTTTTTCTTCGTCTTCTTCTATCTCTCGTTCTTGTTCAAGCTTCCTTTTTTCTTCCTCATATAAGTTTTGTCCATTCGCCCTCTGCAATGAAATTAAAACCAATAATAATTTGCAATATTTCAACCTCTGTTGTCTTATAACAAAGTGGATTTTTGTTTGATGGAGTTTAACGCCACTTTCAACAATATTTCAGTTTTATTGGTGGAGAAAACCTAACAAAGTGGAAGATAGAATAACGGCAGATTTGAAGGTCGAGACAGACATTATATCTAGTATCGCAGTGAGTCCAATAGGACTATGTACATTGTAGTAACTTTTATTTGTATTTCAAGAAAGCCAGTTTTGAATTTCATAAAGCATTGTCAGATACGACTATTGATATAAAGATGTTAAAAAGACTTAAATTAGTATCAATGTTTTAAATAACAAATTTTATTTCCAGCTGTTATCTTTTATTATTTTTAACTTTTTTGTTTAAAAAATTTAGATTTTTTTAAGAAAGATCTTTGTAGCGTGTGGAAATATTTCTAATTTAATTTTTACATGAAAGGCAAATAAATGTGAAAAGTAATAAGAAGAAAAAAACCCAAAACATGCAAACTGAAAAGTAATAACATTATTTGTATAAGAGATTTAGAAACAGTTTCATAAAGATTGTGTCTATCTTTATGACGCTTGAGATTAGAGCTTTAAAAATAAACAGTTACCAAGTATAGTATACATGTAGATTTTATCTACCGTTTAGTGGCTTGAAATTAAAACTTTACAAAGAAAACCAATTTAAACAATCATGACTCAAGGGATTCTATTTGATTGATTTATTTATTTATTTAATAAAGGAATGAATTTCAGTTTTTGGACAGGTTATATGATATTACCTGGTTTGGGGCAGTTTACGCTTAATAAACCGTGAAAATGCAAGTCATTGATGTTAATTTTCAATGAGCAAGCTTTAAATATAACAATGCATTCAGGGCTCAACAAACCAAGTGAAGTGGGCAAAATTCGTGCCCTTTATCAGCTGAAATGGCCCTCCCTCGATTCCAAAGTGAAATTAAAGTTGCCTTGTTTCTTTTTGCTACTATTTTTATACTATTTACAGCTCTTTTTCGAATTCATGTCTCAAAGGTGACTTCTTAATACAAGTTTTAACTGTTTTCTGGTATAATGCAATTAGTGCACTATGATTACAATATTTCAATCACATGTATATCGTGGTGGTCAGTTTTATTTGTGGAGGAAACCTAAGTATCCGGAGAAACACACCCACCTGATTGCACAGGTAGTTGTAAATCCAACTACCATACGATCATGACCACAATGACTATTAATGTTAATGCTTTTGGCCTCAGTCATCATTCATGATCATAAACCAATTTATACCAGTATGTACATGTTATTGTTAAAGATAAAGATTAAAACTGATCAACCCATAAAATGATACTAGTAGTTAAAGATTAAAAGGTTAATTTGAAATCTTATCAAATTTAGGAGAAAAAAATTGTGTGCCTTTAAGAAATGATTTCGTTGATTTAGAAAGCTGATAGGTTAAAGTGACTATTGGTTTCCGACGGAATAATTAAAATAGCATTTTACACAAATTCATTCTTATTTTCTTCAAATAGAAACAATTTGCACACCGTAAAATTAATATTTTCTTAAACTGGAGGTGTCAGTAATTTTCCATGGATAATACGGTTCATCAGACAAAATTTTCACACTATCATGTTGATAATGAAATTCCATAATAAACAATAATTTCGGTCAAATAAATTTTGACCTGTCTTGAAAAAATATCCAAAACTTTAAAAAGGAGTGATTAATGAAGATTGTGAGTTTTGTATTTGTACAATTCAATGTTCATCATGCAAAGATTTTGTTTAATTTCCATGAAAATTATTTAAGAAAAATTGTTTATTTTCAAGTAAGTAGCCCTCAAAAAGTACAAGTCAGTCTTCGCGCTAACCCACTTGTCCGATGCCCAGGACAAGTAAAACTGGATTCGGACAAGTGAAAATCATTATTCGGTGTCTAAAATCAATAATTTATTACTTTTATAATATTCTCCCTTTTTTCTGTTCACGACACAATATAGCTGAAATATTGCTATGGTTGGTGCTAAACACCAATCAATCAATCAATCAATCAATCAATCAATCAATCAAATAATTTCCCTTTTTTCTGTATTTTTATAACTGTTTTTTTTTTACTTTTAAAACTGAATTAGGTAAAAAAAATTTCAACACAAGAAGAAAAAAATATTAGTGATAACATATTGCTTTAAGAGATATAATAATTTGTTTTATAATATTTCATGTAAATTTCCTGTCTTCTCATTGGTTAAGGAGCGTGTGCCAATTTAGTCTATGACATGGCAGAGAGTGATAATTTAGTCTATGACATGGCATAGCTGACAAAAATTTCCCACTTTCATTTAAGAACACCCATCTGCATAAAACACACCAAAATGGCAGAAAAATATTAACAAATACAAAAAAATGTATGTAATTTTATTTATTGCACATCATCGATATCACAGTTTTAGCACATTTAAAGACAACAGCAATTGAAATTCAGGGCATCAAAATCATAAAAAAGAATGAAACCAGGACAAAAGAACATTCAGTATAATAAAACAAATAACACATAGCTGAGAGGGTGGTAAAGCAGATAGTTACCCCTAGAAATTTCATTGTTAACCTCGGTTGACAATGGCAATAGGTAACAATCTGCTCTACCACCCTCTCAGCTATGTGTTATTTATATATTATCTTACAGAAATCATGGAAAAAGATTTTGGACAAAAGTTACACCCTCAGAACGATAGCTTAAAATATCAGTTATTAATATAACACTTGTCATAAATTACAAGGATGCATCTGGTTAGAATATAAATCTAGAGGCTCCCAGGAGCCTGTAATCACTCACTGGTTTTCAATTTTACATCTAAAGTTAATAGAAAATGGGGGTGTTACACATAATTTTGAAAGTGGGCCACCCAAAGATCATTTCAACTCAAATTTCTGAGTAAAATATATAGATGTGATTTTTATCTCATAATATTCCTAAATGGAATAAACTGGCTGATAAAATCTCACAGAAAAACCCAGAATATATGTTAAACTACTTATTGTCATGTAGCTGCAGTTAAAATTTGAGCTCATTTTGATTTATACTAAACCAGCAATGAACAATTGAAGAAATTTCTATTTTTAGTAATAGCAGCCATCTTGAATGGGGGACGGGGCTGTCGGACACAATGTTGAAAGGGGCCCACCCAAGGACCATCCCTGCCAGGTTTGGTTTAATTTGGTTCAGCGGTTTCAGAGGAGACAATTTAAATGTGATCTTTTATCAAAATATGCCTAATTTGCATAATTGGTATAAATCGGCTGAAAGAAATATTTCACAGACAAACTCGGAATATATGTAAACTACTCCTTGCCATGTAGCTGCAGTTAAAATTTGACCTCATTTTGACTTATACTAAAGCAGCAATGGACAATTAAAATTTCATACCCCTTTTTTTCTATTTCAAAATATGCCTAATTTGCATAATCGGTATACATCGGCTGACAGAAAAAAATTCACAGAACAAAATGGAATGTATGTTAAACTACTCCTTCCCATGTAGCTGCAGTTAAAATTTGAGCTCATTTTGACTTGTACTAAAGCAGCAATGGACAATTGAAGAAATTTCTATTTTTAGTAACAGCAGCCATCTTGAATGGAGGGTGGGGCTGTCGGACACAATTTTGAAAGGGACCCACCAAGGGGCCATCCCTGCCAGGTTTGGTTTAATTTGGTTCAGCGGTTTCAGAGGAGAAGATTTAAATGTGATCTTTTATCAAAATATGCCTAATTTGCATAATCGGTATAAATCGACTGAAAGAAAAATTTCACAGAAAAACCCGGAATATATGTTAAACTACTCCTTGTCATGTAGCTGCAGTTAAAATTTGAGCTCATTTTGACTTATACTAAAGCAGCAATGGACAATTGAAGAAATTTCTATTTTAGTAACAGCATCCATCTTGAATGGAGGGCGGGGCTGTCGGACAAAATTTGAAAGAGACCCACACAGGGACCATCCCTGCCAGGTCTGGTTTAATTTGGTTCAGCGATTTCAGAGGAGCAGATATAAATCTGATCTTTTATTAAAATATGCCTAATTTGCATAATCGATATAAATCGGCTGACAGAAAAATTTCACAGAAAAGCCCGGAATATATGTTAAACTACTCCTTGTCATGTAGCTGCAGTTAAAATTTGAGCTCATTTTGACTTAAACTACAGCAGCAATGGACAATTGAAGAAATTTCGATTTTTAGTAACAGCATCCATCTTGAATGGAGGGCGGGGCTGTCGGACACAAATTTGAAAGGTACTCACACAGGGACCATCCCTGTCAGGTTTGGTTTAATTTGTTTCAGCAGTTTCAGCTGCAGCTAAAATATGAGCTCGATCATTTGGACTTATACTAAAGCAGCAATGGACAATTAAAATTTCATCCCCATTTTTCTATTTTTAACTTGGCGGTCATCTTGGTTGGAAGTCGAGATCACCGGACACAATTTTGGAAGGGGACCATCCAAGGAACAAGATTATGTTCCAGTCATTTCCAAGGTCCGTTGGACATGTGGCAAAATGTCCAGTAAAAATGTGTTTGGTCCAATAAAGGGTTATGCATTACTGAACCAAACGACCAGTAGGAATCTGAGCACTTCCTCTGTGGAGTATGTGAATGTACTGTAATATTGATGCTGAGTCCAGTAATCTGTACTTCTTATTTAGACCAAATGTACATTCAACTTCAATTTACCTTGGGAAACACAAATGTTCTGGCACCACCATGGATTTCTCTATTATTAAACCACTTTTAACTGTTATCAATAATTTGCAGTTAAAATCCAGTACTTATAGGACAGTAGCCCCTCCTCTTATAAGGTCACCCTCCCTTCTTCAATTAAAAAGTTGCCTTATATGAGTGATGACCTTTCTTGAGAGGAATAATTTAGTAGCATTTTATTATCCGAGTGTTTCCGTTTTCTGGCCTGATAAGAGGTGTGTGGGGAGGGGGGGGGGGGGGGGGGGTATTTTGGTGGGATCTTACAAGAGGGCACTGTTGAAAATGCAGATCCTCAAATTTACTTCCAGAAACCAGGTGAGCGCTTTTCTGTGGGAACTTCAAGCTTTTTAATAACTAATACTTTCTACCTCTTCTTCGTTTTCTGTATCTTTTTCTTCGTCTTCTTCTTCTATCTCTCGTTCTTGTTCAAGCTTCCTTTTTTCTTCCTCATATAAGTTTTGTCCATTCGCCCTCTGCAATGAAATTAAAACCAATAATAATTTGCAATATTTCAACCTCTGTTGTCTTATAACAAAGTGGATTTTTGTTTGATGGAGTTTAACGCCACTTTCAACAATATTTCAGTTTTATTGGTGGAGAAAACCTAACAAAGTGGAAGATAGAATAACGGCAGATTTGAAGGTCGAGACAGACATTATATCTAGTATCGCAGTGAGTCCAATAGGACTATGTACATTGTAGTAACTTTTATTTGTATTTCAAGAAAGCCAGTTTTGAATTTCATAAAGCATTGTCAGATACGACTATTGATATAAAGATGTTAAAAAGACTTAAATTAGTATCAATGTTTTAAATAACAAATTTTATTTCCAGCTGTTATCTTTTATTATTTTTAACTTTTTTGTTTAAAAAATTTAGATTTTTTTAAGAAAGATCTTTGTAGCGTGTGGAAATATTTCTCATTTAATTTTTACATGAAAGGCAAATAAATGTGAAAAGTAATAAGAAGAAAAAACCCAAAACATGCAAACTGAAAAGTAATAACATTATTTGTATAAGAGATTTAGAAACAGTTTCATAAAGATTGTGTCTATCTTTATGACGCTTGAGATTAGAGCTTTAAAAATAAACAGTTACCAAGTATAGTATACATGTAGATTTTATCTACCGTTTAGTGGCTTGAAATTAAAACTTTACAAAGAAAACCAATTTAAACAATCATGACTCAAGGGATTCTATTTGATTGATTGATTTATTTATTTAACAAAGGAATGATTTTCAGTTTTTGAACAGGTTATATGATATTACCTGGCTTGGGGCAGTTTACGCTTAATAAACCGTGAAGCAGTTTATGAAGTGTAAACTGTTCCAAACAAGGTTATGCAAGAATAACCTATTAAAAAATTGCAAATATTCCTTCTAATTTATTTTTTACAACAAAATTTATAATTTCTTGATTTTAATTACGATTATTTCATTGTATCATCTGAATTTGTTGTTGGCGAATGAATATGTTGTTGACGTCACAATGCCAACTCTTGCTATCAAGCATAACCAATTTTTCCCCAATCAGATTGCAATATTCACATAAAATTTAATTATTTCAATATATAAGACTTCAATTCTTGACGGATAATCTATGATTTATCCATTACATACTGATGCAAAAACCACGGATGTTTTTAATTTGTCACCATTTTACTAAAAACAAGAATTAATATAAAATTCATCAATTGTTTTATTTTGTTTATTTTTCACCTTAAATTTTGTAAATCTGATTATATCACATTGTATTTTGATCCGGTTTATTTGTGCCAAGATTTTACCCAACATTAAACAACATGAAAAAGAATGAAGCTATTGAGTTTCTGATGACATATATAGTCACGGTGTACCGGGTTTTATGACCATATTTAGGTCATTAGATATACATGTACTAGATATCAATCATAGGTCAATAGGTCACGATTACATTTTGGAAGGGAAAATGCAAGTCATTGATGTTAATTTTCAATGAGCAAGCTTTAAATATAACAATTCATTCAGGGCTCAACAAACCAAGTGAAGTGGGCAAAATTCGTGCCCTTTATCAGCTGAAATGGCCCTCCCTCGATTCCAAAGTGAAATTAAAGTTGCCTTGTTTCTTTTTGCTACTATTTTTATACTATTTACAGCTCTTTTTCGAATTCATGTCTCAAAGGTGACCTCTTAATACAAGTTTTAACTGTTTTCTGGTATAATGCAATTAGTGCACTATGATTACAATATTTCAGTCACATGTATATCGTGGTGGTCAGTTTTATTTGTGGAAGAAACCTAAGTATCCGGAGAAACACACCCACCTGATTGCACAGGTAGTTGTAAATCCAACTACCATACGATCATGACCACAATGACTATTAATGTTAATGCTTTTGGCCTCAGTCATCATTCATGATCATAAACCAATTTATACCAGTATGTACATGTTATTGTTAAAGATAAAGATTAAAACTGATCAACCCATAAAATGATACTAGTAGTTAAAGATTAAAAGGTTAATTTGAAATCTTATCAAATTTAGGAGAAACAAATTGTGTGCCTTTAAGAAATGATTTCGTTGATTTAGAAAGCTGATAGGTTAAAGTGACTATTGGTTTCCGGCGGAATAATTAAAACAGCATTTTACACAAATTCATTCTTATTTTCTTCAAATAGAAACAATTTGCACACCGTAAAATTAATATTTTCTTAAAATATCTTAGTTTTATTCAAGAAAAAATAATTAATTTAACAACTGGAGGTGTCAGTAATTTTCCATGGATAATACGGTTCATCAGACCAAATTTTCACACTATCATGTTGATAATGAAATTCCATAATAAACAATAATTTCGGTCAAATCAATTTTGACCAGTCTTTAAATTTCTAATTGCTATTGTCAATTTCAATGTATTGAGTTTAAATGTATTTATGTTGTAAATGTCTAACTACTGTCGTCGATTTCTATGTATTTGTTTGATGTTTTGACCCCTTGTACACTGTATAGTGTCTGGTGATAATAAAGTATTTGTTTGTTTGTTTGAAAAAATATCCAAAACTTGTAAAAAAGGAGTGATTAATGAAGATTGTGAATTTTGTATTTGCACAATTCAATGTTCATCATACAAAGATTTTTTTTAAATTTCCATGAAAATTATTTAAAAAAAATTGTTTATTTTCAAGTAAGTAGCCCTCAAAAAGTACAAGTCAGTCTTCGCGCTAACCCACTTGTCCAATGCCCAGGATAATTAAAACAAGTGAAAATCATTCTGTGTCTAAAATCAATAATTTATTACTATTATAATATTCTCCCTTTTTTCTGTTCACGACACAATATGGCTGAAATATTGCTATGGTTGGTGCTAAACACCAATCAATCAATCAATCAATCAATCAATCAATCAATCAATCAATCAAATAATCTCCCTTTTTTCTGTATTTTTATATCTGTTTTTTTTTTACTTTTAAAACTGAATTAGGTAAAAAAATATATCAACACAAGAAGAAAAAAATATTAGTGATAACATATTGCTTTAAGAGACATAATAATTTGTTTTATAATATTTCATGTAAATTTCCTGTCTTCTCATTGGTTAAGGAGCGTGTGCCAATTTAGTCTATGACATGGTAGAGGGTGATAATTTAATCTATCACATGCCAGACAGTGATAATTTAGTCTATCACATGGAATAGCTGACACAAATTGCCCACTTTCATAAAACATACACCAAAATGGCAGAAAAATATTAACAAATACAAAAAAATGTATGTAATTTTATTTATTGCACATCATCGATATCACAGTTTTAACACATTTAAAGACAACAGCAATTGGAATTCAGGGCATCAAAATCATGAAAAAGAATGAAACCAGGACAAAAGAACATTCAGTATAATAAAACAAATAACACATAGCTGAGAGGGTGGTAGAGCAGATTGTTACCCCTAGAAATTTCATTGTTAACCTCGGTTGACAATGGCAATGGGTAACAATCTGCTCTACCACCCTCTCAGCTATGTGTTATTTATATATTATCTTACAGAAATTATGGAAACGGATTTTGGACAAAAAGTTACACCCTCAGACCGATAGCTTAAAATATCAGTTATTAATATAACACTTGTCATAAATTACAGGGATGAATCTGGTTAGAATATAAATCTAGAGGCTCCCAGGAGCCTGTAATCGCTCACTGTTTTTCAATTTTACATCTAAAGTTAATAGAAAATGGGGGTGTTACACATAATTTTGAAAGTGGGCCACCCAAAGATCATTTCAACTCAAATTTCTGAGTAAAATATATAGATGTGATTTTTATCTCATAATATTCCTAAATGGAATAAACTGGCTGAAAAAATCTCACAGAAAAACCCAGAATATATGTTAAACTATTCATTGCCATGTAGCTGCAGTTAAAATTTGAGCTCATTTTGATTTATACTAAAGCAGCAATGGACAATTGGAGAAATTTTATTTTTAGTAACAGCAGCCATCTTGAATGGAGGGCGGGCTGTCGGACACAATTTTGAAAGGGATCCACCCAGGGACCATCCCTGCCAGGTTTGGTTTAATTTGGTTCAGCGGTTTCAGAGGAGACGATTTAAATGTGATCTTTTATCAAAATCTACCTAATTTGCATAATCGGTATAAATCGGTTGAAAGAAATATTTCACAGACAAATACGGGATATATGTAAACTACTCCTTGCCATGTAGCTGCAGTTAAAATTTGAGCTTATTTTGACTTATACGAAAGCAGCAATGGACAATTAAAATTTCAACCCCCTTTTTTCTATTTCAAAATATGCCTAATTTGCATAATCGGTATAAATCGGCTGACAGAAAAAAATCACAGAATAAAATGGAATATATGTTAAACTACTCCTTCCCATGTAGCTGCAGTTAAAATTTGAGCTCATTTTGACTTATACTAAAGCAGCAATGGACAATTGAAGAAATTTCTATTGTTAGTAACAGCAGCCATCTTGAATGGAGGATGGGGCTGTTGGACACAATTTTGAAAGGGACCCACCAAGGGGCCATCCCTGCCAGGCTTGGTTTAATTTGGTTCAACGGTTTCAGAGGAGACGATTTAAATGTGATCTTTTATCAAAATATGCCTAATTTCCATAATCGGTATAAATCGGCTGAAAGAAAAATTTCACAGAAAAACCCGGATTATATGTTAAATTACTCCTTGCCATGTAGCTGCAGTTACAATTTGAGCTCATTTTGACTTGTACTAAAGCAGCAATGGACAATTGAAGAAATTTCTATTTTTATTAACAACATCCATCTTGAATGGAGGGCGGGGCTGTCGGACACAATTTTGAAAGGGACCCACCCAGAGACCATCGCTGCCAGGTTTGATTTAATTTGTTTCAGCAGTTTCAGAGGAGAAGATTTAAATGTGATCTTTTATCAAAATCTGCCTAATTTGCATAATCAGTATATATTGGCTGAAAGAAAGATTTCACATAAAACCCGGAATATATGTTAGACTACTCCTTGCCATGTAGCTGCAGTTAAAATTTGAGCTCATTTGGACCTATACTAAAGCAGCAATGGACAATTAAAATTTCAGCCCCCATTGTTTTCTATTTTTAGCTTGGCGGCCATCTTGGTTGGAAGTCGAGATCACCGGACACAGTTTTTGGAAGGGGGCCATCCAAGGACCAGACCACCAAAGTTTGGTTGCAATTGGCCCAGTGGTTTCTGAGGAAAAGATTAAAATGTGAAAATTTACGATGTACGACGGACGACGACGGACGTCAAGTGATGGCAAAAGCTCACATGGCATTTGGCCAGGTGAGCTAATAACTGAAAATCAATGAAAAATAGTTGAAACCATCTACACCTCCTTTCAAAATACCATTTTTGACCTGTTCTGACTATACTTCAACTTTCAGAATTTTTGTTTCATAGGAAAATAGCTGAAATCAATTTAATAACTGGAAAAAAAAAATCATCCCTGAAATCAAGGATTATTAAATAAAAATGTAATTTCTCCACAAAATAAAATATAACTTACTGTTTCTTGTCGTAGTTTCTGCCTCAATAATAGTTCTAGTTCGTCAAGTTCATTTTCTAAAACAGGATTTGCTATAAATAAAAAAGAGAAGTCATATTTAAATTTACGAATCAGGTGCCGTGTTCTCAAAAGTGTCTTAGGTCTAAGACATGTCCTAAGACCATCTTAGGACACATGTCCTAAGACCATCTTAGGACAAATCTTAGCCCTAAGTCGTGTTCTCGGCCATGTCCTAACTTAGGACATGCTGCAAAATGTGGCTTAACCTTAGGACATCTATGGAGGTGTCATAAGATGGTCCTAACCCCGAAATTGTAATATAATTTGATATTTTGTACAAAAAACGAACTTTAAGTTGTAGAATATTATTGGTATACACCTTTATGCTGTTTTTAAATTTAAATAAGTGAATTAACAATGATTTTTCTGTTATAATTTCAACGGTGCACGATATATCTTTTGTTCATCTTAAATCAGTATTCATTGAAAGTTTGAAATTAGCTCACTAGAAAGTAGTCACACAAAAAAATAACGGTAATGACTATATCATTTTAAAAATGCTACACATTAGTTATATATCGTATATAGCCTTCAGAACTACGTATATTTAGATAACTGCCAATTAAAGAAAACAAGAATCAAATTCATGGGATGCAGCGTAAAAAGTAGATGAAATTGAGAAAAAAAACCTTTATTTACATTTTATTTTTTATTATGAGTATTTTTATCAAGTGTTTGCTATATTTTGATATTGGAAAAAATTGTTGTATACAATATTTATAATTTTCTAATCATTGCGTTGACACTTGGGACATCGTTAAGATATCCTAAGTTAGGATAGTCTTAAGATAGCTTCGAGATCACTCTTAGGACATGTCCAAAGATAGTCCAAAGACCATCCTAAAAATCGTCCTAAGACATGTCTTAGGACAAATTTTAGGGTACTTTCGAGAACACGGCCCTAGAGCATCATTCGTATATATCAACATTTTTTGTACAGGACAGGGTTTTCTTTTGTAGATTATTGTTTGTCCTTTTTCTTTTAGGCATTGTGTTGTCTGTCCTTCTTCAACTTTCCCCTTCCGTTTACCCCTTTTCTCAAAACTTTGTTCACTTAACATAAATTAATCAGATAATGAGGTATCATGACGGAAAAGTTTTGAACGCCTTCTTGATAAGGATGTTTATTCACAGAACATCCAGTAACAAATACAACATAAAAGATTTACAAGTATTATACCTTTGAAAGCTACATGTACATTGTACATGAACATCAGGGATTTTTGTAATGAAAGGGGAATGGAACTTGCTACATCACAACAAATCAGTGAAGCAAGGGCATGGCGAAACTGGGATTGAGTTCAAATTTGGAAATGTTATAGATATTAGCATATATTTAAAGAATATTTAAAAAAAAATGTATATTTTTTTTAAATAGAAATAATTTGGACTTTTCAGGTCAATTTTCAGGTCAAATTATTTTTGCTTAATAAAAAATGATTATCATTTTTTTTTCTTTAAATATATGCTAATATCTATAATATTTGCAAATATTAAGTCAATACATTAAATAATAAAAAAGATATATAAGCTTTAATGTAGTTTTCAGGAGACATAAGGACTTTTCAAATTATTTCTATTTAAATAGAAATATACATTTTTTTTTAAATATTCTTTAAATATATGCTAATATCGATAACATTTCTAAATTTGAACTCAATCCATCGCATAATAACAAAGATATAAGCCTTAATGTACTTTTCAGGACATTTTCAGGACAATTTTCAGGAAATTAGTGTAACCCAAATCAACACGACTATTTGGCGGGAATGTTGTAAAACACAAATCTTCATCGAACCAACTATGTTTACAATCCGCATCGAGGTGAATTTTGTTGAATGAAAATGAGAAACTAATTGTATTCCAAAACTATGGAAAACTGAAGTAAATGAAAAACTTGCTGTTCACAGTCTTATTCATCCAAGTTCTTCTTCATTTCGTTTCAAATTCGGACGTTAGTAAAATTGAAATTTTAACTTAAAAGTGATTTCATTGTTCAATTTGACCGGTATCCACAACTATTATACAAATTCAGAGACAGAAACTTGATCTGATTATTAGAATTATCAATTAAGATTTAGCGAATATTAATAAATCTTGCTTATAAAACAACAACAAAAAATGTCAGAGGTTATGGTTATGGTGTTTAACGCCACTTTCAACAATATTTCAGCTACATCGTGGTGGTTCAAAAATGTCACCTCATTAAATCAGAGAAATGTCTCGAATTAAATACAGCATCGGTATTTCTTGTGTTATTTATATGGTCGATTTAAAGACTTCCAGAGAGTTTGTAGTTTGTGTTTTAGTTGTTCGTTCTGCATCCACTCTAAATAAAACTTTATTTATTTGACATATGAAAGAAAAATGGTGTTTTACGCCACTTTCAACATTATTTCAGCTATATGGTGGCGTAAAAAAAAATCAAGAAAAAAAAATCGATACATGTCACAATGTCCAGCAGTTTGTATATAAGACTGTGTGTAAAAACATATTTAATTGTGTGATATTTTATTTAGATGATTAGTCTTTGCAATCTTCAACCCATCTTCGCTAGCCAAGGGTTACGATTCGGGTTCCCCTTCTCTCCACCCTTGGCGGATCTAGATTACATTTTGAAATTCGCACGCAATGCCACCTGGTGGTTTATCGAAGTTGCGCCCCTTAGAAAGTCGTCATCGCCAGCCAATCATAATCGCTATGTTATACCACAGTCACTTGAAGTTTCAAAAATTAAAAAAAATAAGAAAACTTCGAAAAATTTTGGTCATCTATATTATAGATGACCAAAATTTTTCGAAGTTTTCTTATTTTTTTTTATTTTTGAAACTTCAAGTGACTGTGGTTATACGTATGTTGGAGAGTTGAAAATGGCAGCGCCCAGTGAAGAACAACTTATTTGTAATACATTTAATTTGGAAGCACTTACTGTCAACCAAATGAAAAGTTTCAAAGCTTTGGCAGACGGGAAAAATGTTTTCATTGGAACCAAAACGGGAAGTGGCATCTTTGCTTACATTTCGTCGATAACATGTGCTCCGTGTAAAACATCTTCTGATTGGATACGTGTACTGGTAGCCGTAACCAATGAAATATTAAAGCATGAATCCTCAAAATGTATTCTAGATCCGCCAAGGGTGGAGAGAAGGGGGACCCGAATCGTAACCCTTGGTTAGCGAAGATGTCTTCAACCATGCGCTTTGCAAAAAAAAATATATATATCTTCATGAAATATAATATAACATGCATGTTAATATGACACAGTTCTCGTTACTATTATAATTACATTATGTAGCTTGAATTACGCTGATTACGCCCTCAATGTAATATTTAGAGTACTTTTATTTTCGTGTATGTGCCGATAAACTGATCGAGGGCGTGCCCGAGATCAGTTTATCTGCGCATACAAGAAATTAAAAGTATTCTAAATGTTTTGTATCGTAACCAATCAAACGGAAGCAAATGTGTGATTGACGTCTGTCGCACTTTACCACGTACGCCAGCAGTCAGTGACGTGGGGAAAAGCTTTTAATAGAACACGTGGTTAACGTCAAATTAGTCTCCGTTTTGACTTGTTCAATGCACATGCACTGTAGGCCTATAAATAAATATAATGCCCAATTCACGTACGCAACGAAAATTATCAGTTTTGCAATAAAAAAGTGATCATATTTGAGTAGGCCTACCTGAAAAATAGGAAACTATAAATAAATAAAATATTCGTATGCTTGGGCCACACCAATTTATGTTTTAGTTCTTTGGATTCGCTCGCTCCACTTTTTCCATAATGTAATTTTTTTTTTAAATTGCCGCCTCGTACTTCAAAAATGCTGAAAAACCGCCTCAGATTTTCCATTTTCTTTTAAAAACAAAATGAAAAACCATTCGCTCTCTTCTAAAATTTTGTAAAAATCAAGAATTTTTTCAGAAAAAGTTGTGTCATGTGTGTGCCGCATCAACATTTTACCTTCGCCTCTAAAATTTTCAATTTCAATAAAAAAAAATGAAAAAAAAGATCGTCCGTCATGTTCGCTGCCATTTAAACACGTGTTCTTTTAAAAACTTTTTCACACGTCACTGACTGCTGGCGTACGTGACCAAGATCAGTCTTCTCAAAAGTTGGTCAAGTGCGACAGACGCCAATCACACATTTGCTTCCGTTTGATTGGTTATGATACAAAACATTTAGAATACTTTTTATTTCTTGTATGCGCAGATAAACTGATCTGGGGCATTGTTGGTGGAGGAAACCGGAGGACCCTGAGAAAACCACCGACCTGTCGCATATAAATCCAACAACTATGCTATCACGACCACGACGGCCCTGGATTCATAATGAAGACGATCTATAAATGTATATTATCTTAAACATTTTTTTTTCACAATTATTATCTTTAATGAAATCTTTACATTTGTTAGTGGAAAACTATAAGTACCAGTATCTTATCCTGGCCTTGTTAATAGTAGCATGTCATACAAATAGTGTTAGTCGTGTTAGTACAATACAATTATATTTATCAATGAATCTTTAACATTATTTATTAATGAGAGGAGCCGTCGTGGCCGTGATCGTATGGTAGTTGGATTTACAACTACCTGTGCATTCAGTGCCTATCACCACTGATGATGTGATTTCGAATCTCGATCAGGGCGAGGTGTACAACATTATGGGATAACGGTTGTCACAGACTTGCGATAGGTTGGTGGTTTTCTCCAGGTCCTCGGGTTTCCTCCACCAATAAAACTGACCGCCACGATGCAACTGAAATATTGTTGAAAGTGGCGTTAAACACGAATAAAACCAACCAACCTATTCCACGTGAATTATAAACATTCTTTCAAAAATTACATTAATTTTTCAGGTAATATTTTGATAATTTGTATAAAAAAACGAAGAAAATTACAAAGTATATTGAATTCAAATAAATAAATTTTAAAACGTAGCAGGGTCCAAATTTTATTTGGATATAACAGACAAGGACTATAAGTCACTAGACATGATAGTGTCGTTTCGTTGCACGACGTTTGAGCGCATTGGTCCTACATTTGAGCGCAAAAAATCCTACGTTTGAGCGCAAAAAAATCCACGATTGAGCGCATTTTACCGTAGTTATTTACTTGAGAAAAATGATCTTTAAAAAATTATTGAAAATGATTTTGATAATGAAAAAAAATGATTAAAAAAATTATCTTTAAAAAATTATTAAAAATTATTTTGATAATGAAAAAATTCGAGGTCTTGACAACCCCGCTACAGTCATGCGCACCGAAAAGGGAAAACTTGCGTTAGAACAATACCGTAGGTTAAAGACAGGAGAAATTTCTAGAGCAACTTACATGAAGTCAATGAGGTTGCAATTTTCCGCAAGAACCGATTTGTAAGATTGTAGTGCTACTTTTATAGACATTTTTAAACATTCTTAAATCTATTTCGTAGAACATTTTAAATAAATCCTATGATGTTTTTATGATGTGTTTTTTAGTGCTGTAATCTTTTATGATAAAGTATATATATTTTTATTTCTATTTGTCACATTTTTAGATATTAAATTCCCCAGGTAAACCATGGGTAAAATGCGCTCAAACGTAACACACCTAACATTGAAAATGCGCTCAAACGTAGTGCGCCCTGTCGTTTACATGTTAATGAAGTTCATATGCTGTCTTAACGCCTGTAGTATGGCTTTTTATTAACGCCTGACAAATGATATACAAATGTATATTCATATCTAAATAAAAAACGAATAGTGACCTTGTACTCATTTAAAACTGAATAGTGAATGAAATAAATATATACTACAGGGTAATAATAATATTTCGAAAAAATCACACACATATTCAATTATTGGCAATTCGAGCACAACTTCTGAGCAATAACCAGTATTTCAAACCCGTTGCTATTGGTTTCATAATATGTTAAAGGAAATAGAACTTCATAAAAACCAAGATTAACGTTTATTGCATATCAAAATAAAAATCATACATTTAATTGGCTGAACACTCTCCACGTGACCTTCACTATTCCGCGATATAGACTGGAATGCTGATAAGTCAGTATATCCTGATATTGCCCTCCATATCAGTAACTATTATATAAATATTTCATTATAGAATATTTGAGTTTTTAAGTATTCAGAATGTATACAATAAAATTGGAAATGAAAAACAACATTTTTACTTAATTGTAGTGTGTATAGATTTATTATCTCTTATATATACTTGAAATCTTTTCCATCCCATACAAAAAAAAGGTTGCAAAACACATCAGCTGAATTTTGTTGAAAAATAAAAATTTAGCGATTAATAAAAAATCTGACGACAAAATTGTTAATAAAACTAATAATTTTTTTTACGATAAGTTAGTTAATAAAATCAAGGATTTATATAGTTTGACTACTATATATATCCTTGATAAAATTAATGAAATTAAACGATAAAATTAATTAAAAAAAATTAACGATAACATTGTTAATAAAATAACTAAAAATTTAACGGTAAAATTGTTAATAAAATTAACAGTTCATAAAATGATGTAGACTCATCCAATGGGTACTCCTGACTACAGGAAGGTGACATTGAGATGAGTACTACTAGTAGTGACCTCTAAATATTACTCACTTAAAAATCAGCAGGATGATGCAGTTTATATAAGAAATCAGGAGAAGGTGTATTATCGATAACTGATCGTGACTTACTTCTGAATGTCTCAGATCGGTCTCGTAAAATAGTTCCGTAATGCAATACTTATTCATAAATTTACTGATATACCATATTTTGGTAAGACTTCCTTTTGAACCCCCCACCAATAATTGTTAAATTCAAGTTTTTAAATAAATTGAGTATTCATTCATTTCTTTCATTTTATTAATTTTCATTTCTGTTTTGCCATGTCTCTTAAAAAATGTTCAAATAAATCTTCTCCCTGATGGATTGTTTATGTATAGGAGAATGTCCAAGTAACTCCATTCCTTAAAAATAATGGAGCCGATGCCCATTGTTTTTAAGGAATGGAGAGATACGAGGACATTCGCCAACTTAAAATCCACCCATTGTACTTTATTAATTGTATTAATTATTAATCTTGTAAAAAACAAAAGTCTGTGTATATTATCTAAAGTATAAAGAGAACAATAACTCCGCCCCTGTCCACATTGTTCATAACTCTCCATTCCTTGAAAATAATGGAGAGTTTAGACAATAGATTTACATCACAGGTGGATTTTAAAATTCATACATACATGTACATACATCGAATTACTTGTATGTTTATTTATTGACGTGCATTTAATGATAGTTTAAAACATTAATTGACGAAAACTGTCAATAATCACGTATAGTCGAGTGGTAAAGACAGTGCACTACAAATTAGTATACTTGAGTTCGAGCCCAGCTTTCTACACATCATGAATTTTAAATGGTATATATTTTTTTTTAGCGTAAAAATCAAAAAGAATGAATTAATACTTACATTTTTTATTTGTTGGATGAGAACCTGCCAGACAAATTAACCCGAAAACGCAAAACAGTGAAATTTTCATATTGAAAATTCCGGCCGAAATCACAAAATTTCTGTAAATTTGTCTGTTCCCCTGTCTGTTATTAAATTTTGAGTATCACTTAAATTCTGAAATAAAGTTTAATCAATTGATGTTTTTTATACCCTCGTAGCTATCGACCCGTAAATAGCTTTCCCCAGAAGCAAATTGGACCCATAATAATAAGTGGGCGATTTAAAACAGGACACATAAAAAGTAACAATAATATTAAACAAAAACAGCTTTTAGATTTTGGCTATTTATACTTAATTTTAATGTATAAATGAAATTTAATTAAATCTATTGAAATTTAGAGGTATGCAAAGTCACGATGTTTAAATAAAATATTGATAAGATTATCATAAAATCCAGGGGATCAGACAATTAAAGATAAATAATGCGAGTCGTGTTTTCTGGAAAAAGTTCTAAAATGCCCGGTGGTTGGATCAACTAAATATATTATTATCTTTTAATGTTTATAATACACGTTTTTCTCATTTATTAAAAAGAAATTAATTTCGCTACCATCCATTAAAGAAATAACCGTTATTTACGGTATTTGAAATTCAACCATTTTTCATTCTGCTACACAGATAAAAAAAACACATACACACACACACAAAAACAACAAAAAACGAAAAAAAAACAAAAACCAAAAACAAGATATTTAGGGTTAGGGTTACTGGGGTGATGGTGTTAAACGACATTTTCAACAATATTTCAGTTATATCGTGGCGGTCACTGACAAACTTTTATCACATAAAGTAGTATTGAGTACACCTCCCCATGAGCAGGGTTCGAGCTCACAATGTTATTTGTGATAAGGACAAAATGTGTAATGGTACTGTATAATTACAACTAAAGGTTATCACCATTCTTAAGCGCACTAAATTTGATATCTACGTTTTATTAAGAACTTGTCTTAGAAAATAGAAATGTTGTTGTAAAACACTCTCTTTGGTTGTTATGATAGTCGTAGAAACTTTTAAAACGAGAGCAATCGACATTAAATATATAGTTAGGTTTAGGATTATGGTGTTTAATGCCACTTTCAACAATATTTTGTTATTTTGTGGCGGTCCTTTTTATTGGTGGAGGAAACCGGGAGTACCCGGAGAAAACCACTGGTCTATCGCAAGTCACTTACAAACTACTAGTATATCACATTATGTTATATCGAGCACACCTTGACATGAAGGGGTTCGAGCTCAAAACTGCCATACGATCACGGCCACGAAGGCCCCCTCAGTCGTTTTATGAAAGGTGGTTGTGAATGGTGATAAGAAGCGACAGGAGGCTATTGTACGGAGATATTCTACATTCAAGCATAATTACGATGATGTTCATGGCGTTTATCAGCAGCACGACGGGAGCCACTGGTGGAGCAGGAAATGCACATCCTTCCGGGACACCTGAGATCACATCCGTTTTTTTGTTGAGTTCGTGTTACTCATTCTCTAGGTTTTTTTGTAGATCGTTGTTCATCCTCTGATCTCATTTTCGCTTGGCCATTGTATTATCTGTCCTTCTTCGATTTACGACTTCTGATCACCCTTGTGGAATATTCACAAGTACGTCTTTTGACGTGGCCTTATGTAACAGTGTGTTCTTTCCACCAGTGTATTCTTTCCAGAGGACAAGTTACACTAGTGTATAATTTCCAGAGGACAAGTTACACTAGTGTATAATTTCCAGTAGAATTATTGCACTAGGTTATTTTATCCATGCTTAGTGTAAATTATCTTTGTTTATAATTGTGTTTCCAAAACACTCTTAAAAGGGATTTTGTTAGGGGGACTATAAAAAAAAAATGGGGCATGGGCTTTTTGGGGGGTTAAAAAATATTGAAGTGATTATTTCAAAATGAATTGTTATGTGGAAATAATACACTAGTATAATTTATCCTGCAAAAAATTACCTAGTGCAGTTATTATTCAAGGAAATAATACACTACCTTAAGTGTCATCCTTTTTCTAATAGATGTGATAATAAATTGTATATCAATTTATGCAAAATCATTTAAATATTTATCAATTCAAACAATAAATAGTACATTCATAATACTTTACAGCTTTGAACAGTTGAGTACATATATGTCAAGGACAATAATATTCATAAATACTAGATTGTTTCATTCTTCTACTCCGTTTTGTCTACTTGAGGTCTCTTTGGTAATGGGTTGTAACATCTCCTCTAATCCAATGTCGAAATTCATATTATCATCACATTCAGCTCCTAAAACAATCCTCCTGCTCCATATTTTAATATTTAATCTTTGTCATTATAATATTAGAATAAATTGATGAGATGTTATTAAAGGGGCATTAGCTACGATTTTGACCAAACAACAACGAAAAGTATAAAGGACACGTCTGACTTATCTTTTGTTGTTTTATTTTTTTAATAAAAATTACAAAAATCAAGTTTTCTCTTGAGAGGAAAAATCGTGTTACATACAAAAAAAATGATCTACACGTTGCGAAAGTGTGTTCCACTTTTTAAAGAGCTTTTAAAATTCAATGTAACTAAAGCTGGGGCAAAATGAGAAATATAAACCCAGACAACATCTTATCCGACTCTATAGTCACAGTATATAGTACTAATCTATGTCAGAGTAGGTTTTCATTGTTTTGGTTCATAACATTTTGGATTAGTACAAATTTGAGTGAAGAAGTGAGTGAGTGAGTGAGTGAGTTAGTGAGTGATTGCTGTTTAACGCTATATCATGGCGAGAACAAGTTGATTTTCAATGAAATGATGACGAGGTCCACTTTGTACCAGACCAACACGCTTAGCTGGATTTTTTTAATAGTGTTCGCTCACTGAAACAAAAGTCCGCGGATAGACATGTCGCACCACTCCAACACATTATACTGATTCCGAGCCAACCAGTCTTTGCTCTTTCTCCTAAATGCTGCATGCTTAGCAGAGAAGCATCAAATACCAATGTTATAGTCTTTGGTTTGACCTGACCAGGGCTCGAACCCACGATCTACCACACTCTAGACGAGCACGCTAACCATTACCCCACTGATGCGGTTCAAAATGATTTAAAAATGTATTTCAATACAACATGAATAATTCATGTCGGAATGGCAGCCCTTGTATTAATGTTATGCTTCATGCCTAACTGTGCTAAGCGATCGACTCAGGAGTGTAGGGTCAGGGTGCAAAAGGAGGGGTAAATAGTCTCCCTTTTTTTTATCAAAAATATAATAAGTAAACGTTGCATAAATAGCATGGAAACAAAACAAACTATTTTCCAGTTAACCATTTGTATAATAAGGGTATTATTTGATATCAAAATGCCTTTTTTTGATTTGTGTTTGTTTCTTTGTTTGTTTGTTTGTCTGTTTTTTGCTTTACAGTTTTAAAAACTTGTCCCACTTTTTTGGTCCACTTTTACGTCACTTCCTACTTCATGATCTTAGTTACGCTTTATCTAATTTCTCACAATATTGTCAAAGTCAGGATTTTTCCACGAATAATATTTATATATATATGTAACCAAGCAGTAAGACAAAGACATTTTACTTGATATCCACATTTATTAAAACTAAAAAAGTGGTAACTACAAAATACAAATAATAAAAGAAAATTAGAAAATACAATGACAACCTAAATCTTGAACTGAACACAACATGTATATATAGTGTACACTAAACATCGAGGCTTAAAATCATTCATTTGACCTCAAATAAGATCTATAACAGTGTGTCTAATTACAAAAGCCTTGAATTCATTACTGAAGGAATCAATATAGGAAAAGTCACAACAACATCTACTAATGCTAGGGATATATGTCGTCTACCATCCCGTATTAAAATTGCAACTGGGACTTATATTCTACAGTCGAACAGATCTGCTTTCAACAGCTACAAAGTGGATCCGACATGTAGATTATGTAATCAAGAGGAAGAAACTGTAACTTACTTTCTGATTACTTGTAATGCACCCCATAATGCCAGTAAAGCATTACTACACATAGATGTAGAGAACTTTGAGATTCTATTAACATTAATATAGATATAGATATAGATATAGCACGTGTGATTGCTAACCCCTATCAACTCCTTCAGCATGATATAACAATATGCAATATAGTGATGCGTGTAAATTTATAAATTCTAACATTGAGCCTGCTTGTAAAGCTTTGATCTATTCTTTGCACACGAGAAGGTATGAACGAATAGGGTTAAATCAGAGATCAGTCACAAGGACTAATTTAAAATAAGAGAAGGGTGTATGTGGACTGTATATTTCTAAAGTCAGTTGAACTATATGTTAGCATTTTATACAATTTTTAGAAACATTTTAAAATTGTTTACCTGTGTATATAAACTGTGGTGAAGGAGATAATCCGAACTGTGCATATTCCTATTGGTGGACGTTGATTTTAGTCATATCCAGGGAGTTGGAGTTTGCCTCCTATACTGGCAGAAATTAAAAAAGATACAGATACAGATACAGATACTTGCTCACATATATTGCAAGAAAAATGATTTGATTGAACCAACAAGTCAGGCGCGGATCCAGGATTTTACGTTAGAGGGGCGCACTTCTTGGCGAGGGGTCTGGGGACCGCATAGGTCCCCAATCGAGTCCAGGACAGCGGACGGTGGGGTGACCCGAGAGGGGGGGGGGGGGCGCACCCCGAAGCTCATGGGAATTAGAAAATATAGGACCTCTTTTCTGAACCGAAATTGATTAAAATTGTACCATGTGCGGCATGATGCTTCACATCGAAGGTACTCAGCATCCGTGATTGCAAAAAGTGAAATGTAACCGATGCCGGTTTTTACATGATCCGGAATGGGGCAGCAAAGACATGTAAGCATATTCATTGCAATGGAGAGATGAGTCGAAAGAACAAAGAGTTAATATCACGTATTTAACATCAAGCGATTGTCAGTCCAGTAAAGCCAATCCTTTTATTTAGGGGAGCGTGCGCCGGGTGCGCCCCCGCCTGGATCCGCGCCTGCAGGTGGTCATCAGTTTTAGGAATGGGTGAGAAATTGACACCCCTCGTTTTCGTAAAACAGGAAAAATGTACCTCTAAGTAAAGGTTTGTTTAAAATGAGAGGGAAATGTTGTTTACTGGCTAGTGACAAAAAACTAAAATACCGCATAACCAGTAATTTCAGCGACTATCTAATTTCAGCGATATTCTGCGATCAACTCTGAACCGCAGAAATTAAAATAGCAGAATGTTTATAATATATGTTCGGGAAACTTTCCTGTAACACAAACAATCTTTTTCGACGTCAAGATTTTTAAACCGCAGAAACAAAATCAGCAGAATATTAATGTCTTCTTTTTAGCCCAAAACCGCAGAAATTACCGGTTATGCGGTATATAATTGTGAGAGAAAGTCGTGGGTTGCCGAGACGGAGCCTGTCATAGTGTGACACATATTCGCAATTCGGACCGACCGACTCAGTCTTTGCTCTTATATCCGTTAATATTTTGTGCTTAGAGGAAAAGGAAGTGGCAGGTTTGACACGACCTCGCTACCCACTACACCACTGTGTATCTTCGTTAACCCACATCTGATCACGCTTCGAATACTCGCTAGTACTGATGATCGAGTGGAGAGTAATTGAAGCGTGACTAGGTGTGTGAATTACCGATGATGACCACTGTAGCTTGTGCTTGATGGTGCTTAACGCCACTTTCAACAATATGTCAGTTATATCGTGGAGGTCAGTTTTATTGGTGGAGGAAAGCGGAGGAACAGGAGAAAACCACCGACCTGTCGCAAGTCACTGACAAACTTTATCGCATAATGTTGTACACCTGGCCCTTATCGCGATTCGAACTCACAACACCAGCATGGCCGTAACTAGACTCGTTTTTAAATGAGGTAAAAACACGTAATCGCCGAGCGGAGAGAGACGGAAAAATTTAGGCGAGATGTTTGGGGGCCGCAATGCAGCGGCCCCCAGAAACTCAAACTTGAAATACGTAAAATCCATTTCCTGGCAACTTTTTCCTAGTTCAGTAATCAAAACTTTTTATGATTTAATATGCGTACTTTCTACTTTACCAGGAAAGAGGGAGTATTTCGAAATCCATGCACACAAGAAATGCACTAAACTAACACTAGAATAATTAAGAGCAATTGCATTAATATCTCTGGTAACACTTAAGATAAATTTTATCCGATCCTGGGCCCAGCTGTATTGTTGAGTAAAAAAAAACCTTTAAAAAGTAAAAACAGTGCCTTTTTCTATTCACTTTCTGCGCATTTTGGCCTGATAAGCCTCTTTGATGGTGCTATAAGGGGCTAATAAACCCAGATATCATATATAAGAGAAATAAACTATTGACTGTCACTTTCTGTGATGACGGAGACCAAGTGATGCAAACATATTCAATGAAATGCGCCACTGCAGCGCAAAAGTATGTCAGTGACTTGAGACGATTTTTGTGTCGTGAGAGATATCTTTAAGACGTTTTTATGTCTTTTAAGTGTATTTATAAAGACACAAAACTGTCTCACTCACAGAATATATAGACCAGCTTTCTTTTGCTTTGTGGTGTTTAATTGATTACATACTGAAATTAATGATAAAATTACTGATAACTATACTCGACAATTTGTAATCAATCAATTTATTAATTTTTATATATGCGATTTCGTGTACAGGGCTGGGATAAATGTTAAAAATGAGAGTTCGAAACAGATATTTTTTATGTAATTGTAAGAGGAATTTATTAAAATTTGAACATGTCTTAGTTGTCCATACAAAATATTCCAATTTTACGGTGACTAGAGGCATCATATCGTCTTAAAATGTTTTCCCGATTCACAGCCATGTTTCTGTGAGAATGGAGCATTGCTAAGCCACACAAACGTTCTCCCGTCATTGTTGACCTTACCCAGGTCTAAAGTTCTGCGCAAGGTCAAGAATGAGCGTTCGCAACATACAGACAGACGTTACTGGAAGAACAATCAACAATTTAAAAATAGTTTGAATATTCGGATAAAGGTCTTTGTCTTCAAGTTTTAGTGCAGATTGCAGCCCAGGTATATTTTGATGAGCAAGATGATCACCAACTTTAAGTCTGCACCGAAAAGTCTCCCTTACAAGATAGATCTGCGTCAAAAGCGACAGACAATGATTCAGTAGCATCAGGAGTTAAATTTCTCAGGTTTTTAGAGATTAAACAGTATCCCGTCATATGATTTTTCAAGTCATCTGGAAAGCGTCTCTCCAGTTCGGATATTACGTGATATATAAAGGGAGAACAGGTTTATTGATCAATGTTTCACTGGGCTTGTATCCGGTCTACCATTTTCCTGAGCTGACGTCCAGTTTTTTAGAGACATTACTTGACTGCTATCGTGACGCTAACTGACAATATATATTGCACCAGGGCAAGAACCGGGCTAAGAATGAAATGTGTGAAAAGGATGTTGTATGCCTGAAATCATCATGTGTTCGATAAACCTGTTTGATGTCTTTGAGGTCAGTTATTTCTTTCATCGCAACGATGTCGGTAGACTTCAAACAGTAAACGTAGACATTAAAAAAATCAGTCAGTGAATATCGTTTCTATCGGAATAGAGATTTATATTTTATATTTTTTAAATAAGATCTTAGTATAAAACAAAATCCCCCCTCAAAAAATCGTAAATTCCGGTATGAGACATTTGCCTCATTTGTCTCAATGTAGTTACGGCCATGACCAGTGATGATAGGCACTGATTGCATAGGTAGTTGTAAATCTACCATACTACCACGACGGCCCTTCCACTGGGCGCAAGATATTTGAGCAACAAATTCAAAAGTACATATGGACATTTGAGCGCCTTACTTATAACCCATTTGAGCGACAGTGTTAATGAGCTTACCTGTAATTTGCATAGCCCATTTGAGCGCCGGATGTTTTAGCCTACCTGTATTTTCCATAGCTCATTTTAGCAACGCCTTACCTGAAAAAATGTAAGTAAATGAAAAGAACTGACTATATTTTCATTAAGTATTTTTGAGCTGACTGAGTTATTTTTGAGCTGACTGAGTTATTTTTGAGCTGACTGATTTATTTTTGAGCTGACTGAGTTATTTTTGAGCTGACTGAGTTATTTTTGAGCTGACTGAGTTATTTTTGAGTTGACTGAGTTATTTTTGAGCTGACTGAGTTATTTTTGAGCTGACTGAGTTATTTTTGAGCTGACTGAGTTATTTTTGAGCTGACTGAGTTATTTGCAAATCTTAATGTATTATAGATAGAAGTAAATTTAACAGAGACAAACAAAGGTGCAACAAGTTATTTATGGATGGAACTTACAAATGCTGTCCGAAATATTTCTATCGGCTTTATACATCGCACGGATTTCAGAATGGACATTATATTCCTCTTGTTTACTGTTTACTTCCAGGGAAATCAGAAGAGGTGTACACCAACTGCATTTCAGCTATAATAAAGTTATGTTCTGACAAAGGGCATACAATTGAACCAAATGTCGTACACATTGATTTTGATGAAAGAGTCATGCTAGTAATGAAACAATTCTTCCCGTCAATTACGGTCAAATGCTGTAGATTTCATCTTGGACAGGCCTGGTGACGCAAGATCTAGAAAGTAGGCCTTAGTTCGGAGTATAAGGAAGCAGAGTCAGAAATAGGAAAATGGATGAAAGGAATTTTTGGTCTAGCTTTCCTGAACAGAGATGAAGTAGCAGGCTGTTTCGTCTTTATGTCTGGTTGTTCCAACGATAAAACAGTTGTTGAATTTGCGGATTATTTAGCAAATTACTATGACAGATGAATCAATGTTTCCGCCTATTTTCTGGTCGCAGGTTCCATCAGATTCAAAGAGAACCAACAATGGTCCAGAATCATTTCACGCACATTACAACGAGCAATTGTACAGCAGTCACCCATCAATATACGCATTTATTGACAATATTATTAAGTTTCAAACTACGAAGTGCCCCCCCCCCCCCCCCCCCCCCCCCCGCCAATCTAGATTAGAAAAGGAAAAAGAAAAATCTTTGGTCAGTTTGTACGGACAATATTGCAGTGAACAGATATCAAGAGCACACTTTGTCAAAACTCTTGGTTTTAAATATCAGGCTAGAACAGGCTTGTATATGTGAACATTTTTAACTTGTGTGCTTCTTTAAACTTTAAACAGATCTTAGTGCGTTAAAGTCTGGCGAACAGAAGAGGTATTGAGATTAATAATTCGCTCAAATGGGTTAAAAATTCCGGCGCTCAAATGGGCTTTGGTGTTTTTTATTTTCGCTCAAATGGATTAAAAATCCGGCGCTCAAATGGGTTATACTTTGGCGCTCAAACGTCCGATTTTTTTCGCTCAAATGTCCTCCGCCGCTTTCACTGTAGCGTTAATGATCTTAATATACACTATGTTTTTGTAGCATCAAACGTAATATTGAATAGAATTGATCAATAGATATAATGAGCGAAATTCGTTACCAAATATAAATAGGGTGGGATAGGATTATCGTGTTAACGGCACTTTCAACGATATTTTAGTTATATCATGGCGGTCCAAATATAAATACAACCTCTATTTAAACATTCCCTCAATAATCCACCCTATCCTATACTTATTTACTTCTTGAAGAAGAAAATTAGTAATGCTGTTAGTCTTCTTCAAGTATTAACAAAGTACAAATGTATATTGTATAGACCACACAGTAACACGCCTCCCATCGATTTAGAATTAAAGAAAAAATGTGTGTGATCTTGAGTGGGTATGTTGCTTTGGTCAGGGTCTATTGAAGGTGGTTCAGCCCGTCCATCGGTCTGGGTCACGAAGAGCCAAGAAGGGGCCCCTGAATCTCTGAAGGGCCCTATAGCCTTAGCCATGGACATTTTATTTAGATTTTTCATATTTTTGGGGGTATTTTCAACTATTTTTAGTTTCTATAGAAAAATAATTATGTAAATTTCAGTTAGACTTCTTGCCCTATAGAATTCTTGTTCGAAACTAATAATACTGTTCTGTATTAGTAAAAATCAGGCACGCATCTTTCAAGTCACCAATTAAGTAATGTCTTTTCCTAGAATGTAGAGTTATGATATGGTGTTTAACGCCACTTTCAATTATATTTCAGTTGACAAAGATACAAACAAACGGATATTTATCAGTCACGTGAAACAATATTCAAAATAATCCGATTAATAGAATTAGTAAATTAGTATTACCATTTTAATTAATTACAGATTATTACATGGGCACTTCCATATTGGCCTGGTTATCATCCCGAGACCCTCATATTAGCCTGAGACGCAGTCGAGGGCCAATATGGGTCGAGGGATGATAACCAGGCCAATATGGAAATGCCCATGTATTAAACTATTTATTACATACTTCCGACATCTAGAAAAGAGACATGCACCCATATTGGCCTGAGACGAAGTCGAGGCCCATATTGGTCCGGGCCAATATAGGCCTCGATATGGAAATGATCTTGTAGTAATCCAATATTCGGTTATTTTCCCGGGGTGTGAAAATATGGACAGTTTACTTTCGGTCATATTGATCATACAAAAAGGCCTTTTTTGAACTAAGTATGTAATAAAGTTAAATATAACACGGTCAGTTTAAAAGTCCTTTAAGAATGTAATTATAGTTTAAACCTGAGGGCATTGAAAATAATATGACGTTAATTGGGGTTGTCAAGATACAAAATGTAATCTCAATCTCATTTATAGAAGGTGAAACTCAACGAGGCGTAAGAAAAAAACATCACAATCAGCATAAATTTTTGAACATGTGACGTCTAAATGATTATGTTTGATCAATATCTATAGTAACGGTTCAATTAATACCGGTAATTATACAAAGGTTGAAAAAGAGGACAAGATAGATTTATAGATGAATAGTTCTTGATGTTACATATTTAGTTTAGAAGGCAGGCCCGAGAAAGAACAAATTCATATGACTCATTTTTTTTTTCATAGAAATAAATTGCAATAATAGAAATAGACCATGTTCAAAGTTTTTTTATTTTATTTATATAATATATATATATATATATATATATATATATATATATATATATCTTTATTCTGATAAACCTTTGTAGTTACAATAGTGTACAGTTATACAACAATACAATCTATTATAAATAAATCAATAAATATAAAATATGTACACTACAACATGCTTAAAGAGTATCTATATAATATGGCTCTTTTGTGATTTTTATCTCTAATTAAAAAGGTCCTAACAGTCGAGACGGAGGGACAAAAAAGATAGCTTCTAAAATTTTATTGATACGGTATATTATAATTGATCATTGTCATGCTCTTTGCAAATGACATCAGCCTTTACTGAACAACAGCTTGCTAAGTGCGGACGTTGATGGTCCATTTGTATAACATATGTTTCCGTCACCCCCTTTTTCCCTGTGGTAATAAAAAAATATGCCCATAATTCCAATTTTTTGCCAAAGTGATTCAATGTATGTAAACTTGATTATCTATTTTTAAAATAGAATCAATCAATCAATCAATCAATCAATCAATCAATCAATCAATCAATCAATCAATCAATCAATAGTTCCGTGAATTCTGGTATATAAACCACTATATAAGATGTAGTTAGATGTTCGGTTTGTTTGATGATGTTTAACGCCACTTTCAACAATATTTCAGCTATATCATGGAGGTCAGATTTATTGGTAGAAGAAACCGGAGGACCCAGAGAAAACCACCGACCTGTCGCAAGTTTCTTGTGATACTCAATTAAGTACTTTTATAACACCTATGATACATTCATGAACACATTTTTATTTTGAAATAATATCAAGAAATAGTTTTGAAAATCCCAATGTTGCTGAAAAAAATATTCTGATTTTGGTGGAGGAAAAAAAAATAATCTTATTCAGAGTGTTTGTCATATAACCTAATGTTGAATTCTGGAAAAAAATTTCGCACTTCGCGCGACAAAAAAAATAAATTTTCTAGCTCTCGTGTTGTCCGAAAAAAAAATTCTGAACGAAACCATAACCCCCCTCTGCAAGTTTAAAGGTCGGTCCCTAGCATGCATTGCGTTTAATCAAAAGATTATGGATACACCGTACCAACGTCATACCTCATTAACACGATATTAGAAACCCACTAAAAACCGGTGTCGCAATACAGGTGCTCCGGAAGGATATGCAGTTTCTGCTCTAATAGTGGTACCGTCGTATAACTGCGATAACACGAATATCTTGTGATATTCAAATCGTGTTTGACATACGTATAAAAACAGCGGAACTACTTTTTTCAAGGTCAGTAACTTTTCTATTTACACTGTCTGCTGAAAGTCCATAGGTTTGAATTTATAACCATTTTCGTAGTTACTGAGTGATAAAAGTAAACATAGCAAAATACCATAATGTCTAAACAGTCCCATAATGTCGAAACAGTCCTATAATGTCGAAACAGTCCCATAATGTCGAAACAGTCCTATAATGTCGAAACAGTCCCATAATGTCGAAACAGTCCCATAATGTCGAAACAGTCCCATAATGTCGAAACAGTCCCATAATGTCGAAACAGTCCTATAATGTCGAAACAGTCCCATAATGTCGAAACAGTCCCATAATGTCGAAACAGTCCCATAATGTCGAAACAGTCCCATATTGTCGAAACATTCCCATAATGTCGAAACAGTCCCCAAAAACAAAAAAATAGAATAATCGTAGACAGCGGTAAAATCGGTAAAAGGTTCCTAAGACAGAAACACCTGATCATGACCGTGAGTAAAAGGTTCCTAAGACAGAAACACATGATCATGACCGTGAGTAAAAGGTTCCTAAGACAGAAACACCTGATCATGACCGTGAGTAAAAGGTTCCTAAGACAGAAACACATGATCATGACCGTGAGTAAAAGGTTCCTAAGACAGAAACACATGATCATGATCGTGAGTAAAAGGTTCCTAAGACAGAAACACCTGATCATGACCGTGAGTAAAAGGTTCCTAAGACAGAAACACATGATCATGACCGTGAGTAAAAGGTTCCTAAGACAGAAACACATGATCATGACCGTGAGAAAAAGGTTCCTAAGACAGAAACACATCATCATGACCGTGAGAAAAAGGTTCCTAAGACAGAAACACATGATCATGACCGTGAGTAAAAGGTTCCTAAGACAGAAACACATGATCATGACCGTGAGTAAAAGGTTCCTAAAACAGAAACACATGATCATGACCGTGAGTAAAAGGTCCCTAAAACAGAAACACCTGATGATGACCGTGAGTAAAAGGTTCTTAAGACAGAAACACATGATCATGAACGTGAGTAAAAGGTTCCTAAAACAGAAACACCTGATCATGACCGTGATAAAAAGGTTCCTAAGACAGAAACACATGATCATGACCGTGAGTAAAAGGTTCCTAAGACAGAAACACCTGATCATGACCGTGAGTAAAAGGTTCCTAAGACAGAAACACATGATCATGACCGTGAGTAAAAGGTTCCTAAGACAGAAACACCTGATCATGACCGTGAGTAAAAGGTTCCTAAGACAGAAACACATGATCATGACCGTGAGTAAAAGGTTCCTAAGACAGAAACACATGATCATGATCGTGAGTAAAAGGTTCCTAAGACAGAAACACCTGATCATGACCGTGAGTAAAAGGTTCCTAAGACAGAAACACATGATCATGACCGTGAATAAAAGGTTCCTAAGACAGAAACACATGATCATGACCGTGAGAAAAAGGTTCCTAAGACAGAAACACATCATCATGACCGTGAGAAAAAGGTTCCTAAGACAGAAACACATGATCATGACCGTGAGTAAAAGGTTCCTAAAACAGAAACACATGATCATGACCGTGAGTAAAAGGTCCCTAAGACAGAAACACCTGATGATGACCGTGAGTAAAAGGTTCTTAAGACAGAAACACATGATCATGACCGTGAGTAAAAGGTCCCTAAAACAGAAACACCTGATCATGACCGTGATAAAAAGGTTCCTAAGACAGAAACACATGATCATGACCGTGAGTAAAAGGTTCCTAAGACAGAAACACATGATCATGACCGTGAGTAAAAGGTCCCTAAGACAGAAACACATGATCATGACTGTGAGTAAAAGGTTCCTAAGACAGAAACACCTGATCATGACTGTGAGTAAAAGGTTCCTAAGACAGAAACACATGATCATGACCGTGAGTAAAAGGTTCCTAAGACAGAAACACATGATCATGACCGTGAGTAAAAGATTCTTAAAACAGAAACACATGATCATGACCGTGAGTAAAAGGTCCCTAAGACAGAAACACCTGATCATGATCGTGATAAAAAGGTTCCTAAGACAGAAACACATGATCATGACCGTGAGTAAAAGGTTCCTAAGACAGAAACACATGATCATGACCGTGAGTAAAAGGTCCCTAAGACAGAAACACATGATCATGACCTTGAGTAAAAGGTTCCTAAAACAGAAACACATGATCATGACCGTGAGAAATATAATTTAAAAAATCGTTAAAAAGTACAAAATACGGAAATCCTCTGGTATGATTTTAATCACAGAGAATTCGACAAGCCTCGTTTTTCTTCTTCTTCTTCTTCTTCTTCTTCTTCCAAATACAGGACTAGAATCTAAGGATAGAGTGGGTAACGTCCCGAAACTGTGTGCGCTATGTACATGGACAATTTAGTTTTAAAAATATAATAAACAAAAACAAAAAACAACCAAACAAAGCAAAATATAATTATATATACATGTATGTACAGTGGCTTGTTATATGTATGTACAGTGGCTTGTTACATGTATGTACAGTGGCTTGTTACATGTATGTACAGTGACTTGTTATATGTATGTACAGTGGCTTGTTATATGTATGTACAGTGGCTTGTTATATGCATTTAAAGGTGGGTTTGGAATCCTTCAAATGTTAATGTGGAGATACCACTTTTGAAGGATTCTAGGTTAGGTGAAAGTGCTATTGACTAAGGTAAACTGTTCCAGAATGATATTGTATTAGGGAAGAAAGAAAACGTATAAACATCTTTATTTGATTTAATTTGTCTGAATTTATGTGCCCCACGAAGACGCCTGTCAGATCTCGACGATTACAATCTTACCCTCGAGTGTCTGATCTGAGATTTCCCGATCATGTACTTTTATTGATATTAGATTCTATTAATATATATATCTGTTTTGTTACCTATCTAGAAAACTGACGATAGGACAGTTGTTTTCTCCAGGTCCTCCGGTTTCCTCCACCAATGATATAATTGAAATATTGTTGAAAGTGGTGTTAAGTACCATAAAAACAACCAAACAAATATCAATTTGAAATGGAACAAGTCATATTTCCAGGGTATAATATGGGTGTCTCTGGTTGATATGACATGTGACAAGTGGCGTTAAACACCGGAGACCCTATAAAACTGGCAGATGACCCTGTACAATTATTATTTCCGATTCAACAAATATTCCCACCAAACGTATGGAATTAAAGTACATTTATATATTATACAATGTGAAAATCTCTTAATTCGTCTATTTTCTCGTATATTATTTACAAATATCCCCAGGGCGTAGACTAGAAAACGACTATAGTATATGGCGGTTCTCTTATAACAAATCTGTGACATAAAGCCGACTTTTATCCGAATTTTATTCGGTTGTATGACTTAATCAAATTTGTCACGATGTCGATACATGTATGAAAGATTAATCCACTAAAGCTTCAATAGAAAAAATAACATTCAAACAAAAGTTATAATAATCACTTTTAATAAATCTGAAATACAAACATTATCTTAATAAACAAACATGTTCTGTGTCGAGGCGTTATCTGACGTTAGAACGTGGTGATTATGTAAACTTTATTTATCTATTTATTTATTTATTTATTTATTTATTTATTTATTTATTTATTTATTTATTTAAAGACAACATTTTACCCCAAAGGTGTTGTAGGCATTATATGTTTAGTTTGGTTTATAGTGTTTAACGCCACTTTCAACAATATTTCACTTATATCATGGCGGTGAATTTTATTGGTGGAGGAAACCGGAGTACCCGGAGAAAATCACCATGCAGCCTGTACCTAGTCACTGACATACTTTATCACAAAATGTTGTATCAACAACACCTCGCCATGAACGCGGTTCGAACTCACAACTTTAGTGGTGATAGGCTCTGATTGCATAGGTCGTTGTAAATCAAACTACCATACGACCACGACGGCCCCATTGTATTTTCGTGATTTTATTACCGTTATTACATAAAGTAAATGATATAAAAACATAATAATATATTTTTTTTTTAATAAAATGTTCCCATGTGACAAGTGGCGTTAAACAACATAAGCCCATGGTTTTCTCCGGGCAGGTGTAATAACCTAGAACAAACAACAAATCCACGTGTAATAACTAGATCAAATAACAAATCCACGTGTAATAACCTAGATCAAACAACAAATCCACGTGTAATAACTAGATCAAACAACATATCCACGTGTAATAACTAGATCAAACAACATATCCACGTGTAACAACTAGATCAAACAACAAATCCACGTGTAATAACCTAGATCAAACAACAAATCCACGTGTAATAACTAGATCAAAAAACAAATCCACGTGTAATAACTAGATCAAACAACAAATCCACGTGTAATAACTAGATCAAACAACAAATCCACGTGT
Organism: Bathymodiolus septemdierum; assembly: GCA_963383655.1. NCBI lineage: Eukaryota > Metazoa > Mollusca > Bivalvia > Mytilida > Modiolidae > Bathymodiolus > Bathymodiolus septemdierum. The sequence continues at coordinate 30,308,250 of OY726525.1, read as the reverse complement.
AATAACATAGATCAAAAAACAAATCCACGTGTAATTATTAGATAAAACAACAAATCCACGTGTAATTATTAGATAAAACAACAAGTGCACGGGTAATAACTAGATCAACAAACAAATCCACGTGTAATAACTAGATCAAACAACAAATCGACGTGTAATAACTAGATCAAACAACAAATCCACGTATAATAATCTAGATCAAACAACAAATCAACGTGTAATAACTAGATCAAACAACAAATCAACGTGTAATAACTAGATCAAACAACAAATCCACGTGTAATAACATAGATCAAACAACAAATCCACGTGTAACAACTAGATCAAGAAACAAATCCACCTGTAATAACCTAGATCAAACAACAAATCCACGTGTAATAACCTAGATCAAACAACAACTCCACGTGTAATAGCCTAGATCAAACAACAAATTCAGGTGTAATAACTTGAACAAACAACAAATCCACATGTAATGACTAGATCAAACAACAAACCCACGTGTAATAACCTAGATTAAACAACAAATCCACATGTAATAACCAGTGGCGGATTTAGAGGGGGCGTGCGGGGCGTGCGCCCCCCCCCTAAAATTCGCAAAGCATATGTTATACAACGTTAATTTTAAGCAATTCAATAAATAACTTTTTCATGAATGGTTAACTCGTGACCTGTAGTAAAATATTCCTACACATTGTAAATACACGTTGGGTGTGTTCGCTGATTCATATATGTATTCGCCGTCAGTAGTTCAAAGAATATTCCATTCTGATTGGTTCCGAGGTACCAACTATTTTCTCACGCTAATTAAACATTATTTCTTCAGTCAATTTTACAACTATAAGAAAAACAAATCTTTACAGATCAAAGCATTTAGTAAACTTAAATCCTGATACTGACCCTGGGCAAGCAACTGGTAAACTTTATCACTTGCGGCTGCGAGTCGGGTGCACCCTTTTTTGTAATTTACAAAGCTGGGCGCGAACCTACATCGTATTGGTGATAGGCTTGTATGAGCTGTTAGATCCAACGACCTAACTCATTGAGCCATCCGGGCCCCAGGAATGCGTTAAAACTAAACCAATAGTTCTTTGAAGGGTTAAAATATCGTGATCGATCAGTCATGAGTTGAACAATTCGCATCACGGTTGCTAAAAAAAAGTTTTACTTCAGGTTCTTATAATCTGACAATGTTAAGACTTAAAGTAAAGTTTTCTTGGTCTGATAAAAATGGTGTGGTTGGTTCAAAATTGTCGTTCGAATAAATGTATGTAATTCCTCAAACCCCCAGAGCTTAGGGGGGGGGGGGGGTTCGCACCCTGGGCCCCCTACCAGGGCTTTGCCCTGGACCCGTTGGGGAACCTTAACCCAGAACCCTCTCCTACTCACGGCCCCCTAATCCCAAATCCTGGATCCGCCCCTGATAAGCTAGATCAAACAACAAATCCACGCGTAATAACCTAGGTCAAACAACAAATCTAGGTATAATAACTATACCAAACAACAAATCCACGTGTAATTACTAGATCAAACAACAAATCCACTTGTAATAAGCTAGATAAAAAAAAGGCCACTTGTAATAACCTAGATCAAACAACAAATCCACGTGTAATAATCTAGATCAAGCAACAAATCCAGGTGTAATTACTAGATCAAACAACAAATCCAGGTGTATTAACCAAGATCAAACACTAACTCCACGTGTAGCAACCTAGATCAAACAACAAATCCACGTGTAATAACCTAGATCAAATAACAAATCCACGTGTAATAACCTAGATCAAACAACAAATCCACGTGTAATAACCTAGATCAAACAACAAATCCACGTGTAATAACTAGATTAAACAACAAATCCACGTGTAATAACCTAGATCAAACAACAAATCCAGGTGTAATAACTTGATCAAACAACAAATCCACGTATAGTAACTAGATCAAACAACAAACCCACGTGTAATAAACTAGATCAAACAACAAATCCACATGTAACAATCTAGGTCAAACAATAAATGCACGTGGAATAACCTAGATCAAACAACAAATCCAGATGTAATAACTAGATCAAGCAACAAATCTAGGTATAATTACTAGACCAAACAACAAATCCACGTGTGATTACTAGATCAAACAACAAATCCACTTGTAATAACAGATCAAACAAAGTCCACGTGTAGTATCCTAGATCAAACAACAAATCCAGGTGTAATAACCTAGATCAAACAACAAATCCACGTGTAATAATCTAGATCAAGCAACAAATCCAGGTATAACTGGATCAAACAACAAACGCACATGTAATAACTAGATCAAACAACAAACCCACGTGTAACAACTATATCAAACAACATATCCACATGTAATAACCTAGATCAAACAACATATCCACGTGTAATAACTAGATCAAACAACAAATCCACGTGTAATAACCTAGATCAAACAACAAATCCACGTGTAATAACTAGATCAAGCAACAAATCAACGTGTAATAACTAGATCAAGCAACATATCCACGTGTAATAACTAGATCAAACAACAAATCCACGTGTAATAACTAGATCAAACAACAAATCAACGTGTAATAACTAGATCAAGCAACATATCCACGTGTAATAACTAGATCAAACAACAAATCCACGTGTAATAACATAGATCAAGCAACAAATCCACGTGTAATAACTAGATCAAGCAACAAATCCACGTGTAATAACTAGATCAAACAACAAATCAACGTGTAATAACTAGATCAAGCAACAAATCAACGTGTAATAACTAGATCAAGCAACATATCCACGTGTAATAACTAGATCAAGCAACATATCCACGTGTAATAACTAGATCAAACAACATATCCACGTGTGATAACTAGATCAAACAACAAATCCACGTGTAATAACTAGATCAAACAACATATCCACGTGTAATAACTAGATCAAACAACAAATCCACGTGTAATAACTAGATCAAGCAACATATCCACGTGTAATAACTAGATCAAACAACAAATCCACGTGTAATAACTAGATCAAACAACAAATCAACGTGTAATAACTAGATCAAGCAACAAATCAACGTGTAATAACTAGATCAAACAACAAATCAACGTGTAATAACTAGATCAAACAACAAATCAACGTGTAATAACTAGATCAAACAACATATCCACGTGTAATAACTAGATCAAACAACAAATCAACGTGTAATAACTAGATCAAGCAACATATCCACGTGTAATAACTAGATCAAACAACATATCCACGTGTAATAACTAGGTCTAAAGATCTAAATCTAGCTGGCATTTTATATTGAAATATGTAGATATATTTTATTTTAATTAAAAGATTGACATTATTATCATTAAATTTTTATGAAGGACTAATTGATTAACTAAAACATTTTTTTTCAGGGTTTGGGTTGATAGAGTTTAATGCCACTTTCAACAATATATCAGTTATATCGTGGCGGTCAGTTTTATTGGAAATATTTATTTGCACATACATTTTTTCTACTTATGTAAAACATATTATGTAAACATTTATACCTTTAAAATTATATACATTTACAGTTCTCACTATAACTTGATAATATAAACAATTTTAATTGCTGTATTAAGCCTATTTACTGTTTGACACTTGTGGAAGAACGAGACTTCGATGATTAAAAAGTGGGGGAAACGTGAACAAACCGAAGCGAACTTGATAGACGCGTCCACCAACCCGACCTCAATCACTTTTCCAACAAAGACAGAGGGAGAACACAAGCATTTGTAGAGTGATTATGGTTACTGTATCAAAGATTATAGTTTGAGTTTAAATGGTTTGAGCTTACATATATATATATATATATTTTAATTTTTTATTGGGGAGCCATATGCAAATCTATTTAAACAAATAAGCATTTTTTGAGTAATTATAGTTTGCTGTATCAAAGATTATTTTTGAACTATTATGGTTTGGGCTTGTATTTTTAGTGGGAAGGCATGGAATATGTAGTTACTGTCTCAATGATTATAGTTGAATTGTAAATAGTTGAGCCTGGATTTCTTTTTATATGGAGGGAATATGCAAATGTGCCAACAAACAAATAATACATTTTAGAGTAATGAGGACATACAAGCTAGAAAAAAGAAAGCATTACAGGCATTCTCCATCCTCAAACCTGTTTGGAAACGCAGAACTCTACGGACATCCACCAAAATCCGTATTTTCAACAGCAACGTCAAATCTGTTCTTCTATATGGTTCCGAAACTTGGAGAGAAACTTCCTCCACCATCAAGTCCCTCCAAGTCTTTGTAAATAAATGTCTGAGAAACATCATCGGTTTTAGATGGTCAAACACAATAAACAACAAAGAACTGTGGAAAAAAACCAAACAACAACCAATAAAAACTGTCATTAGAACAAGGAAATGGAAGTGGAATGATCACACATTACGAAAAAAAGACAAAAGTGTTATAAAGCAACCTCTAGACTGGAATCCACAAGGTCAGCGAAGAAGAGGAAGGCCCAAAAACACCTGGCAAAGAGGTCTAAATACAGAGCTACACAAATTGGAATGACATGGAATGAAACAAAGACAATGGCTAAAGACAGAGAAGAGGCTGGAAGGCAAATGTAATCGTCCTATGTCCACCTATGTCCACCTATGTCCACCTATGGACGAAGTGGATTAAGTCAAGTAAGTCATACCAAAAACGCCGACTTTCCGGAGAAACCACACTGGAAGCGTATTGTAGTTAATGTTGTTAATCAGAAACAGGACAACGAATGGTAAACTCGTATAAATTTAGACAACGATTTCAACCGATTCAGAGAGATACACTTCTCCGTATCTATACCAAGTGTATGAACATTTACGACCAACTGTTCCGAACTTCGCACTGCTAAGTTTTTCGCTAAACTTATTTCATCTGTGCTAAATAGCAATGAACAATCATGTGAAATTTACAAACGTGTGTGTAAAGACATTTTTATTCATGCGAGTCTTAGTTGCCCAAGTACATCAGAAATGTGTAGTATCTGATGGGACTTAATAATCGAAAAATTCCCTGTAGAACTATATGCTGAACTAAGCGAATGCGATGAAGAATCCTTATTTTGAATTCTTCTCGGAAAGGACCCATCAACCGATCTGTGTGCCTCCGACCTCGACTCATTTAAACGACTTTGTTACATACATCTTGTAAAGTCTTCAGCCGAATACAACCGGATTCTTACTGCAACTTTACACAACTAAGGGTTCCTAGTGCATGTAATATCATCAGCTAAACCTATTTTTCTTACTTGTAGATAGTTAAGGGAACGACCATTTAACTTGAAGGGGCGGGGGTTATGGTTTATTTCTAAAAAAATATTCTGATTCCCAATGTTGCTGAAAAAAATATTCTGATTTTGGTGGAGGAAAAAAAAAATAATCTGATTCAGAGTTTTTGTCATATAACCTAATGTTAAATTCTGGGGGAAAAAAAATATTCCAACTCTCGTGTTGTCCGAAAACAAATTTCTGAACGAAACAAAAAACCATAACCCACCCCTTCAAGTTAAATGGTCGGTCCCTAATGGCTGTATAATACTTTGTCATTTGTATATAAATATTTGTTTACTTTATGTTTAATCTATTGTCTATGATGTCATAATAATTCATGTAATCTCTATCCAGAGGAAATAAAGAAATGAATGAATGAATTTGAGAGAATGAGCTTTCAGTTGTGCAGTTTGTGACCATTAATGTTAAAAATATACGCAAGCTAATTTCTGCGTTTGGAAAAGCACACTCAATGTTGTCTTCTACAATTACTTTATAGAGGTCAGCATGACTGAATCTAGTTTTTGCTGCTTTTGTGGCGCTAAACTTATCTCGAATGACTCGAATACTGAAGTTCAGTAGATAAGTTACTGCTCAATTCATCAGGATACACATCAATTAGTTTTTGACAACACTCTGATACTAGATTCAGTAGATGAGTACGTTGCCATGTCTGGTACATCAATTAAGCCAGATAATTCGTCTATTATATCATTGTATACCGGTCCTGGTACATCAATTAAGCCAGATAATTCGTCTATTATATCATTGTATACCGGTCCTGGTACATCAATTAAGCCAGATAATTCGTCTATTATATCATTGTATACCGGTCCTGGTACATCAATTAAGCCAGATAATTCGTCTATTATATCATTGTATACCAGATAATTCGTCTATTATATCATTGTATACCAGATAATTCGACTATTATATCATTGTATACCAGATAATTCGTCTATATATCATTGCATACCGGTCCTGATACACCTATTAGGTCAGATAATTCGTCTATTATATCATTGTATACCGGTCCCTTCATTCTCATCTCTGTTTTTACTTTCTCAACAATAACGTAAAAAGTGGATATACGAAGTTTATCTCTGGTGTTTTAATTCATTTAAATTAATTGTTTTTATTGTTTTAACATGTATAAATAAACATTTTATTAAATTTTTCCTACATATATTTGGATTTTTTGTATGCTTTTGAGCCTAATATCTGGTTTCATAGCAGAGGATTAAAATATGAAAAGTTCACAGACGACAGACGCAAAGTAATGGCAAAAGCTCAATTTGCCTTTGGCAAGGTGAGTTAAAAACGGAGCAAAAACAACAAGTCTGAAAACTTTGTTTTGGAGACTTAATAAATGTTCATATTCTTTTCAGTAGCTCTATATTACAAAGAGATAACCTTTGTGACATTTTTTCTATACTATACTCTAGTATAAAATAATTTGGAATACATTTGTTTCTTAAAATCACAATATCCTCGCAATTGCATACAAGTAAATAATGATATTGATCTTCCTATTTGTTCTGAAGAACATATTTAAAAGATTCTGTTTTCTCTAGTTATGTCTTTTGGTTTCTTTTGGGAATTTTATATTTACATTAAAGCTTTGTAATAAATTTTCAGTGGTTATACCAGGTGTGACAGGTTTCAACCACATGTCTTGCTTAAAAAAAAATAGAAATGCCCTGTTAACAAACTAGCAATGTGTCCCAGCCAATGTTGCATAAACTGGTCACAAAAAATGTATCAACCAAACTTTCCATAATATTGAACTGACTTTATATTTTCATGGAAAACTTCATGACACCTATATCATGCAATGAAGGAAAGTAAGGTAACTAATTTGCATGGACAAGCTTCTGATGCTTATGCTTATGTTTGAATAATGCAAGGTACAATGTAGTTAATTTTCATGAATAACACTTTGAAACCTATGTCATACACTGAACAGGTGCAAGGTAGCTTATTTTCATGGGTAACACTTTGAAACCTATGTCATACACTGAACAGGTGCAAGGTAGCTTATTTTCATGGGTAACACTTTGAAGCCTATGTCATACACTGAACAGGTGCAAGGTAGCTTGTTTTCATGGGTAACACTTTGAAACCTATGTCATACACTGAACAGGTGCAAGGTAGCTTGTTTTCATGGGTAACACTTTGAAACCTATGTCATACACTGAACAGGTGCAAGGTAGCTTATTTTCATGGGTAACACTTTGAAGCCTATGTCATACACTGAACAGGTGCAAGGTAGCTTATTTTCATGGGTAACACTTTGAAACCTATGTCATACACTGAACAGGTGCAAGGTAGCTTATTTTCATGGGTAACACTTTGAAGCCTATGTCATACACTGAACAGGTGCAAGGTAGCTTGTTTTCATGGGTAACACTTTGAAGCCTATGTCATACACTGAACAGGTGCAAGGTAGCTTGTTTTCATGGGTAACACTTTGAAGCCTATGTCATACACTGAACAGGTGCAAGGTAGCTTATTTTCATGGGTAACACTTTGAAACCTATGTCATACACTGAACAGGTGCAAGGTAGCTTATTTTCATGGGTAACACTTTGAAGCCTATGTCATACACTGAACAGGTGCAAGGTAGCTTGTTTTCATGGGTAACACTTTGAAACCTATGTCATACACTGAACAGGTGCAAGGTAGCTTGTTTTCATGGGTAACACTTTGAAACCTATGTCATACACTGAACAGGTGCAAGGTAGCTTATTTTCATGGGTAACACTTTGAAGCCTATGTCATACACTGAACAGGTGCAAGGTAGCTTGTTTTCATGGGTAACACTTTGAAGCCTATGTCATACACTGAACAGGTGCAAGGTAGCTTGTTTTCATGGGTAACACTTTGAAACCTATGTCATACACTGAACAGGTGCAAGGTAGCTTGTTTTCATGGGTAACACTTTGAAGCCTATGTCATACACTGAACAGGTGCAAGGTAGCTTATTTTCATGGGTAACACTTTGAAGCCTATGTCATACACTGAACAGGTGCAAGGTAGCTTGTTTTCATGGGTAACACTTTGAAACCTATGTCATACACTGAACGGATGCAAGGTAGCTTCTTTTCATGGGTAACACTTTGAAACCTATGTCATACACTGAACGGATGCAAGGTAGCTTCTTTTCATGGAAAACCTCACGACACTTATACCATGCAATGAAGGAATGTCAGGTAGCTAATTTTCATGGACAAGCTTCTGATGCTTATGCTTATGTTTGAATAATGCAAGGTACAATGTAGTTAATTTTCATGAATAACACTTTGAAACCTATGTCATACACTGAACAGGTGCAAGGTAGCTTATTTTCATGGGTAACACTTTGAAGCCTATGTCATACACTGAACAGGTGCAAGGTAGCTTATTTTCATGGGTAACACTTTGAAGCCTATGTCATACACTGAACAGGTGCAAGGTAGCTTATTTTCATGGGTAACACTTTGAAGCCTATGTCATACACTGAACAGGTGCAAGGTAGCTTATTTTCATGGGTAACACTTTGAAGCCTATGTCATACACTGAACAGGTGCAAGGTAGCTTATTTTCATGGAAAACTTCATGACACTTATACCATGCAATGAAGGAATGTCAGGTAGCTAATTTTCATGGACAAGCTTCTGATGCTTATGCTTATGTTTGAATGGTGTAAGGTAGTTAATTGCCGTGGATAACACTTTGAAACCTATGTCATACACTGAACAGGTGCAAGGTAGCTTATTTTCATCGAAAACTTCATGACACTTATACCATGCAATGAGGGCATTATTCTGATGACGAGTCAACTAATCTTTATCTTTATTCTTTTACGCTATGTGCCAATATCACTTTTATATTCTTTGGCTTAACCAGATCGTGGATAGAAACCACGATCTATCACACATGATACGAGAACTCTAACTATTACCCCACCGCAGCGTAATTGCTTGTTATGACTAAGCGTTTTATTTCTTTGGAATACTGTATATATATATATATATATATATATATATATATATACATTTTGTATATGCAAAACAGAAAATGCATTATCTACAGATAAATAATATGGCGATTGATATATACATAGAAACTTGTTCATGCCATATAAATTACGGTATGTGTAAGGAACGGCTTCATTTGTAATAATCTGTACCCAATGCATTTCAACTTTTGATGTACAAAATTAAATAAATTCAAAATAATTTCCTTGTAATGTGACAATACGTCTAGTTCAAAATTTAAATTTTCTTATACTTTAATGATTTAGAAAAATAATTAATAAGTAAAAAAAATGGAATAAATTGCCGGTATATCAGGGAACATAGATATTTTAAATATAGAGATTAATAAATGACCTTTTATGTAGCATCCCGATACCCATATATCAACATGAGGTCGAGGGATGATAGCCGGGATGATTTTGAAAAGTCATACACATGTATATATTTTCCAATTCATCTTTGTGAGTCAGCTATAAATTTTAATTCGTTTTCAAATATTGATTTTATACTATTATTAACTTGAATTTATTTTTATTTTTTATCGAAATAACTGATTTTCATCCAGCTTTTGTTCCATGTAAATGTATAGGAGATTGCTATCCATTTCTGGAATAAATCTATCTAATTAAAATTAGATCTCCTCGCCTACATCCATCCCCCTTTTTTCGTTCAAAAATACTAATTATCAAACGAGCGTACTTCTGTTAATCTATCAAAACTTGGTAAAAGGGGAATAACTGGAATAGTATTTTTAATGTATTATTAAGGTAGCAAATTTGTAACACTTTTGTGGTTTACGAACATCTCGTTCTGAACGTAAAAAAGTAGCAAATTTTCATGGTAGCTAATAATTATAGGACATCGGAACATTTGCATAGGCCAGATATTCTCTGTGCTGGAACATTTACATAAATCAGATATTCCCTGTGCCAAAACATTTACAAAAAACAGTTATTCCCTGTGCCGAAACATTTACAAAAAACAGTTATTCCCTGTGCCGAAACATTTACAAAAAACAGTTATTACCTGTGCCGAAACATTCATATTTATGTTTTGTTGATCGTTGTTTGTCCCTTTGTACTGTTTCTTTTGGCCATTGTGTTGTCTCTTCTTCTTCTTCGATATACGGATTCTGATTGGCCTTTTGGTATCTTCAAACTCTTCTTGCATAAACCAGATATTCCTTGTGCCGGAACATTTTTATAGGGCAAATATTCCTTGTGCTAGAATATTTACATAGATCAGATATTTCCTGTGTTAGAACATTTACATAGACCATATATTCCCTATGCCGGAACATTTACACAGGCCAGACATTTTTGTGTACTGCATTGAATTAGTAGATACTCAAATGTGTGCTATCAAAACAAAAGGTTTTCGTATTATTAAATATTCTCGTAGTTTTATTACTGGGTAAACATGAGAGGTAGGTTGAGATGATATAACTACCGTTGTACACCTACCCAACTGATGCGTTTGGGAAAAAAGGACACATACATTAGTAGTAGGGTGAGACACATCTTAGTCTCCCTAAAAACCTGTGGCGTTGTGGCGTCCCCATATATGGGTAGACCCCGCCCATTTCCTATATAAGGGCATAACCCCCCCCCCCCCGGAAGTGACGTCACAAAAAATTTGAAATCCATATATGGTCATGACGACGCTCTGGTCGCACTATGACTCACGGTAAAAGAATTCCCCACACCCCGACGACCAAATATGGTCCCCCCTTTCGGTGGAATATGATTCATCACATTCCACTGTCCCGAGCGCATGATGACTCAAAACGGAAGGATGACATCCATATTGATATGTTTTCACCAATCAAAAACGACCAACAGGTCAAAAAGAGACATTTATCAATAAAAAACTATCTTACGCTCTTCAATTCTTCCATCTGTTGAGGTTTACACTGACATGTGTTTATAGTATATGCGTATTTATCATTTCGGGTCAAGATAAATGGTCAGTGCGTGCGATGGATATTTGATATGTCTGTTGTCCGTGTGTAGATTAAAAAGAACCGATGTACTTGTTATCATCTGATGAATTAAAAACATATGACCATAGCGCGTGTGATATCAAGATCAATATCGTAATTGACTTTTCCTATTTGAACGACATGGATCTAAGCGTGTTTTTTAAATCAAACATTGAGAATTTTAAGGGTTAAAAACATGGATTTAAAATAAAATGGGTGTGAATAAAAATATCAGTATTTTTATGCTTTTTGATTATATGCAGGTTAACACAGGTTTTGGTTTTCATTGAATCTGTAATAGTGAGAAAAAAAAGGGGGAAGGAGTATATGTGAATTGATGATGTTATCAATCTTGAACCATTTTTCTCTTTTTGACCTGTTGGTCGTTTTTGATTGGTGAAAACATATCAATATGGATGTCACCCTTCCGTTTTGAGTCATCATGCGCTCGGGACGGTGGAATGTGATGAATCATATTCCAACGAAAGGGGGACCATATTTGGTCGTCGGGGTGCGGGGGATTCTTTTACCGTGAGTCATAGTGCGACGAGAGCGTCGTCATGACCATATATGGATTTCAATTTTTTTGTGACGTCGGTTCCGGGGGGGATATGCCCTAATATGGGAAATGGGCGGGGTCTACCCATATATGGGGACGCCATAACGCCACAGGTTTTTAGGGGGACTAAAATGTGTCTCACCCTACTACTTACATTGCTTCTACCTTCTCTGAAAACGTCTTTCTGGTTTGAGTCTAATGAAATACTGCACTTCCCAATAATGTATTTTTGTTAATTCACCGAACCAAAAAAAATGTCTCCTTATTAAATTGAGTCCGAATTCCGCTCATGGCGAAACGCACTCCATAAAACTTAATATGATAAAGTTTGTCAGTGAATTGAGACAGGTCGATAGTTTTCTCCGTCTACTGCAGTTTCCTCCATGTGCCAAGAAAACTGACCACCACGATATAGCGAGAATATTGTTTAAAGTGGCGCTAAGCACCGTAGCCCTAACCATGACACGTCAATTAAGTAAACAATATTCACTGTCGACTAGAAACTGGTTAGCTGACGTTTCGAAATATTTTATATGCTACATGTATTTAATACTTTTCTGACTTCAATTACAAATAAAAGTAGCATTATTATCTGAGGTAAAACCTTATAAAAAACAGTAATATTTTTTTTTTCTCGTGCAATTTTCAGCGATTAAATACTATGTAGGGTGGATATTATTTTAAATAAATTTGGAAAGATACAAATCCAATATGCAAAGAGAAAAAAGAATCCAAGAATGAATTCAGGAGGTTGATCCGGGTAGAACTGGCAAAACAGAGGGACGAAGAAAAGGAACTGATTATGGAAACTAAAACAGAAGATATGCGATTATTTCACAAATTAGTACGCACTAATAGAAAAAAGGGAAATGATGTCATTATGGATCTCAATGTCAATGGAATACAATATGAGGGAGAAGAAAATGTAATAAATTGCTATAGAGAGCACTTCAGACTACTGGCAACACTTGACCCCGAAATGGACATAGATAATAAATATCATAACATGGTAGAAGAGGAAATAAAGATAATAAACGAAATCGTGGCTGACAAAAATATACCAAACATCAATTCTGATGAAATAATGAAAGCAATTAGATCGATAAATAGAGGCAAATCGGTTGACTACCATGGCCTAACACTAGAACATATTGCTAATGTCAGGAAAGATATGGAAAACCTGCTTTTAGTAATAACAAACGAGATCTTTAGACAAGGAAAAGTACCAGACACACTGAAAGTCGGACTTCTTACACCCATCTTTAAAAATAAAGGATTGAAATCGCAGGCCACAAATTATAGAGGCATAACTGTACTCTAAGTGATCAACAAAATAGTAGAAACAATCATCAAAGAAAGAATCCAAAAGCAGGTAATCAAAACACAAAACTGAAAACAAAGAGGATTTACCAGTGGTTCGTCACCAATAAATTCAGCCCTACCAGTGGAGGAATGCCACCAAGAGGTCGCAGACAATAACGCCGAAGGTCAAGTCATACTACTTGATGCCAAAGCAGCATTCGACAAAGTTATTCATAGTCACATGGACAGAAGGGTATATCAAGCGGAGATTGACGATAAACACTGGGTACTTATCAAAAGCCTGCATGAGAATGCTGAGAGCTCTATCAAATGGGCAGGACAAATATCCGAACCTTTGCTAGTGAACCGGGGAGTGCGACAGGGTGGTATCCTCAGTACCGATCTATATAAGCTCTACATTAATCCATTGCTAGCCAGATTAGAATCAGCAAATATTGGTATGAGAATCGGAAACATAAGCACTAATTGTACCGCGTGTGCAGATGATGTAGCCCTATTAAGTGGAAATCCAGACCACCCACAAATTTTGATAAATATTTGTAATGACTACGCACATATGGAAGGGTACGAACTACAACCTGCGAAAAGTGTGGCGTTAAACATCAAGGCAAAGCCAAAGAACAAATCTTTAAATGTGAAGAACTATAAACTGGGCGCAAAAACAATGCCTACAGTAGAATCAGCTGTCCACCTGTGCATAATTAGAACAACTTCATTGACAGAAAATATGACTATAAATGTAGAGGAAAACATCAAAAAGGCTAGAAGAAGTGCATATGGACTGTTTGGTGGTGGATACCATGGAAACAATGGTCTAGACCCAGACACATTAATACACCTGCTCAAGATATACATCACACCAGTCTTATTATATGGTATGGAATTAATAATACCGAAAGCAACACCACTGGCACAGCTAGAACTATTTCAAAAACGAATGATCAAGCAAATACTTTCGCCGACAAGAACAGCAGACTCAGCAGTGTACATACTTCCAGGATTACTATCAGTAGAAGCGCAAATCCATATACGAGCATTGGGGCTATTCAATAACATATGTAATCAGGCTCAGGACAGCGTAGAGAAGACCCTAGCTAGAAGGCTGTTAATAGTCAAGTCAAACGAGAGCAATAGCTGGTTTATAGAAATTAAAAACATACTGAGGAAATACAACATGCTAGAAACATGGTGGTATTTAGATAATGTTCTAAAGAAAGCTATATGGACAACAGCAGTAAAAAGGAAAATACATGAACACTGGAGCAAGCCAATTGTAGAGTCTACTCCATATTATAATTGCCTTCGGTATTTGAGCTGTGTTAATCTGGAAAAAGGGAAATTGCACCCAATAATGAAGATCAATTGTAGTTCAAAAGGGGACCTCCATAGGCTACCAACCAAGCTTAAACTACTAACAGGCTCGTACATACTTCAAAGCAACCGAATAAAGATGTTCAAGAATGAATCGAATATACTCTGCTTACTATGCAGTAAAGACAAAGAAAATATTAAACACTTCATCCTGGATTGCGCACGATTAGAAGAGGTCAGAAAGCCAATACTTCAAGAAATAGAAGAAATATTAAATGATAAAGAAACCAGTTGGAAATGCCTACCACAAGACACAAAAATCCAGCTATTACTGGACATAACATCTGTAATCAGTAAGCTTAATTTAGACCCAGCCAGTGTACAGAACATATAATACTGTTCTCGACATCTCATGTTCCAACTCCATATGCTTCGACAAACAAGAATATTGGACATGCAAGGAACCATTAAGCAGCAGGGCTCCAGATAATACACTACAGTCCGCATATACTATGATTAAGTTACATACACAGTTGAGGGGCCGAAGAACTGTTTTTAGAGTTTTTAGAACATTTGCAACAATGTCTGTGAATTTTAACCAAACGACCTGCACGTTTTAAGTAGCTTTTAAATTTTACCGTGTGAACAGGATATTTTGAGTGAAATAACTATGACATTTTAAATAACTTTTATATTTTATCCGTCAAGCAGAAAAATCAACTAATTATATAAAGAGACTTTTATCTTATCGGTGAATATTTTAAAACATTGAACAGGATATATTAAGTGAAGTGACTATGACATTTTAAATAATCCTTATATTTTACCTGTCAAGCAGGAAAATCAATTGAAGAGACTTTTATCTTTTATCAGTGAATATTTTAAAACATAAGGGCCAACTGAAGTGACATTTTAGACTTTAGTTATGTACATAAATCCAGTGTTTATTATATTAGTGTACAAAGGATTTTATAATTCGTTGTAATAGATAATGGTGGAGGGAGTGCATAGTACTGTAAATAGAGGCACTGTTCCACATACACAGTATGGTTCTCCTTGAAAGGGGTTGAAGATACAATAGAAGAAGAAGAATAACAAGAATGGCCTTCTATAACTTAGTAGATGATCTGATAGGTGGGTGTGTCACGCGATAGCCAAATTATCTCTTCATTGCGGGGTAGGAACATGTTTTCATAGTGAATAACGTAAAGGTAATGTTATTTAATTTCCAAAAAAATATAGAAACATCACTTATTCATGATATATTTTATTTTTGTCAACTTTCACAGGATGTTGAATTTACAACATTGTACGAAATGGAAAAAGAAAGTTAAAAAAAATAATAATCAAATAGTTTTGCTTAAAACTATAAAACATAATATTTCAGATTATTTCCATCTAACGTAAGTCGGTATATTTTAAATTTTATAAAATGATATCTTACAAGAAGAGAAAATACGAATAACCTTGATCAATATTTTGTCCTAGATTTTAGAAATACTATGTACGCCCATATTACTATACAGGACTTTGTGTCGTTAAAAGTCGATATTTGTACAATATGCATAACATTTTCTGATATTTAGTATTGTGTAAACTCTTTAAAAAGACAATACAATGATTATTTGATTAAAAATAGTTCAGACATATACATTGAACACGAAATAAACTGAAATATTGCTGAAAGTGGCGCTAGACGCCGTAACCTTAACAATAACCCTAAACATTGAACGATTTTATATACATGTAGTATAAGTTTCAGAGCCAATGTAAGTCATCTTCGGTACGCAGGTGTCTTAAGGCTGTTTCTAAGATTGCATGCAATAAAAAAGGGGGGTCAGGTATGTAATACAAATTAATGAGTAAAACATAACAATATTTGATGCATATTGCAACCATTATTTATACATGTTCGAAAGTGAAAATGTTTCAACTTTGTGCGAGTCAACGTGGATTTCTGTAGATAAAATGATGGTCACGTGACTACAATCAGTGCCTTAAATAATTTCGAAAAGTTCTAGTATTTAGAGTGAAAGTTGAATTAAAAACTGGATATTTTCTGTAAGATTTTTTGTTTTTGTTTAAGAAAAGTGCTAGGAGAGCTACTATACAGCCAACAATGGAGATTAAGACAAGATAAAACGCGGAAAATTGACGATTCCTGTTGGCCAATGGTGTAAAATTGTAAATCATCGTCTTCTGTCAAGTTTTTCATTGGTCTCGTAGCAAAATCATACATCTTTATTATCTGCTCTTTATTAATATGTTTTCAACTGTGAATGTATTGACGCGTATATTCTAGAACTTTCATGTCGAAGTGTACGTACTCAATATTTAATCAATTTCGAAAACAATAAAACACTCAAGTGATACGGCGCACCGATAAAGGGAGGTAACAATATTTGTTAACTCTATCGAAGGCAAATATGAAAACAATATAATTTTAAGCTTTATTTAATTAAAGTAAACTAAATTTGTCGTCGATTCGATAATTAATCAATTGTTTATTTCATATATGAAAAAAAGGTTTCTGTGAGGTGATTGCTAATCAATTGTAAAATGGTGTAATTATCCATGTCAACTTCTATCACTATCAGTATCACACAATCTTGTACCTGGTCCTGGGCGTCATGTACAAAACAAAATATTGAATATCCATGTATTATTTATTCATGTATCAGAGACATATAACACAATTATGTCTCTGCATGTATTGGGTATATCAGTAGATGTTCATATTGAATTATTCGACAACTCTCTGTTAAAATAAGTTGTTAAATTATATTTTGAGTTGAAATAGTTTTGAAAAAAAATGGCAAAAATTGATATATTTGCAAACATAGTGAATATCTGAGTGTGCATGGTGTAATGATATATTTGTTTCTTTTGTTCCCCTCACATCTCTTTTTTACAAAATAAAATGTTACTTTTTTATAATGGCCTACAGATGAAGTGAAAAAAAAACCAGATAACACTCGTAACCCTCAAATCTGTTTTCTATTCCTGTAAATTTTCATATCTAGAACTTGAACCGGATGAAACTGATGGAATATTTAAATTTATTAAATCTTAATTAAATAAAAATGAATCTTGGGTTACATTGTTTTGTATATGTTTTGTGAATCTGGGGAAAGCTAGTCTACTCAGGGCAGTCTTAACAGCATTATAGGACCCCGGGCATAGCAGTACACCGAGACGGCTACCTATACAACCATTCGCAGGAATATAAATGTAAATGTCGATTAAATTAAATATATAGTTATTGTATAGGTACTTCCAAAAATATCAGTGTTTAAACATTAAAAAACATGCCGCACACAGCATACAAAGATTAGCATATGATCCCTATGCTCATGGGGCCCCCGGGCAACTGCTCAGCGTGCCCATGCGTTAATATAGCACTGAGTCTGCTGATATATTTTTAGTATATCTGTATATCTAGCTACATATATATGGTTCAATGTTATGTATGTAATATTGTTTTCGTTATGTGTGCAGTGGCGTAGCTTCCATTGAGGCAATGAGGCAACTGCCTCACTAGATCTTTTTGCAGAAAAAAAATTAATGTGATTAATATTATAAAAGTTGATTAAAATACGAGAAATAAAAACCTTTGTCAAAGTTTGTAATAAAAATATATTCTACATATATAATGTCATCTTTCAGATAATTAAAGTTTTTTGTAAAAAATATTTCAATGCCTTAATCTTTAAATTGTTTATACTGTAATTATTATATTCTTCCTGATTAGAGACCCAGTTGTTTATTTAGTACATGTATTTAATTCATAAATGACTCAAACCATAATGATTTAAATGGAAAGGGGTAATTTATAAAAAGAAGCCACTTGGTTGCTATTGTCATAATGTTTATACAGAGACATACATAGGTCATTTTTAATAGTTAAGAATACAATTATGAAAGAAATTGTTGAACATCAACATATGGTGAAACCATACCTGGTGTATTCCATGCCCTAGTCAATTCAGAGCAAAATGTATGGTTTCTTTCACTTTTTGTATAAAAGGAAACAGTTAACTGTCACTATCATTAAGCGAAAATGGAGATAATACCAAGCAACAGAGGTGGTTCCAAGCTGTGTTACCAGGGGTACCTGTATACCAAACATGCTACCAGGGAGACCAATCAGTGGTGGAAGTGTGTTAAACGGTCAAGCATAGGATGCAGAGGAAACCTTAGCACTACACTTCAGAATGAAAATCCAGCTCCTGGGCAGCCACACAATCACGCTCCCAGTGATACAAGCATCAAGTACTCAAAAACCAGAAATGCCATGAAAGACCTGGCAACCAACACCAGAGACAAACCCAGCCAGATCTTTGCCCAGGTTGTGTCCCAGTGTGACGACAATGTCCAAGCCTTGCTACCCCGTGAAGAAAACCCCAAACGCACAATTCGATACCATCTTCATGGACGGTACCTTCTCTGTACCTCCGCACCCATTTAAACAGCTATACACCATCCGGGTTCCATTCAAAGATGTAACAGGCACTGCAGTATATGCGTTCCTGCCAAATAAATGTCAAGATACTTACAGGGAACTCTTCCAGTCTATTGTTTAAACTGTCATGCCAGCAACCTATATTTCAATGTCCAGACTTTGAAGATGCAGTTCTTCGTGCAGTACAACTATATTTGGTCGCCACATCAACCACCAGGGCTGTTTCTACTACCTGACACAAGCATCATGGCGACAGATACAGCAGCTTGGTTTGGTGCCTCTCTACAAGAGTGTTCTGTGGTATGATGGATGGTCTTGTCTTTTTACCAGTACTTGATTTGACCAATGGTATTCATCTGCTTAGAACACTATGCCCTGATGACCCACCAGAGGCAGCTGAGCTCCTAGATTACTTTGATTCAACTTACATCAGTGGTAGACTTAGACAGCAGAATCCAACACAAAATCAAGCAGTCCGTCTGGTCTTAACACGTAGCCCATCTGTTTCCACCAGCCATTTGGAACGTACATGATGCCACAGTCAACGGTGATGCCAGAACCAACAACATGTGCGAGGGCTGGAACAACAATTTCTTCAACCTGGTAGGACATACCCATCCGTCTATATGGCGTGTCATCGAGTGGTGTCAAAAGGAAGAAGCTACTGTCCGTACTATTATCCAGCAAGATGCCGTCGGTAATCCACCAGCTAAGCGTACTCAACAGAGACATGTTCAGCTCCAGGAGCGTTTACAGAACCTATGCAGAGACCTCACTACTGGCCAGAAGACCATTGCCGAGTACTTGTGTGGAGTTGGGTGGAACATCAGACTCAATCACCAATATTAGTGCTTACGAGACAATTGACATTATGAACATTTACAATTTTAAACTGGAAATATTCAATGTTTGTATGTTCATCATTATATCGTTATGATTTGATATATTTCATATGTTATTTGTTTTATGACTTATAAATGCTCCAATCATTGATGTGATTAATTAAATGTAAATGCTAATTCATTGTTTTTTTATATTATTTTCTAATTAGAAAGAGTTAGATGGGTGAATATCAATGAGTCAAATTTTGGTTTTCATATATCAAGGTCTCATTAAGAATCATTCCTTTATAATTAGAAGGAGTTGGGATTGAATACATAGACATCAATCGAATTTGGTTCTCAATCAAGGTCTTGAATAAATATCAAAACAAAAACAAGACAAAAAATCACACAAACAAATAAAGAAAAAACAAAACAAAACGTCAAAAACAAAAACAAAGCAAAAATAATTATACACACTCTGACTTTTCGGGGAATAGTAAATGTGGAAAAAATTTATTGTGACTTTTTTTCTACCGACGCAACATATACTTACGATATTATATTGAACACAGACACTTTATCAATATTAATTCCATACAGTCAATGATAAGCAATAAATCGTGAACGTAAAATTTTCCAAAAAAAAAGGAAAACAATTCGGCTTATTATTTTCGTGAACGGATTTCGCTATACAGTTGCGATGTTGTTGAACGCAGGCCTAATTTAGTGATTTCTACCTCACATGGCTTATTGAATTTGCAGGCAACTACATAGCCAGAAATGATAGGTGATTTGCTTATTTGCATATTCAAAATGGCGGCTCAAAGATAATTTGGATTTTAACATATAGTTGAACGGGAAACTTTCTGTTAGCTTGGGCCGGACAAATTGCCGGGATAGAAAATCAAACTATGCACCGGTTTGAACAATATCTCAAAATATTACAGCTGTACCATGAAAACTCAAGGTTCCCACCCAGTTTCAAATTTTGAAGCGTAAGCACCATTCAAAAGCATTGAGAAGAAGTGAAAAAATGCATCCTGCACGGCTTTCAAGACCTTAAAGCATTTTTCTTGCAATCCCCATTCTAGTTGCCGGGACAAATTCGGTCAGTTCCGGTAACATTGTTGACGAATCTTTCTTCGATAAATATTTTGCTGAAAAATTAAAGGTTCCCACGATAATTTAAAAGAGGGCTTCACAAGTTTTTTTTACCTTTCTAGTAGAGATTCAATAGGGGTTCATGCAAAAATATCTACTATTTCGTAAAACTGCTTCTGCTAGACATAGCATTATTTGAGTAAGCACCGCATTCCATTGTAAATGTAAATAAACAATTAAAAAAAGGCCCCACAAGGGTATTTTTTTTATTTCGACAAAACAACAGAAGAAGTAACTATAATACAATTGGTAACAATACTGCCGATATATAAAGTTCAAAAAATTTAACAATATATATACTAAACGATTTCAATGACATACTAATACTTATGTGGGCTAGAAATTGGAAAAAAAATGCACATTATATTTTTTATTTACATATTTTTATTTTGTGCAAAAAAAAAGGGGGGGCAGTGCATTAAATATATTTTCGATCTTTTACACACATCATCGGATTCCTAATAAACATATGATGACAATTAATTTTGATACGATCACAAATAATTATGAAGTTATTTATGTGATCAAAACTGTGATGAAATATTTAAAAAAAATAGATACGATTTTTCATCAGCCTCTTCCAAATATGGTTCAACGTTTATTTGCTGACGTCATGAATGACGCGATTTGGTTTATGAATATTCATGAGCAAAATCACCCATGATTTCTGGCTATGATGCCATCGGCAATATCCAGGTTTGTTATGCTGATGCTCTGCCAGTTTCCATCGTTGAGCGTTCATGATTCTGCTGTCCGCACCAAATATTTATATTTGAAATTCATATGAAAGGAAAAAAGAAAATAGAAAAGCTAAATGCATATTAATATGTTGCTTTATTGTGGAGCCCAGTAACTGACATGAGAATTTTAATTTTGTTTATACGAAATAGTTTACGGAGCCCGTTTTCTGACATGATAATTTTTTTTTTATTTCGTTTATAGAATTTTTTTTAATTTAGTTTATGCAAAATACTATTTCGTATAATGTCATAAAAATATTTATCATGTCAGTTAACGGGCTCTGTACTTTATTGTTACTCATCAAAAAAGAATAAATTCTAATTAAGAAAGAAGCGTCTTTTAATTTCATAATATTAATGTTTTAAAAGATTCAGATTCAATATTTTATTAAAGTCTCACCACTTGTAATACATATAATACACAATCATCACAATATATACATTAAAACAGAAGTTTTATAGATAAAATACAAGTGCCATTCTATAAAGAATTATAAGAGACTATAGATTTCAATAAATCAAAACTTTAAATCATGTCTATAAAACATTTCAGTTCTATAAAAACTTAACTATCAAAAACTATTTCTTCTACCTAAAATATTAAAAAGAAACCATCATAAAGAAAGTTGATTAAAAAGTTGGCATGCGGTGAAATACTTATCCAATTACGAATTATACCTCATAACTTGGTCTTAATTTATGGTACTAGGATGTGCTTTGCAAAGTTTTGACCTTTTTATCTAAGACATCAGCATATATGGCTTGCATCCGGGATATGTACAATGAAAGATGAGCACAGGATTTACACAGACATCCTGTTCTTTGTATTTGATCTTGATCTACTTTGTTAAGTTTAAATAAAATACCTTTTCTTTTGTATGAACAATTATTTATATACACGACTATATGGTTTAAAAGGAATATATTACTTGGTTCTATTTTAAGCTTGTCTTATTATTTGTTATGTTAATTTGTCAAGTACACACATGTGCTTACCAAGAAGCTAATTGTATTGATTGATAAATTAAAAAGTAATAATTTTTTGATTAGAATAACGAAAAATCCAAATATCTTTTAAACTATAGATTGTTGAACAGCAAAATAAACGAGAGTTTTATTTAGAATTAGAAGTGCTAACTAAATATGTTACAGTAATGCTTCTTATTGTTTTGGCTGAGGCTGCACTCAGATGAAATTTTATATTTTGGTCCTATTTTGTTGTCATTTTTCGGGTGGGAGTAGATGTACTTTATAGAAGAGCCATCCGTACGTCATGTATCTTACCTGTAAAATCTTTCTCTCGGCCACGTGTACTTTATACGAACCTGACAAGCATTTCTCTCATAAATTATTGTTATATTTTGCATTTTGTGTAAAATGGGTAAAAAGTCTGACTTATCTCCGGATTGCCAAAAGTTTGTAAAAAAGTTGTTTGCCTTTTATAGTAAGGAAAAGGCAACGAAGAAGCCAATTGTCACATTTGATAGGGTATATCAAAAGACATCTAAAGCTTTGGGTGTGTCTTACACTTCAGTGCACCGTATTATGAATGGTAAGAGGCCTTGTAAGTCAAATAGACCCAAAGAAAGAGCTGAATTTTTTGACGACTTTGATCATTGTGTTATTAAAAGAACAATCCACGGTTTATATTCACGGAAAATTGCTCCGACCGTCTCCATAATACATAAGGAAATAAAAGATTTTATTAAAATATCAAAGTCTAAGCTTACTCTAACTCTCATTGATCTTGGACATACTTATAAAAAATAGGTGATAATCGAAGAGTTCTGTACGATCAAGTGTTTAGTATTAATTATAGGTGTAATTATCTGAGAAAGATCAAATCTTTTAGGGAAGCAGGGTATGATATCGTGTACATGGATGAAACATGGGTTAACCAAAATCACTGCACAGATTATATGTGGCTTCCGAATGATGGGTCTGATGCCCCAAAAATACCCTCGGGTAAAGGCAAACGTTTGATTGTTTTGCATGCAGGTACGCGAAGTGAGGATTGACGGCTGCGATTTAGTGTTTCTGGCCAAATCAAAGGATGGTGACCATCACCAGGAGATGAATAGTGTTGTCTTTCTTGAGTGGTTTGAAAATAAATTGATGGCTACTCTGAAGATCAATCTGTTTCATCAATAGATCAATATGTACATGTATAACATGTTTAGCATCTTACCTTGATGCCCATTTATCATACCCTTAATATATCACCAAGATGATTGAATGCATAACAATGAACTTAGCTCAGTGCAGAGAGAGTTAATATGATACTCAGCTACTGAACTACATTTGTAAATCCAATGAAAATGCTGAATATTGACCATCTTCTAAAATTATTATTAATGTAAGATGTTGTATACATTGTATATGCCTACAACATATATTGTCAAAACATACAATGATTAAATAACACTTAAGTTTATTTGACCTGTCTATTAGTACTCAAAATCACACAATTGCAGGATAAATTCATTCTACAATCGGGTTTTATATAAACAATTTTTTTTAGAATTAACACTAACAGTACACTGTACAATGTATGCATAACCAGGTATGTCTTCTAAGAAAAAAACTTAATACCTGTATCAATGCTTATACAATTTGATCAGTGCAATTTTTAATTATGTAAAGGTTTAATTTTACTGAACATGGTTTGGCATAACTAAATAAACTACAATATGTATATTAAAAAGAATTGAGCATCTGTCTTAATATATGTCTCAATAAAAATTTCTTTGATCAAAATGTGATATTGTAGCACAACCAGATCACCCACCTTTAATTAAAAATTGGATTTAAATTACAATGTACATAATTAAGTTTCATTTCAGGTTTTGGTTTTATGGTTTTATGTAATAACTGTATGGACCATGATCTGTTATTTGGTAAAAAGACAAACTGGATTTAGAGAATAACTAACTGGTGTCAGATCAGTTTTCGTCTGTTGTTTATTTGATCAAATCTGTTATGTGCAAATGAATTTTAACCAAAAAAAATTTCAGAAGCTTAAATGTTGATGAAATTGAAGTCATTCTCCCCAGTAACTTGACAGAAGATTTGTTTGAGGGAAAAAAAACCTCTGAAAAGGGATGTTATTCTCTGATAATACATACATACTTTTTGGTTGTCGATTATTAGTATGCATTGAGAATTGGTCCTACACAAGTTGTCAGAATGGACAATTTGCCTTTCCAAACCAAGGTGTTATGGAGATTGTATGTTACTTGTAAAGAAAACAAATGTAAATTCTAAAAATAAACAGGACCCCCAACCTATCAAGATATTTTTTGTATAAAGATTCAAACGTTTTTTAATGGTTTTCTTCATTATAGTCATTATATTGATTATTCCTCTATAAATTGTGTTCCACAACTTGCAAAAAAAGGCGGTGGTGGTGTCTGATTCACCTGTGCCTGTGGCAAAAATAGATACTGCATGCAAATCAAACATCTCGATCTTAAAAAAAAAGATCACGAAAATGTTGGTATTGACATGATAGAGTTCTAGGCTTATGTATCTTATTTTGATTCTCCATGTGCTTTCTTCAAGTTCGGTAGGTATAGTATACGACCCCCTTTTTTCAGTATACATGTGCTTCAGGAGATTGTCATTTTTAATTTAAACTAAGATTTACCTCTCAGCATCACTTGTCTGCAACTGACGATGTGTACATTTTCCTTTTTTTGTGAAATTCTGCTACATAAGTATCATATTGATAGTAAACAGGTGCGTGTGTATCATTCTCGTATTTGTCAACAAACAAGCTTTTTGGCGATGGCGATTTCCAAATATGGGCATTGAAGGGGTGGAGCTTCGCAAGACTGACAAGCGCCAAAAATCATATATTACAATCGACGTATTCAAAATAATGATATATTCACAATCTGGATAGTCAATAAATATATATGTTAATCTTAC
The DNA here is from genome assembly GCA_963383655.1 of Bathymodiolus septemdierum. Taxonomy (NCBI): domain Eukaryota; kingdom Metazoa; phylum Mollusca; class Bivalvia; order Mytilida; family Modiolidae; genus Bathymodiolus; species Bathymodiolus septemdierum. The sequence goes on along the minus strand of OY726525.1, from coordinate 30,282,638 downwards.
TGTCACAAAACGAACAAGGAATAAGTGCATTAGATCTGCAGAAACACATTTTTCCTTCGGGCAGTTCATCCATGAAGAGTACGTTTCCATGGATGCAACGTCATTACGTAAACTATTACAAAGGGGAGCAACTGTATGAAACAAACCGACGTGAAACAGCCTTAACACACCCGCGTAGCCCACTGCTTATCACGCTCCGATTACTTTCCACAGCTGATCACGCTTCGAATACTCTTCACTGCTAAATACGGCTCTGATTACTCTCCACTACTGATCACGCTCCGTTTACTCTCCACTATTGATCACGCTTCGATTACTTTCCACTGTTGATCACGCTCTGATTACTCTCCACTGCTGATCACGCTCTGATTACTCTCCACAACTGATCACGCTCTGATTACTCTCCACCACTGATCACGCTCAGATTACTCTCCACTACTGATCATGCTCGGATTATTCTCCACAGCTAATCACGCTATAATTACTCTCATGTAAAACTGCTAACCACGATCTTATTTCATGTCAGATGATAACAATTTCTATATTATTTATATGTATAGCTATATTCCTTCTTGAACACAAATCCAAATCACCTCACTCAGTAAATAAACCCATTTATATTCCAGGGTAAATCACTGAATATTTGTCATCCGAATATTAACCATATTTTACCAAGATTTTCAGAACTTCAATGCTTGCTTTCAGAGGCCAAATCGAACACACATATTATTTGCTTTAGTGAAACATTGTTATCGGATTCTGCCAAGAATAAAGAAATTAATTTACAGGGTTATACTATTCATAGAAGGGACAGAATAGGTAAATTGGGGGGAGGACTTTTAATATATTCATCAAAGGAATTAAATACAATCCGACGTGATGACCTAGAAATGCAAGAAATAGAAGCGATTTAGATCGAACTAGTCAATAATTATCGATAACCCCTTTTAATTGGTTATATATATAGACCACCTAACAGTCGTGCTGAATGTGTTACTAAGTTTGAAACTATGCTGTTAAAAGTAGATACTGAAGACAAGGAATTGATTATTTTAGCTGATTTTAACATTGATTTAATGTCAGTTAAAATACCGCTAAAGTGGATACATCTCAAAAATAACTTTAATATGTCTCAGATAGTTTCTGATCCTACAAGAGTTACAAAAACTTCGTCCACATTAGTAGACCATGTTTACAGCAATCAGCCAGAAAATATTGATTTCATTTCAGTTCCCAAATACTCGATCAATGATCACTATCCGATTTGTATTTCTCACAAAAGAGAGTTGAAAAATAAAAAGCAATTTCACGATCATATAACTGATAGATCTATGAAAATGTTTAAGGAAAGTGATTTTAATGAACATTTATCTAAGTGTTCATTTGACAGTATACTAGAAATTGACGATCCTGATGAAGCGCTTCTTCCTTTTCTAAATATTTTTACTGAAGTTTTAAATCATCATGCCCCTATTATTAAAAGGCGGATGAAATATTTACAACAAAATGAGTGGATGAATGATGAAACTAGAGAAAGTATAAGGAAACGTGATTTTTATCATAAAAAAAGATATGTGTAATTATAGGTTGTGGAGAAACAATGTTAAATACCTTGTCGAAACATCCAAGCAAAAATATTATACTAATATAATAGTAAATATGAAGGGGAAAAGTAATGAGTTATGGAAACACTTACATAATGTCAGTGGTTTTGAAAATCATGGTACTGCTATGACTTTAAATGATTGTGATGGTGAGCATATTATAAATCCAAAATATGTTGCAGAGATCTTCAATAATCATTTTGTAAATATCACTGAAAATATGGATCTTAATCCCGACACTGCTATCACTTTTACCGAAAAACTTGATAATTATATCTCGGGCCGTATTCCAGAAAATATCTTTTTAACTATCCCACTAATGTCAAGTCAATATCTACTTCAACAATTAGCGACTCTAGATATATCAAAAGCAACAGGTCTTGACAATATAAGTGCTAAATTTCTAAAAATGTCATCTCATCTTATTTCCATTCCTTTATGCCATATTTTTAATTTAAGCATTAGAAAATCATATTTCCCCTCTATTTTCAAATTAGCTAAAGTCATTCCAGTTTTCAAAAACAAAGGTTCTCGAAATGCTGTCTCTAATTACAGACCTATTGCAATTTTACCATTAGCATCAAAAATCCTTGAAAGACAAGTGAAGAATCATTTGATGAATTTCCTAAATACATGTGTATATACAATTTACTTTATTTACTGCTGTCAGGTTTTCGCTTAGATCATTCCTGCCAAGCGGCGTTAACATTTAGGATCGGTAGGTGGCTAAAAGACGTTGATAAAGGTAAATTAATTGGGGCGGTATTTCTAGATCTTGCAAAAGCTTTTGATCTTCTTGGCCATGAATTGCTCCTGCAAAAATTGCAGGAACACTTCGCTACAGTGGTATTCTTCTTATTTGAACGACAGAAGATAGATTGTTTCTATTTCAAATACATTTCCCGATTTACAACAAGTGTGGAATTCCTTACCTGACAGAATAAAATCTCTACCCACTTTTTCCAAATTTAAAAAAAACATTCAGCCTGTCTAAATTCCGGTGGCTTCATTTGAAGAATGATCCACGTTGTGTATGTGGTCATTTATTTGAGGATGCTATTTATTTTTTCCTTGAATGTCCACTTTATCAACACGATAGAACTTCTCTGTTTAACTATTTTAATAACATTGTTTCCATCTCTATTGAATATATACTCTTTGGATGTAGCGAAATTAGTGAAGAATTGAATACTTTATTGTTCAAATCAGTGCAAAATATTATTCGACAAACTTGTAGATTTAATCATTAATTATCCCCAACCGTGATATTATCTCAACACAATTTATTAGTTTACCCCCCCCTGCAAATAACAAGGAGTCATACGATATTAGATTTTCATCATCAGACAATTTCCTTGTTCCGAAACCAAATACTGAATTGTACAAATCAAGTTTTTCTTTTAGTGGGCCAAAAGTATGGAACTCACTACCAAATGAAATTAAAACCTCGAAAACTGTATTTGAATTCAAAAACTCTTACAAATCATTAAATTTTGAATAAACTGGGTCATAATTAAAAATATGTTTGTTTGCCCGAAAGCGGCTGACCCGAAAAAACAAGCCCGACCCAAATATTTGTTTTGCCAAAAATATCGTAGCTTTTTTTTTATACTTCCGGTCTGTCGGAAATTTTCCGGTTCCCTACGGTAAATTTGTTTTTAAAATTCTATGTCATACCGATGTTTGAATAGAAAACTTGTAACACTTTCAAACGGTTTAGTGATCTAGTTCTTCTTCATTCGACTACTCTCGGTGGTTATCTAGTCATTATTCAGATGTCCGTTAAATGGCAGACTACACGATTGCGTCGTCTGTCAATATTGAAACGGGAAACAAAATGAGGTATATTGTGTCGAACAGGTTATATCGCTTAACAACAAATTAACATGGAAAAGGTTTTCGACGAAGTTGTATATCCAGAGGAATTGATATTGAAAAAAATGGACAATGTGACCGTTACTCCCTCTGACAAAACTGGCCACACATTTCAACCAGATTACGAAGAGCCTATCCAAGTCGTACAGGAATTTGATCCCTATTTGAAATTTGTCACCTTTACCGTTCATAGAGACCCGGAAGATGAGGATGTCAATTATAATATACATACACCGCCGCCACTAAAGAGTGCTTATCAAAATCTGTGCAATAAAGTCCCTGTACAATTCAGTAAGGAAGCACCAAGGTTTACAGGTGAGTTATTTTGTTAGGATTTTGTAATGAGATTGTGTAAAGCTTCATGTCACTAATAAATGAAGTTTGCCCACACACGTTCTCAATTTTTTTTTCTATTTTTGACCTGGGAATTCGGGAAGGGGGGGGGGGGGGGGGGACTAATGAGAAATACATGTATGTGTTTACTAGGGCCCAGTACTTAGTAGGGAAAGTGCTGCCCAATTTTTTTTTTCTTGGGAACAAATTTGAAAATTGTAAACAATAAGGCACATCAATCGTATACTATAGTCCACGATGTTAGACACCACTCAATATCCAATGGCTATATATTTCTATATGTATGGTGCATTTGACACCAGTCTGCTTAAACACTCATATTTTTGTCATGCGTTTACAAGGGAAAGTGCTGTCACACTACATGTTGTATTTCATAACAAAAGAATATAGCTATAGGATTAAACGCTTCTTTTCAGGAGTTCTTGCATGTGTACACAGTGCTGATGCACTCGCGCACACCTTATCCGCAACTTTCTGGGAAATGGTCATGTTAAGAAAACAAGATACATTAATTCTATAAGAATTATACGTAAATAACCACTTTTGTGCCGTCGGAACCATGAATGAGGTTCGAACTCATAACGTTAGTGGTGATAGACACTGATTGCACAGATAGTTGTAAATCCAACTACCATATGATCACGACCACCCCTAGATGACATATAAATGTGGTAAAAACAATAATCACTTTAATTGAAATTCTTCATCACACACTCACAATATTATGATATCAGGAAGATGAATCAATTCTTAATAAACAAATTAAAAAAATTGCTGCAGTGTCAGTCACTATATCTTCTGGTGAGGTATGAACATGATGTACAAGATGCAATTAATATTCTTTGGACTGCTTATTCTTGCCTTGAAATTTCAACTGCCTTTTCTGATAATTATTTTGTTATTTCAGGTCACATCCTTCAAGGAAAGTTTTTTTTTTATTAAAGTACAAATCAACTGTCAGTCACCATATGCTTCTGGCATTGGAAAGCCAGATTTGTGTTGTTATTGTGCTGCAGAAGGAATTCAACAGGACAATGACCTGAAGAAGAAGTACTGACAAAACATGAACTTGATGTTGCATAATTGTCTCTAGTCATATTTGTTGAATACATTTTGAACCTGATAAGGTGTCTTTTCTAGAAAACAACAAATGTTTTACAAACTTTATTCAGAAAAAAAAGAAATAAAAATAATTTACCTACCTACCCTACCTACCCATATCTAAATATGTGGGTCGGGTTTGGGCAATTCTGAAATAGTTTTAATGGTGGTCGTGATTTTTTAATTTTTATTTTTAATATTTGCGTTATATTATTTAAAATATGTGAATATGTTATTGTGTTATATATACTTTCCTGATATCTATGTCCAAGTACTTATGTATTGTTTTCAGAGAGCCTTATTGAAAATTTGTATATAATCCAAATAAGTTACTCTCTTTTTTTTATTTATTTATTTATTTACTGCTGATCATGCTTCGATTACTGTCCACTGATGATCACGCTCCGATTATTCTCCACAGCTGATTGTGTTCTGATTACTATCCACTGCTGATCACGTTCCGATTACTCTCCACAGCTAATTACGCTCCGATTACTCTCCACTTCTTATACTCTCCTCTGCTGATCACGCTATGATTACTCTCGACAGCTTATCACGATCCGATTACTCTCGACAGCTGATCAAATTCTGATTACTCTCCACTATTGTTCACGCTCTGATTATTCTCCATAGCTGATCACGTTCAGATTAGTCTCCACTACTGATTACGCTCCGATTACTCTCCACAGCTGATCACGCTCCAATTATTCTCCACAGCTGATCACGTTCTGATTACTCTCCACTACTGATCACGCTCAGATTACTCTCCACAGCATATCACTCCAATTACTATCCACAGCTTATCACGCTCCAATTACTCTCCACTGATGATCACGCTCCAATTACTCTCCACTGTTGATCACGTTCCGATTACTCTCCACAGCTGATCGCGTTCTAATTACTCTCCACTACTGATACTCTCCTCTGCTGATCACGCTATGATTATTCTCGACAGCTTATCACTCTCCAATTACTCTCCACAGCTGATCATGTTTTGATTACTCTCCACTACTGATCATGCTCCGATTACTCTCCACTACTGAGCACGTTTTGATTACTCTCCACTACTGCTCACGCTCTGATTACACTCCACTACTGAGCACGTTTTGATTACTCTCCACTACTGATCACGCTCCGATTACTCTCCACTACTGAGCACGTTTTGATTACTCTCCACTACTGATCACACTCTGATTACTCTCCACTGCTGATCACGCAGTCATGCTATGATTACTCTCCACAGCTTATCACAATCCGATTACTCTCCACTAATGATCATGCTCCGATTACTCTCCACAGCTGATCATGCTCTGATTACTCTCCACAGCTGATCATGCTCTGATTACTCTCCACTGCTGATCATGCCCTGATTACTCTCCATAGCTGAGCACGTTTTGATTACTCTCCACTACTGATCACACTCCGATTACTCTCCACTACTGATCATGTTCCGATTGCTCTCCACTACTGATCACGCTCCGATTACTCTCCACTGCTGCTCATGCTCCGATTACTCTCCACTACAGCTCGCGCTCTGATTACTCTCCACTACTGAGCACGTTTTGATTACTCTCCACTACTGATCACACTCTGATTACTCTCCACTGCTGATCATGCCTTCACGCTATGATTACTCTCCACAGCTTATCACAATCCGATTACTCTCCACTAATGATCACGCTCCGATTACTCTCCACAGCTGATCATGCTCTGAATACTCTCCACTGCTGATCACGCTATGATTACTCTCCACAGCTAATCATGCCCTGATTACTCTCCACTGCTGATGATGCTCCGATTACTCTCCACTGCTGATCATGCTATGATTACTCTCCACAGCTTATCACGCTCCGATTACTCTCCACTGCTGATCATGCTCCGATTACTCTCCACTGCTGATCACGCTATGATTAATCTCCACAGCTTATCACGCTCCAATTACTCTCAACTGGTGATCACGCTCGTATTACTCTCCACAGCTGATCATGCCCTGATTACTCTCCACTGCTGATCACGCTATGATTACTCCACAGCTTCTCACGCTCCGATTACTCTCAACTAGTGATCACACTCCTATTACTCTCCACAGCTGATCATGCTCCGATTACTTTCCACTGCTGATCACACTCTGATTACTCTCCACAGCTTATCACAATCTGATTACTCTCCACTAATGATCATGCTCCGATTACTCTCCACAGCTGATCATGCTCTGATTATTCTCCACTGCTGATCATGCTATGATTACTCTCCACAGCTAATCATGCCCTGATTACTCTCCATAGCTGAGCAAGTTTTGATTACTCTCCACTACTGATCACACTCCGATTACTCTCCACTACTGATCATGCTCCGATTACTCTCCACTACTGATCACGTTCTGATTACTCTCCACTACTGATCACCCTCAGATTACTCTCCACAGCATATCACTCCAATTACTATCCACAGCTTATCACACTCCAATTACTCTCCACTGATGATCACGCTCCGATTACTCTCCACTGTTGATCACGTTCCGATTACTCTCCACAGCTGATCGCGTTCTAATTACTCTCCACTACTGATACTCTCCTCTGATGAACACGCTATGATTATTCTCAACAGCTTATCACGCTCCAATTATTCTCCACAGCTGATCAAGTTTTGATTACTCTCCACTACTGATCATGCTCCTATTACTCTCCACTACTGATCACGCTCCGATTACTCTCCACTACTGCTCACGCTCCGATTACACTCCACTACTGATCATGCTCCGATTACTCTCCACTACTGATCACGCTCCGATTACTCCACTACTGAGCACGTTTTGATTACTCTCCACTACTGATCACACTCTTGATTACTCTCCACTGCTGATCACGCATTCATGCTATGATTACACTCCACAGCTTATCACAATCCGATTACTCTCCACTAATGATCATGCTCCGATTACTCTCCACTGCTGATCACGCTATGATTACTCTCCACAGCTAATCATGCCCTGATTACTCTCCATAGCTGAGCACGTTTTGATTACTCTCCACTACTGATCACACTCCAATTACTCTCCACTACTGATCATGCTCCGATTACTCTCCACTACTGATCACTCCCCGATTACTCTCCACTACTGCTCACGCTCCGATTACTCTCCACTACTGCTCACGCTCCGATTACTCTCCACTACTGATCATGCTCCGATTACTCTCCACTACTGATCACGCTCCGATTACTCCACTACTGAGCACGTTTTGATTACTCTCCGCTACTGATCACACTCTTGATTACTCTCCACTGCTGATCACGCAGTCATGCTATGATTACTCTCCACAGCTTATCACAATCCGATTACTCTCCACTAATGATCATGCTCCGATTACTCTCCACTGCTGATCATGCTATGATTACTCTCCACAGCTAATCATGCCCTGATTACTCTCCATAGCTGAGCACGTTTTGATTACTCTCCACTACTGATCACACTCCAATTACTCTCCACTACTGATCATGCTCCGATTACTCTCCACTACTGATCACTCCCCGATTACTCTCCACTACTGCTCATGCTCCGATTACTCTCCACTACTGCTCACGCTCTGATTACTCTCCACTACTGAGCACGTTTTGATTACTCTCCACTACTGATCACACTCTGATTACTCTCCACTGCTGATCATGCCGTCACGCTATGATTACTCTCCACAGCTTATCGCATCTGATTACTCTCCACTAATGATCACGCTCCGATTACTCTCCACAGCTGATCATGCTCTGAATACTCTCCACTGCTGATCACGCTATGATTATTATCCACAGCTAATCATGCCCTGATTACTCTCCACTGCTGATCATGCTCCGATTACTCTCCACAGCTGATCATGCCCTGATTACTCTCCACTGCTGATCACGCTATGATTACTCCACAGCTTCTCATGCTCCGATTACTCTCAACTAGTGATCACACTCCTATTACTCTCCACAGCTGATCATGCTCCGATTACTTTCCACTGCTGATCACACTCTGATTACTCTCCACAGCTAATCATGCTATGATTACTCTCCACAGCTTATCACAATCTGATTACTCTCCACTAATGATCATGCTCCGATTACTCTCCACAGCTGATCATGCTCTGATTATTCTCCACTGCTGATCATGCTATGATTACTCTCCACAGCTAATCATGCCCTGATTACTCTCCATAGCTGAGCAAGTTTTGATTACTCTCCACTACTGATCACACTCCGATTACTCTCCACTACCGATCATGCTCCGATTACTCTCCACTACTGATCACGCTCCGATAACTCTCCACTACTGCTCACGCTCTGATTACTCTCCACTACTGAGCACGTTTTGATTACTCTCCACTACTGATCACACTCCGATTACTCTCCACTGCTGATCACGCAGTCACGCTATGATTACTCTCCACAGCTTATCACAATCCGATTACTCTCCACTAATGATCACGCTCCGATTACTCTCCACAGCTGATGATGCTCTGATTACTCTACACTACTGATCATGCTATGATTACTCTCCACAGCTTATCAGGCTCCGATTACTCTCCATTGCTGATCATGCTCCGAATACTCTCCACTGCTGATCACGCTATGATTACTCTCCACAGCTTATCACGCTCCAATTACTCTCAACTGGTGATCATGCTCATATTACTCTCCACAGCTGATCATGCCCTGATTACTCTCCACTGCTGATCACGCTATGATTACTCCACAGCTTATCATGCTCCGATTACTCTCAACTGGTGATCACACTCCTATTACTCTCCACAGCTGATCATGCTCCGATTACTTTCCACTGCTGATCGCACTCTGATTACTCTCCACAGCTAATCACGCTATGATTACTCTCCACTGCTGATCACACTCCGATTATTCTCTACTAAAGAGTTATGGTGTTTAACGCCACTTTCAACAATATGTCACTTATATCCTGACAGTCAGTTTTATTGCTGGAGTAAATCGGAGTACACAGAGAAAACCACCGATCTGGCACAAGTTACTGGTAAATTTGATCACGTTATGATTACTCTCGACAGCTTATCTCGCTCCGATTACTCTCGACAGCTGATCAAATTCTGATTACTCTCCAGTACTGTTCACACTGATTATTCTCCATAGCTGATCACGTTCTGATTACTCTCCACTACTGATTATGCTCCGATTACTCTCCACAGCTGATCACGCTCCAATTATTCTCCACAGTTGATCACGTTCTGATTACTCTCCACTACTGATCACGCTCAGATTACTCTCCACAGCATATCACTCCAATTACTATCCACAGCTTATCACGCTCCAATTACCCTCCACTGATGATTACGCTCTGATTACTCTCCACTGTTGATCACGTTACGATTACTCTCCACAGCTGATCGCGTTTTAATTACTCTCCACTACTAATACTCTCCTCTGCTGATCACGCTATGATTATTCTCGATAGCTTATCACGCTCCAATTACTTTCCACAGCTGATCACGTTTTGATTACTCTCCACTACTGATCATGCTCCGATAACTCTCCACTACTGATGACGCTCCAATTACTCTCCACTACTGCTCACACTCTGATTACACTATGACTCCACTAATGATCATGCTCCGATTACTCTCCACAGCTGATCATGCTCTGATTATTCTCCACTGCTGATCACGCTATGATTACTCTCCACAGCTAATCATGCCCTGATTACTCTCCACTGCTGATCATGCTCCGATTACTCTCCACTGCTGAACACGCTATGATTACTCTCCACAGCTTATCACGCTCCGATTACTCTCCACTGCTGATCACGCTATGATTACTCTCCACAGCTGATCATGCTCCAATTACTCTCTACAGCTGATCATGCTCCGATTACTCTCCACTGCTGATCATGCTATGATTACTCTCCACAGCTTATCACACTCCAATTACTCTCAACTGGTGATCACGCTCATCTTACTTTCCACAGCTGATCATGCTCTGATTACTCTTCACTGCTGATCACGCTATGATTACTCCACAGCTTATCACACTCTGATTACTCTCAATTGGTGATCACACTCCTATTACTCTCCACAGCTGATCACGCTCCGATTACTTTCCACTGCTGATCGCGCTCTCATTACTCTCCACAGCTAATCACGCTATGATTACTCTCCACAGCTAATCACGCTATGATTACTCTCCACTAAAGAGTTATGGTGTTTAACGCCACTTTCAACAATATATCACTTATATCCTGACGGTCAGTTTTATTGCTGGAGTAAATCAGAGTACACAGAGAAAACCACCGACCTGCCACAAGTTACTGGTAAATTTTATCACATAATGTTGTATCAAGTGCATCTTCGATTAGCGGCTCGCGATCTCACATCTTTAGTGGTTATCGGCATTGATTGCAAATCCAACTACCATCACGATCACAACCACGACGGCCTCTGTGATAATAAGTAAATATGTTACCATACATCCACTACACGACAGCCTCTGTGATAATAAGTAAATAATTATGTTGACTCTTTTTTAATTAATTTGAAAAAGATCCAGATTAATTCATATTACTGTTAAATGTTATTAATGTAAAAAGTTGACAGGAAAAATATGAAGCCAATTTACATTTGGTAAACAGATATGAAATTGTGGGAAAACATTTATATATCACAATTTCATTGGCTATTGAGAAATTCTAAAAGTATATTATTATTTTTTTAAGGATTTTAAAGTACACACAACAGAAGAATTTATAGAACATTGTCAGGATGGAGCTTTATCGATAGAAGTTTGAGGTCACAGAAGTCAAGGTTTCAACCTCAGTGATAGAACTGTTGACAATGTGAATATTAGGTCAAGGTCATTGTCAGAGAGGTATGTATGTAGATAAGAAATTCATCAAAAATAATTGTGATGAATTGTTTACGCGTTTGAAAAAGAATTAAAAAAAAATCTGATTTCAATTATTTATGTAAAATGAAGGAATGATTATGTAAATTATGTACTTAAGTAAAATACACAACCCCTCTTTTGACACTGCTACAAGTCACTGACAAACATGATCATTTAATTTTTAAACATATTTTATTGTCTAAATAATGACAAAAGGATCAGACACAAGTTTTTCAACTTAGTATTGTCTTCTCCATATACATACAATATACAATATACAATATGATAAGCATTATTATTACATTATTTCTCTAAAATTTTCGCATGAAGACATGAAACAAAAAATGTAGCAATAAAGCAGAATGCAACAATGGAATACCATTAAATGTAACCAATCAAACAGACCCGAGTATAAAAAAGAAAACTGGGACATAGACCTATAGCACGTGTTGTTAAGTTATTGGATTGATAATACATTATTTCTCCAAATGTAAGTACTTTTAGTTCACTTTGTGTATTATAATATGGTATTAAAGATGGGTTATCCATTGTCGCATACTGTTGTAAACAAAAAGAAAAAAAAAAAAAGGAAAAGAAAAAAAGAACAATAGAAATAAACTTTCGAGGTCAGTCGCGAACGGTAAACAATATAAACATCAGCACACATTCTCATACAGTAGTCAATTTATTGTGAAACGACCTGTGTCTTGAATGAATTTTTGAACTTGTAAGAACATTTTTGTATTTTTTTCGTCGTTGAGAATTTCATTGCCAGATAATAAAGTAAGCTCATCGATTGGTAAATCATTACTAATTTCTCGAATTCCTATAAGAAAAATATTTCTTTGTACAATATAATGTTTACAATGTAATAAAAAATGTTTAGCAGTTTCATCCGATTTTCCACATGAACATAATGCATTCGGAATCAAATTAGCACGATATAAATCACTATTTAATGCACTACATCTATTTCTTAACCTACTTTGCAAAACATTCAAGTACCTGTCACCTGACGAAAAGTAACATGGTATTTTCTTATTTCTAAAATATATAAATTGGAGCCTTTTTTTGAATGTGAAAAAGGTTGGAACTTCTCGAATATTTAAATCAAGGGTATTCCAGGTCTTAATAGTCGACGGAAAGAATGAGTTTTGGTATTTTGATAGTCTGTTTGCTGGTTGACTTATATTGTGACGATTTCGTAGATTATAGTTATTCGATTCGGCAACTGTTGGGGGTATCAACTCTGATAAATATTCTGGGGCTTCATTATTTATGATTTTATAAAATAAGTTAAGTTTTTTAACTTCCCGTCTTACAGTTAACTTTTCCCACCCAGTTTCACAATAAATAGAATCTAAGCTAGCATATGAAGTAAGCCCTGTTACTATTCGCGCAGCTTCAGTTTGTACTTTTTCCAATCTATCAGAGTTGACAGCTCCACAATTATCCCACACTTCAGATCCATATTCTAATATAGGTCTAATAAATGTAATATAGATATTTTCCAGATATTGCCTATTAAGTTTAAATTTTAATTTTCTCAAAATATTTAATTGTTTTGAAGCTCTTTCAATTATGGTATTAATATGCTTAGTCCACTTACAATCACAACTAAAAATTACTCCTAGATGTTTGTGAGTGTTTACTGTTTGAATAAGTGTACTATTAAAATCAAAAATCAAGTCGTTCTGCTGATTATTAGCACTGAAAACCATAATATCAGTCTTACTTGGGTTAAATTTTACAAGCCATCTTTTTGACCATTTTTGAATATATTTGAGATCAATATTTATCATATTTTTTAGTGTATTTTCATCATGCGCGGTATGTCCAATTGACGTGTCATCAGCAAACAGTCTACCAAGACCTAGCATGTCATCCGCTATATCATTTATAAATATAAGAAATAACAAGGGACCCAATACTGACCCCTGGGGCACACCAGCCTTGAGCTCTCCAACACTAGAAATTGCATCTTTAATAATAACCCTTTGACATCTATTACTTAAGTAACTTTTCAGCCAACACAATAATTCTCCCTTTACACCATATCTTTCCAGCTTTAAAATGAGACCTCTAATCCAAACTCGATCAAAAGCTTTGCTCACGTCAGCAAAAGTAATACTAGTCATTTCTTTGTTATCTAATGCAAGCAAAATATTATGATATAATTCAACTAGTTGATGAGTTGTAGAATATCCTGGAATGAAGCCAGATTGAAACTTATAGAGAAGGCTGTTAAATATTAAGTGGTTGAAGATATATTTGAAAGCTATTTTTTCAATACATTTGCTCACGCATGAAAGGAGAGATACTGGTCTATAATTTGACGGCAAAGACTTGTCACCCCTTTTAAATAACGGAATTATAAATGCAATTTTCCAGTTGTTAGGAAATATTTTACATTGAAAAGATTTGTTAAATAGTAAAGACAATGGCTTTGCAACTTCGTTCTTAACAGCAATTAACATTTTATTACTAATAATATCAGGTCCAACAGCTTTGTTGGGATCCAAGATATTTAGAACGTCAATTACATCTTGTTCACTCACTACTATTGTAGTTAAAGTATTACAACCCCTATCGTCAAAATCAGGGAGATCTATCTCATCATCTTCTAAATCTGTTATAGAACAAAAATATTTATTTAATATCTCGCATTTCTCGACGCCTTCATAGGACAAATTACTGGTAACTATATCATTAGGATTTCGTAGAGGGGGTACGTCATTAGTTGGGCGTTCACTTTTGAGCAACATATTAATAGTTTTATAATACAGCTTACTATTTACATATTTTAGATCACTTAAGTTGTCATTAACATTTGCATAAAACTTTTCTTTCGCCTGTTTCTTTTTATTATTAACTAAATTTCTCTGTCTTTTATACAATTCTTTAGAAGAATCGTTCTTAATTAAAAGATATTTTTTCCGTAATCTATCGCGTTTTCTAATTTCTTTCCGTAAAATAGAATCGAACCATATTTTGTCATTACTCCTAATAGTTACCTCCCTTTTTGGAATACATAATTCTGAAATATCAAGAAAAGCTTTCGTAAAATTTGTACATGCAATGTTCATATCACGCTCATTTTGTATAAGTATTTCCCAATTCTCGGCAGTTATTTTTTTTTTCATTAATTGGAAATCCGCCCGCTTGTAATCCCACACTGTACGCTGATATGACTTCAAGTTGCTATATCCACACCTTATTGTTACACAAGTCCCCTCGTGGTCGCTAATTTTCCTATCAATATGAATTGTATCAGAATCAATTAAAGGTACATTATCTGTGATTAAAATCGGATCCAGGAGAGAAGAATTTCCTGTTCGTGAATCAAAATGTGTGGGCTTATTAATAATGTTTGTTAAGCCATTAATTGAAAAAATATCATTTACATTATTTGGTAATTGACCCATGAAATTTTTATTTAGATCACCAAGGCAGATAATTCGACTATTTTCATCCAAGGCCTTTGTTATCATTGATTCGAACAACTGCCAGTAATTTATATGAGACTCTCTTTCTGACCTATAATTAATATTTATAAGAATAGGACTAAGTTTAGTTTTTAGTTCAAACCACATACTTTCAACTTGAGAGTGTTCCAAGTCAAGCCTACGTGAAATGTTAACATAATTTTTATAATACAATATAATACCACCACCACTCGAGTTTCTGTCTTTCCTGATTGGAGTTTCAAATCCTTCACATTTAATATTTACATTCGGTATTAAATAATCTAAGTGAGTTTCTGTAAAAAATACAATGTCAAAGTCTTCAATAATATCTGATATATAATTTATTTTATTACGAAGGCTTCTTATATTTGAATGAAAAATTGTTAAAGATTTGTTGTTGGTTTCCGAGACTGGTGTGCCCATAGGGCCAGGGTTTTTCTCAACATCCCCCGCTAGAAACAATAATAATAAAAACATCAGCATAATATTTGACATCATAACAAAATTTGTTCTAGACAATAACATACCCTTTCTAATAATAACATACATACAATTCAATATAAAATCTATAATATCATTCAAACTCATAGACACTTTGGAAGTTTTCCTAAAACTACTTCCACTGATTTTATGGTAGAAAAGCCCAATTACAACTCTATGTGATGTTATATCACTATCCATTATCAAAACAAATACATAAATAAAACAAATTGGGCTTATCTGTCACATAAATAAAAAAAGAAACCAATCGAACCGACCTCGAAAGACTAACACAATTGAAAAGGACAATATATAACGGTAAAACGTACAGAAGTATTATGTACAATATTGTGTTTGGCATCGTGTCAAACAAGTGGTTTGTTAAGGGAGAAATGTTTTGATAAGTTTAATCAATAGAACTTTTTAGGGAATATTGCTTGTACAAACATAAAAACAGCGTCATTTAAATGTAGAGATGGATAGAAAAAAAGAAACACAATGAATTAATCAAGTGTGCGTTGAAGCGTTGCACTGGACTAGTGTATATAAAGGAGTAAACTATTTGGTAGTCACGAGGTCTTATGGATAACTCACTTTCTATATTTAACCACGTACAATCAATGTTTGTCAATAAGAGCATGTGTACAATGTAAACATAAACACTGGTATGTAAGCATTTGAACTCAATCTGGCACCGTAATAATAATAAAAAAAAAAAAACTGTAAATAATTTTACATATATATTCTTGGAGGAAAATGAAGGGGAGATTATAACAATAACAAATCAAGAAAAATAATAATAAGTCAAACTATAACATAATCATACAATAGTCATGGAAAAAAAGAAGAAATGTTACAATGCGAGCAAAATATCAAAGCAAAAATATCAAAATATCTTTAATTTTTACAATATTTGTTTTATTATTCCATTTTGTCAACATCTGACTGATTCTTAATCACTTTGACTTTGGAGTTCTCCCTTTCCTTTACTAGTATGGAGCCATCATGTGTCCAGAAAGAATGAACCTTATTGATCTTTTTCATGCCATTTAGCTGTCTTAAAAGATCATATCTATATTTAGTGAGATTTTCAGCTATGAACATTTTGTCTTTGTTACCTTTTAGCTTCCTTTTGTTACTGAAAACCATGTGTCGCTGCCTGTAAGTAAGAAACCTCACTATGATGGATATTTTACCATCTTTTGCCTCGCCTATTGGATGAGATCTACCTATATCGTGGATGTCTAATGGCACAGTTAGATCTTTGTTGCAAATTTTTAAGATAATACCGTCTGTATCGACTGGATGGATAATGTTACCTTTCTGATCAGTTGGTACTCTAACATTATGAAAACGAAGGCTGGTCCTTCTAGAGTATTGTTCTTGCTCTTCCAATCTCATGTCAATTAAATCAATTTTAGCTTTTAGATTGGCGTTGTTATTTTGGAGTTGACTAACTGTTTCTTCGAGTATGACCTGTTTGTCCAGCAATGGTTGTAGGTGTGGTTGTATTGCATCTTTCACCATTTGTTCAATTTTTGGTTGCATAAGTTGGATGACTTTCTCTGCTATGGTAGGTATGATTGATGAAATGAAATCGGGATTGTTAAGGGTAGCACAGACCACATCAGAAAGCTGAACAACCGTATCACTCGTGACTTGGTCAACAATGACATTGTCGAGTGATTTCGACAGAGGAGAGAAAGTTCTAGGTTGTTTCTCGATCATATAATGTTGTATTGAGTACACCTCACCATGAGTGGGATTTGAACTCACAACTTTTGAGGTAATAGGCAGTGCTTGCATAGGTAGTTTTAAATCCAAATGCCATACGATCACGACCAAGGCTGCATCTAAATTTAAATTATCATTCTCTCTGTTTAAAGATTCATCACATTTTCTACTGAAAAAAATGAAATGAGTAATCAGAAGCCATAACAATTAAATCATTTGACGATTTGTGAGCTGTTCTAAAAATAAAATGCATGCAGTTTTTTTTTCATATGGAAATAACGTACATAGTAAAGGGTGTCTTAAGACAAAATTTCAGTGCCAATGTAATGGGTTCAATGTGAAAATAACACACCAAGTAACCAGATTCAAGCTAGCGACCACTAAGCTAGCAACCAAAAAGGGCATATGTCTGAAAACAAAAACCAAATAATAAGAGTAAAATGTACTTTTAAAGATGCATTATATTACTGTAAATGTATTTTCAACATCTTGAATCGATATCTGCGCATACAAGAAATATTTCTGAAGTCCCGACGCACACACAATACCGTAGTTGATATTTGACACCCTACAGTGGACTTGACGTGCAGAATCGCACACAGGCACTAAGGTAAATAAAAGACCAGAGCAAACCTATGATTGATTTCACCTGAACATAAAGTATTTCTTTTCTTTACTGGGCTAAATAACAAAGACAGAAATATTATTGAGATGGCGAGCTTACAAAACGGTCGGCCAACTTTTAATAAACACAGTCACAGATTAAACAAATAATTTAATTTCATGTAAACCGGTAAATGATTTGGATTTGGCAGTCCTAAGATTCCAGTTCATATCCCATCAATCTAAAAAATGTAGATATAGAACATTATTGGTATTGTTGGGGGAAAGGGGAGGCATGAATATTTCGTGCTGATCGCAGGATATCTTTAAAAGTACATTTTACTCTTATTGGGGGGGGTAATTGAGACATATCGCCTTATTGGTCACTAGCTTGAAACTGGAAACATTACATGAACATAAGATATAAAGTTATCAAAAACTAGAGTACCAGTGGAATCTGTATTCATTCTTTTTTTTAACAACATAATAATTTTATTTATTTTGAATTCTTGCTTGTTACAAATCTAATCAAGAGTCCAAGCTTCTCTTACACTCCACTGATTATCCAGGGAATTAATCAGCTGGTACAAAGTTAACTACATTTTAAAAATAAAAATAATAATATTTAAGAACTATTTATTTTCTTTTTCATAGCATACACAAGACTATTATTCATACTATGATTTTTAATCTCATCAATTCTTTTATTTAATTCATATATAAATTTTTTATAAACATTTACATTTTTTTGTCTTCTTTTCAGATAAATAATATGATTTATATATTGAAAAACCGAGAATTGTGATAAAATAATTAACACCATAATAATTATTATCAGATATCTTATAACCAAATATAAGATTTTTTTAGCTTTAATGTAAATTCTAAATTATTACTTTTAAAAAGATTATATATTTTTTCCCAAACGTTTTAAAAAAAAACATGCAATAAAGTAATGAAGACAGTCTTCGTCATTTCCACAAAAGTTACATTGATTATTATTCACAATTTTCCATTGAAATAATATTTTTTTTGTAGGAATGATGTATTGTATTAACTTCCATCTAAATATTTTCGATTTGTTTTCTTCCAAATATGAAAAAATAAATTTGTATAATGGTTTCATGAAAGGTTTTTCTTGTATATCTAATACTTTTACCCATTTGTCAACTCCTATAGAAGACTCTATTTTGTTAAAAAGCAGTGAATTATATAGCATTTTATTTGATAAATATGAAGTCTTAATATAATTATTTTTCCATATAATCTTATTTCTTTTATTGTTTACAGTACTTTTGGCTGAATTTTCTGTTTTAATAATATTTATCCAGTTTTTTGGAATAGATTTTTTTACAATGTTAAATTCTGCAATCCAATTAGATTTAAACTTTAACTTTTCCAGAATGAATTTGCTTGATAAAGTTTGTGTAGCGTCTAAAATATCATTAACATATATTAAATCACTTTTTATCCAGTTTTTAAAAACAATAGGTTTATTTTCAAAAGTAATGTGCTTGTTCCCCCAAATAATTTGTTTTCTGATATCTATGAATGTGACAGGTGATTTTGTTTGACCGCCACCACTTAAATTCCAACATTTGACTACTTCTCTATAAAATTCTGGTATTTTTTTTCAAATAATTTAATGATTTTGTGCTATCTAGGTTCAAGCTAAATACTAACCAGTTTTTACCAGTTGCATTAAAATATTTCAATGGTATAAGCTTCCAATTAGAAATATGTCCGGTTACCAGTCTACTTACCCAAGATGCTTTTAGAGCTATGAAATAACTTTTGATATCAATCATTTCCACACACCCCTCTTTCGTATGAGTTGATAATCAAATTTCTTTTAACTTTATCTGGTTTACCATTCCATATAAATTTGAAACATTTCTTTTCTATTTCTTTATGATATATATCTGGTACGAAACATACACCGGTCAAAAATGAGAATAGTGGTAAAATTATGATTTAATGATTAAAATTTGTATTCATAGTTATCTCCTATATATAAAAGTTATCTTGTATCTTGCATAAAAGTTACCACATACTAGAGTACCAGTGGAATCTGTATTCATAGTTATCTACTATAACACAATCTTTGTTTGTCTTAGTGGACTCTAGCTATTGGTCGTTAGCTTGAGCCTGGTAACCAACTATATGTACACAAAACAATACAGGAACATAAGATATAAAATTACCACAAACTAGAGTACCAGTGGAATCTGTATACATAGTCATCTCCTACAACCAAATCTTTGTTTGTCTTAGTGGACTCTAGCTATTGTTGGTTAGCGTGATCCTGGTAGACTACTATATGAACACAAAACAATACAGGAACGTAAGATATGAAATTACCACACACTGGAGTACCAGTGGAATCTGCATACATAGTCATCTCCTGTATATAAAAGTTACCACAAACTAGAGTACCAGTGGAATCTGTATACATAGTCATCTCCTGTATATAAAGTTACCACAAACTAGAGTACCAGTGGAATCTGTATACATAGTCATCTTCTGTATATAAAAGTTACCACAAACTAGAGTACCAATGGAATCTGTATACATAGTCATCTCCTGTTTATATAGTTACCACAAACTAGAGTACCAGTGGTATTTGTATACATAGTCATCTCCTGTATATAAAGTTACCACGCACCAGAGTACCAGTGGAATCTGTATACATAGTCATCTCCTGTAAATAAAGTTACCACAAACTAGAGTACCAGTGGAATCTGTATACATAGTCATCTCCTGTATATAAAGTTACCACAAACTAGAGTACCAATGGAATCTGTATACATAGTCATCTCCTGTATATAAAGTTACCACAAACTAGAGTACCAATGGAATCTGTATACATAGTCATCTCCTGTATATAAAGTTACCACAAACTAGAGTACCAATGGAATCTGTATACATAGTCATCTCCTGTATATAAAGTTACCACAAACTAGAGTACCAATGGAATCTGTATACATAGTCATCTCCTGTATATAAAGTTACCACAAACTAGAGTACCAATGGAATCTGTATACATAGTCATCTCCTGTATATAAAGTTACCACAAACTAGAGTACCAATGGAATCTGTATACATAGTCATCTCCTGTATATAAAGTTACCACAAACTAGAGTACCAGTGGAATCTGTATACATAGTCATCTCCTGTATATAAAGTTACCACACACTAGAGTACCAGTGGAATCTGTATACATAGTCATCTCCTGGAAATAAAGTTACCACAAACTAGATTACCAGTGGAATCTGTATACATAGTCATCTCCTGTATATAAAGTTACCACAAACTAGAGTACCAGTGGAATCTGTATACATAGTCATCTCCTGTATATAAAGTTACCACAAACTAGAGTACCAGTGGAATCTGTATACATAGTCATCTCCTGTATATAAAGTTACCACAAACTAGAGTACCAATGGAATCTGTATACATAGTCATCTCATACAACCAAATCTTTGTTTGTCTTAGTGGACTCTAGCTATTGGTCGTTAGCTTGATTCTGGTAGCCCACTATATGTACACAAAACAATACAGGACCATAAGATATAAAGTTACCACAAACTAGAGTACCAGTGGAATCTATATACATAGTCATCTCCTGTAATCACCATCTGACCTTTGTCTTATTTATATACTATGACATGAATGACGAGTGTCAAGTAACAAGGAGCAGATTATCCATCCATAAAGATTTTCATTTCTTCATTTATTCGCTTTTTAATAGCTAACATGACTCTTTTGATTTGATGTATTGCCATTACTTGAAGTCCGTTGTCTGTCTGTAAACCTTTTAAAAAATCTACTTCTCTCAGATCATTGGGACAATTTGAACTAAATATTGTCTGAGTCATCCTTATGTATATACTTTAAAAAATTAAATGCCATTGTGTCGCCCACTTATCAACGTGACCACTGTTACTAAAAATAGATATTTCTTGACATAGCCACAATCTCTTTGTTTTAAGATAAAATTTCAAAAGGATATACATGATAAAAATTTAAGCGAGGTTTTTCTGTGGAATTTTGTTCTGCTGAATATATGACTCGTTTAGTCTGATCTTACCAAAACAATTATTGGGTATTTAAAATCTTCAATAACCCACACTAAAGCAAACTTGACTGGTGTACAACATATTCTAGACAGCTCAAACGGACATAGCTCTAGGTAACATTATCTTAGTCAAACATAGGACCCTATGAGAAAACATTCTGAATAATCCTTCTCTAAAGTTGATGGTCTCAGATGAATCTTTACAAAATGTTGGTTTTAAAATGTTGATCAAAATTCCAAGATAACTACCACAATAGGGCATAGTATAACATAGAACCCCGTATCGAACTAATAAAATAAATCTTTACAAAATGTCTGTTTTAAAATGTTGATCAAAATTCAAGGACAACTACAATAGAGCATAATTTAACATAGAAGCCCAGTGTCGAACTAATAAAATAAATCTTTACAAGACGTCGGCCAAAGTTGATCAAAATTCCAGGATGACTACCACAATAGGGCATAGTTTAACATAGTGGACCCCTGTGTCGGACTAATAAATGAATCTTTACTAAATGTCGGTTTTTAAAAGGTGATCAAAATACCAGGATAACTACCACAATAGGGCATAGTTTAGCATATTGGATCCCCGAGTCGAATTAATAAATGAATCTTTACAAAATGTCGGTTTCTAAAAAGTTTATCAAAATTCCAGGATAACTACCACAATAGGGCATAGTTTAGCATATTGAACCCCCGTGTCGAACTAATAAATGAATTTTTACAACATGTCGGTTATTCAAAGTTGATCAAAATTCCAGGATAACTACCACAATAGGGCATATTATGACATATTGGACCCCTGTGTCGGACTAATAAATGAATCTTTACTAAATGTCGGTTTTTAAAAGGTGATCAAAATACCAGGATAGCTACCACACTAGGGCATAGTTTAGCATATTGGATCCCTGAGTCAAATTAATAAATGAATCTTTACAAAATGTCGGTTTTTAAAATTTTATCAAAATTCCAGGATAACTACCACAATAAGGCATAGTTTAGCATATTGAACCCCCGTGTCGAACTAATAAATGAATATTTACAAAATGTCGGTTTGTAAAAGTTGATCAAAATTCCAGATTAACTACCACAATAGGGCATAGTTTAACATATTGGACCCCTGTGTCGAACTAATAAAATAAATCTTTACAAAATATCGGTTTTTAAAAGTTGATCAAAATTACAGGATAACTAGCACAATAGGGCATAGTTTAACATAGGACCCCGTGTCGAACTACTAAATGAACCTTTACAAAATGTCGGTTTTTAAATGTTGATCAAATTTACATGATAACTACCACAATAGGGCATGGTTTAATATAGGACCCCGTGTCAAACTAACAAAATAAACCTTAAAAAATGAACTTGATTGAAGACAAACAGCATGAATTACCAAAATAAGAAATACATTCTCATGTGAGCCTCTGGTTTATAATTCTATCACGGTTTTAACTTAATATTATAAGAAAAGCTGTCTTACGGCCATAAAACTTTCAAAAGTGAGCTTTATGTTCATCCTCCGAAATTGACTATAAAATATTGTAGCTTTTCTGATTGGAATATTTTAGATACAAACTGGTCCTAGAAATGTATCGTCGTACTCAAAACAACTAGTATGCTTTAAGTTTTGTCCGAAAAAAAATGAATGTCACATGGTCCGAAGTTCATATTTATTATTTTTTTAATTATATATTTATAGAGCTCACATTTAATAAAAATATAACTAATTTCAACAAATATTTATTTTTTCTTGATTCACACTTTGTTCCCATTATAAACTGACGAATAAAATTGTTTTAGATAAATAATCAATGTCAGAATATTTTTACTTGTAGATCCATCATGGAAGCAATTTGTGATCCATGTTCAGAAAAGAACAAAACATTTATTGCTGAAAAATATTGTTCGGACTGTGAAGAAAAACTATGCACAGAATGCGCTGAATGGCATCTGCGGTGCAAGGCATTTAAATCTCACCATGTAATTGATTTGTCTTCGATAGGAGCAAGAATACCACCAGCTTCTAAAATAAACTGTGAAATACACCCAGACGTCCCGATTGATTATTTCTGTAGTCAACATGATGTTGTATGCTGTAGAGCTTGCATTCCTGATAGCCATAGCTCGTGTAAAGCTGTTATACCTTTAGATTTTGCTTCAAAGGACGTAAAGAATTCGTCTTTACTTTCTGATACGCTAAAAGAACTAGATAATATGACTGAAACATTGGAGAAAATGTCAGTAAATAGAGACGATAATCGAAAATTACTGACACAGAAGAAGTCATTGATAATAAAACAAATTAGTCAAGTTAAATCAAAACTTGTAAAACATCTTGATGACCTTGAGGAAAGGTTGATAACTGAAGTAGCGTTTGTACAAGAAAAAAATGAGGAGAAAATAAAGAGAGAGAAAGACGAAATGTCTCAATTAACATCTGTTTTAAAAGAAAATAAACAAGAACTAGAATTCTTTAAAGGACACGGCTCTAATAATCAGTTATTTTTAGTTTTACGAAAACAAATAACAAACATCCAGAAAACAGACAACAAGATTCATGACATGACGTCTGCTATTAATGAAATTGACATGGAGTTTGAAGAAATAAAAATGTTCAACATTGAAACAATTGGATCAGTTTCACAAATTACCCGACCTTGTCCTATTAAATATAAATCGATGAAAGTACAACATCCACAAGTACAAGAAGATAGAAGAAAACCACTAACCGAATTCACAAAAGAAGGTCATGTTAATCTAAAACGTGGCAAACAATACAAATTAACAGACATGGCTGTCACTTCTGACAACAAATTACTACTTTGTAATAATAGGTCATTTCATCCAAAGGTATATATATACAAGGATTACAAAACCTATGAAGATGAAATATTGCTTACCAGTGCACCTTGGTGTATTACTGTAGTACCATGTACAGATAAAGCAGTAGTTACTCTTCCAGATGAGAAATCCATACAATTTATCAACACCACTAACAATACAAAGGACAAAAAGATAGAGATAGGAGAAGGGTATCTAGGTATCACTGCTGTAAAGGACAAAATTTACATCGGTGGAGATAGAAAAGTTTTAATTTTAAATACAGATGGATCTCGTGTAAAAGAGATAACAACTGATGGTTATAATAACAACTTATTATATAATGAAAGGAATGATCAGTTGTTGTTAAGACAGCGTGGGAGATTGTGTTGTATCAATTTAGATGGCCGCGTTATATATAGATACGACATAGCAGGATATGAAGGACTGGCGGTGGATCGACAAAGTCATGTATACATAAGTGGACGTCATTCAAACGACATTAAAAGGTTGTCACCAGATGGAACATTCCGTGATATAGTATTAAGTGAACATGATGGTGTTGACGGACCAGGTGGTATAACATTTAACAATGACTTTACAAAACTGTTCATTATAAATAGAGGTGAGACTGTATTAGTTTATAGTTGTAAATGAAGGATTTTTATATTTTCTGAACATGATGATGCTGAAAAGTCAAAAACCATGTGGTATAGCATTTAACAATAACTTTATAAAACTGTTTATTATAAGTAGATATAATTCTATATTAATTAGCTGATAGCTGTGAATGAAGATCTTTTACTTTGTGAGAACAATATGTTTCCTAATGAGTATGTACTGTAGATAAAAGTAGTAAAATATATATCTAATTAATTTTACTGCATATTTTTAATTTGATTTTGATTTAATTATTATATTTTGAGATGAAGCTTGGAACATGTGACTCATTTACATTGAAGTTCCTGTATCAAGCCAGGAAAGTGAGCGGTTATGTATTTGTGTATTTGTCCGCTAGGGGTATCGATTCTGCCTCTTTCTAGGATTTTTATATTTTACTTTAGAATTGTTCCGACAGTGTGCATTTCTTTCTTTGTCATTTTATCAAAATATTTGGATCATTTACAACATTCCGTTCATTTTCAACATTTGGACTATTAACAATATTTGGATCATTTATAACATTTAAACCATTTAATTTTGTAAATATTTGGACCATTTACAACATTCCGCTCATTTACATGGATCAATAAAAACATGTGGACAATTTACAACATGTGGACTATTAACAATATTTGGACAATTTACAACATTAGGACCGTTTACAACATGTGGACTATTAACAATATTTGGACAATTTACAACATTAGGACCGTTTACAACATGTGGACTATTAACAATATTTGGACCATTTACAACATTCTGGTCATTTACAACATGTGAACTATTAACAATAGTTGGACCATTTACAAAATTATGACCGCTTACAACTTGTGGATTATTAACAATATTTGAACCATTTACAACATTAGGACCATTTACAACATGTTGACTATTAGCAATATTTGGACCATTTACAACATTAGGACCATTTAATACATTTGATTAATTTACAACTTTTGGACTATTTAAAACATTTGGATCATTTACATCTGGATTATTTATAACATTTAGACAATGTATAGCATGTTTTTATATAATATTTAATACATACAATTTATATATAAAGTATAACCTGTACAATGTCTCTATTTACAGTATATCAAATGCACATTTATTATTAGTCCAATACATAACAGACATATGTGTAAAATTAAATAAAAATAAAAATCTAGATAATATATATTAAGATTTTATTGTTTATGGTAATTAACGCCACTTTCAACAATATTTCAGTAATATCGTGGCGGTCAGTTTTATTGGTGGCGGCAACCGGATTTCCAGAGAAAACTACAGACCTGTCGCAAGTCACTGACAAACTCTATCACATAATGTTGTATCGAGTACACCTCGACATAACATACTTGATGTTCCATATATTGTTCATCCTTAACAGCTTAACCTCATATTTTGGTCTTGTAAAAAAAGGAGGGAAATTGCATTTTGCAAGACATTATCATGACTGAGATCACTATGATAGTCTGATATTAAATTACCTATAAAATCATTCCCTAGCCTAGCGTCATATTTTGTCTTATAAATAAAATGAGGAAAATTACATTTTACATGAGTGAGATCACTATGGTAGTTTGATATTAAATTACCTATAAAATCAGTGCCTATCACAACTAAAGTTGTAAGTTTGATTCCCACTCACGAGGAGGTGTACTCGATACATATTGATCTTGTGTGAAGAAATTTATAATGGTGGTTGTTAAGTAAACCCACTTCTTCACAACACAGTTAAATTTTAACTATTTGTACATTTTAGAGAAAACTATAGTAATTTCCCTAATCACTTGGCGGCCGTCGTACCTCCGTTCCTTCGTCATGGTCGTCAACGCTTTATATCTAACCTGATATTAAAGAGTCATGGAAGTTGTCGCTCACCCTTTCCTCTCTTTGTCATGTATGGCATTTTCACAATTTGATTTTCTAATCGAAATCGCTGATACAGATTGAACCAAATTATATTTGCATTTTCACTTTTCAAATGTTTGGTTTGATGCGAATAAACTTTAGTACATTGTAAGAATATTTCTTCTTCCATCAATTTATTTTACCTCGCCTGACCCGTACATAGGTTGAGCTATTGTCATCTAATTGCGTCCGTTGTCGTCGTTTGTAAATTTTTCATATGTTAATATTCCTCTTTGAAACCACAATGCCCATTGGAACGACACTTGATGTGAATGTTCATTGTGTAGTACTATGCCAAGTTTGAGTTGTTGGTGCGGATTGGAAATTCAAAATGGCTGTCATGATCAATAATATGCCCTGATTGGTGGTATTTCAGAAAACCTCTCCTCATAAACCACAAGGCCGAACTGATTATGATATTGCAGATATGTGTATTAGATTGTTCTAAGATAGATATGGGTTTTTAGTGGCGATCAAAAAACCTTTATTGTCGCCATGACAGTAATTAACATATAATCCTATTGGAAAATGAATAAAAGCTTTTTCGTAAAAAAAAAAAAAAAAAACATGATTGAACTCAAACTGTGCATGGATGGTCATTGAATATTGCCTTCAAAAGCATTTTATTCTTCGGTTTTCTCTGACGTCTATTTGTTATATGGATCAGAAATCCAAGATGGCCACCACCGCAGGACTTCGTTTTTAACAATGAACCCAATGAGAAAATGAATACCGGGGTAATATATTTTTCTAACAATCTTGTCCTCTATAACCGCATGGCCAAATGAACCGAAACTTGGTAGGAAGTATCAAGAAAAGGTCCTCTATAGACGATTACCCATTTCGTCCCGATCCTTTAATAAACATGACACCACAGACAATTCTTGTTTCTGATTGGTCGATTTCTAAAAAAAATCTTTTCTAAAACAGCTATGCCAATTATGCCAAAACTTGATAGTAAGCATCTATGGAAAGCCTTCTATAAAGATTACTCATTTCATCCTGAACTGTTCATAAACATGGCCACCACAGCCAATTATTGTTTCTGATTGGTGGATTTCTAAAAAAATCCACCTCTCTAAAACTGCTCTGCAAAATGAACCGAAACTTGACAGGAAACGTCTGTAGAAGGCCCTCTATGGAAATTGCTTATTTCGTCCCAATTCGCTAATAAACAGGAGTGGACCGCAACATGTAATTCTTTTTTCTGATTAGTCGATGTCTAAAAAACTTCTCTAAAACCGCTTGGCCAAATGAACGAAAACTTGGTAGGAAACATCTACTGAAGATCCTCTATTGCTCATTTCATCCTGATCCGTTAACAAACATGGTCGCCACAGGCCATTCTTCTTTCTGATGGGTCAATTTCGAAATATCTTGTCCTCTGAAACCGCATGGTTAAGTGAGCCGAAACTGGGGTGGAAGCATCTATGGCAGGTCTTCTATCAAGAATGGTGATTTTGTCTTGATCCGTTAACAAACATGGCCACCAAAGGCAATTCTTGTTTCTGATTGATCGATTTCTAAAAAATCGTTTCTTCTGAAACCGCTTAGGCAAATGAACTGAATCTTGGTGGGAAGCAATCTATGGACATCCCTATATAAATATTGCTCATTTCGTTTCGATCCGTTTACAAACATAACTGCCACTGGCAGTTTGGTGTTTGGTTTGACCAGATCGGTGCTCGTACCCACGATCTACTGCACTTGCGGCGAGCAGTCTAATAAATGCGGTTTGCATGGAATGGAAATCTAATATGGCCACCTCCGCACTACATAGTTTTTGGTATAGGACCATGTCGGAAAATGAATAGAAACTTTTTCTTTGAAACTATAAAAATATTAATGATAACCAGGTGAGTGATACGTTCTTAGTAAGACTCTGATTATATGAGCACAAATATTTTACTGTCTTGTTATGGCATAAGCCTGTCATTCCAGTTTTTGTTTTTTTTACTTTTGGCAATTACAGAAATAAGGGTTACTTGTGCAAACAATCAATGAAAACATTACTTTCTGAAACTACTAAGCCAATTGGAACAAGCCTGACCGGAATATTCATTGGATAGTCTCCATTATAAATCATATCCGATATATCCGAAGAAGATCCAAAAGGGGTAATCAGAATCCGTAAATCGAAGGACACAATGACCAAAGGACAATGATCTGCAAAACACTAAAAACTAAAGATCGAGCAACACGAACCCCACTAACAAACGGATGTGTGCTGCAGAAATGTATGCAGTTCTTGCTTCACTAGTGGTACCCGTCGTGTTACTCGGTATCAGGTCGATCCGGCCCCAAGTCGTTTCGGCCCAATTCGCTACGGCCAAAGTCGATCCTGCCCCAAGTTGATTCGGCCCTCCTATAAATATTACGTTATAAACTAACCCGAATAATTCAGTCGTTATATTACGCTCCCGCTGGTCGCTACATTAACCTCATCCAGCGATAGTGCCGATAGAGGGCGCAGTATTATTCAAGTTAGTTATAAACTAATAAACCTGAACGTATATACTTGTCACATTGTGTTTTTGCTTTGAAAATGTGTTCCGAACGATAAATGGGAGACAACTAGTTTCCCGCGTTTAGAGAAGTCCGCCACGTGTGACAGGTGAAAATTGAAACCAGTTGTCCAGGAATAATTAAAAGTAATTATTTTACAACTGCCAGGTGTCACAATTTAATCGTAAAAGTGGATTGATTACATAATGAAAACCATTAATTTAGAAATGATCAACTGGAAATTGCAGTCAAAACAGTCAACACTTTTGATTACTTTTTAAATTTTTATTTTATATATTGTTCAAATTAATTGGCGATATCAAACAATAAAATTAGCTTGGGTGTAGCTTAATTTAGAGTACAATCAAATACTTGTACACTAATCAGTACTAACTGCTGTATAAGCATCATTTAATTGTAATAGATATATTTATTTAACGAGTATCGCTACATTGATTTCTTGATTACACAAACAATTCTAATGTTTGAATTTTTTAAAATTCAAATCGATCAAAAACATTTTGAAATGATAAACACTTGTGTATTTCAGTTCAAAAGTATTTAATTTCAAACGGGGCCGGATCGACCTGAAACCGTGTTACTCTAGTTACAACCCTGGTGATGAGTCATGAACGAGGAAAGGATCGGGAAGTGCTTATGGCAATTTGTAACCCAGATATTCCGTAACCCTTAACCTATAGTCATAGTGGCAACCGCAAAGCATTCGAAGTGATGTCTTCAACTTAACCAATAGGAACCTTTGATTCAGTAGCCACCCGGCCCTGATATATATAGCAGCAACCCTGCATCAAGGAAATCCGGACGCATTCATGTTACGGCAGTCCTTTTTTTTGCAACATAAATGTATGACAATTGATGACAATGTAATATTTTCATGACGCAGACGTCTGTTTTTGAATAGCATTGTTGTACGACTTTGATAAATCTGTACTCTGTCGTACTGAATATTAAATAATTATATGTTCGTTATGAAAGAATAGTAAATACGAAATAATGCCCTTTATAAATTTATAGAAACAAACGTAACAATTTTCAACCATCTTGATTTTTGTGAACTGTCAATCTGTTTGGAGGAGGCGGGGTTAATGCTACTTTTCCGGAAGTCGCGATCATTTCGCGCTTGCATTTCGTTTCGCCCCGAAAAAAAAACATTTGCCGTATTTGTGTTTCCAATTACCCCATCGACCTATTTTTTTTAGAAAGCATGTTAATTATGAGGAAGACTTTTCCATATTTCATTTTTGAAAGCACTATTAATAAATAAGGGCGAAACGACCCGGGGCGAAATGGACCAGAGCGAACCGACTCACGGGGCGAACAGGATTCGGGGCACAGCGGTCAGGTTTCAGGTTCCGATGTGGAGTCCTGGAATGGGTATAATAATAATACTGTCTTACTTCTTACTCTTCGCTATGTTCATAAATTGAGTATCAGGAGATTGTTATTTGTATATACATGTACTACAGAAGGGCAATACAAAAATGTAGGAGCCGTCGTGGTCGTGATCGCATGGTAGTTGGATTAACAACTACCTGTGCAATCAGTGCATATCACCTCTAAAGTTGCGAGCTTGAATCCAGCAGATGGCGAGGTGTACTCGATACAACATTATGTGATTGAGTTTGTCAGTGATTTGCGACAGGTCTTTTGTTTTCTCCAGGTATTCCAGTTTCCTCTACAAATAAAACTGACTGCCAGTGGCGGATCCAGAGGGGGCGGAGGGGAAGTTCGCCCCCCCCCCCCATAAGAGAGAGAGAGAGAGGGAGGGGGGAGGGGGCGGTCTTCCGTCCCTCTATCAAGCATATCAGCATTCTTTCATTCGCCTGTTAAATGTAATAAATCATTATATATTTTTACCCGTTGCATTGCCCTTTTAGTTTATCTAATTACTTTTGAACTTTTGAAGCAGTCGACGATTAATCAGAAAACAAAGTGATATTATAATCCCTTAGACATTAATTTTATCAAAATCCATCCAGTCTACAAACACTTCAATACAAATTAACCCATTTTCAACAGAGAAACATGAGAAAATTGGCTAATATAGCACGCCGGGTATTCGGAAACTCGGTGCAAGCTAGTTATTTTGAACGTTTTCATTGGTCAATTTAAAATTTTGGGACACTACAGACCGCGAAGCATGCTGTTCCGTGTTCGTTGTCGTCATGCTCCACGGTCTGTAGTGTCCAAAAATTCAAAATTGGCCAATGAAAACGTTCAAAATAACTAGCTTGCACCGAGTTCAAAGTGTCCGCACCTGTTCCGAGTATACGAATACCCGGCGTGATAAGAAAATCAGGGGAGTCACAGCTCCAGATAGATAATTTCAAGTGACATCTCCCTTTAATTTACACTCACTGCTTAGAAACTATTTGAAACTTTTTGGAGAAGATTCACTTTAATACACTTCATCACATTTACAAAATGTTTCAAAATTGTTGACGGAAAAGTTTCCTAAATGCTCAAAACCCAGGAGCTTCCGGGTTTTTTTTCGCCCCCCGGGGCCCCCTACCAGGGCTATGCCCTGGACCCGCTGGAGACCTTAAGCGGTCCCCAGACCCCTCGCCGACTTTCGTCCCCCCTAACACAAAATCCTCGATCCGCCCCTGACTGCCACATATTTAACTGCAATATTGTTGAAAGTGGTATTAAAGACCATAACAATAATGTATTTATATACCTACTGTAATTATCATACAAAAATGATAATGAATGCAGGATAAATACTATTTCTTGATTTTAACAAGGTTCTGTCTTTAATTAAATTATGACAATATCAGCATTGAACTTATAATTTAATTGTTCATTAGTTACAAAGAATATTGATGTTTTTGCCCCCTCCCCCAATTTTTGGCAAATATTTAATTTAATTACAGCTTCAATTTCAGTTCATGGTACTTAATTAAATAATTAATGGCAGGCATAGAGTTGTGCAAATTTACACATGGGCTGGGTCTTTATATTCGAATTTTACCCCGAGCGAAAGCGAGGGATAAAATCTAAGAATATAAAGGCCCAGCCCATGTGTAAATTTGCACAACTCTATGCCTGCCATGAATTATTTCGATTCTAATAGGACAAAAACGGTAATTTTTAACCTTTCGTGAACTGCATACACACGGCATTTGGTGGCTGTTCCATTTACCTCCTTCGGAAATTTTGAATTGATTTTGAATTATTTGTTTTTGAACGAGATATTTTAAAACAAAGATATGGATGTTAACATGAAAAACATATTTATTGTGTATTTTCCAACATAGATTCGATTGAACAATTCCTGCGTAAAAATATTTAAAAAAAAAAGTCGGAGTTCATTCGTTCATTATTTTGAGCGCTAACAAAATGGCGAAGCGGAGTTGTCAAACATAATATCGAACACTTGAACAGTTGTTAATAATCGACAATTATTGTTAGATATGAAATAAAAAATAAATGCCAATGAAAAAAAAAGCTTGTATTATATTGTTGACATAAAAAAAAAATCGGAAAAAAGACCACCATCTATCGACTTTGACTTTTGTAATATATCGTCATCCTGTGACGTTGTTTACAGGGGACGCTGATTGACACAAGCTGGTTACTGATTTATTTTACGATTGTGTGAGCATTTTACTTG
Source organism: Bathymodiolus septemdierum (assembly GCA_963383655.1). NCBI lineage: Eukaryota > Metazoa > Mollusca > Bivalvia > Mytilida > Modiolidae > Bathymodiolus > Bathymodiolus septemdierum. The sequence continues at coordinate 30,248,918 of OY726525.1, read as the reverse complement.
TTTGAGTAGCAAAATTCAAAATGCCATCAAATTGGAAAATATCAGTAACTTAATTACATCACCGTCTAGTTATCAATGTATACGTAGGAAAACAAGATTAGTGCATTTTGTTATTCATGGCCGACACATATCTGATATCAATGGAATTGGAATGTATTTGATATGTGTGCGTACTGGGGATCCCCAAATGTAACTTTTCAAAACAAATGATAAAAAAATACTTAGTTACAGAATATTTATTTATAACTGAGGGGGAATTTTTATTTTAAGGACTTTAAAAATACGTTATATGCCGGCGTTTTGTTTGTTTACGCTCGGTCGTCACTGTAATTTCACAGCGGGAGTCGCATGGAATATTTGTTGTGTACCACACTTGCGCTAAATATAGAGTTATTGAGTATTATCGTGTGTGCCGTTTTATAGACGTCATATTAGAATATATTTTAAATCTTTAATTTCTAACAAAATTTCACACACATATGATTTGATGGACCCCCAGGAGGCGCTTGTTGGTTTCTCTGTGGTATTAAGCCCATCTGATTATTGCATCAATTTAGAATGTTTAAACTATCTTTAAATGAATGATACACAGATCAGTTTGTTCTTGCAGTTTCCTTTCAAAAGACAACATTTTAATACCTAACATCTCTGGTGAGTGACAACAGGTTCCCTGGTGCCTATTTTTGTTCACTCCATAAAGGGGTTGCATTAAAAGCATGTAAAAATGCATATTTTTTTTTTAATTAAGGTGGAAATGTTGAAATTGTCTATTAAATTTAGTTTGATACATGTACAGTGAGTCCTTTGACTAACTTGGTATTTTTGTTTTCAGAGTTAACATACAAAAAAAAAATGGATGATTTAAACTCGAAGAAGATTTAAATACCACAGAAGAATCAGCATACACTAAAGGAACAGGAATATTTGACTTAAACAGAACCCAGATATATACTCATACATTTGCATGATCAGAAGTAATCGATAAAATAGAATTTTTGAGCTGTTTGTATTGTGTAGAGTCCGTGTGTATTACATGTGGTAGTGAATAGGACACATTATACAAGATTATCTGTACAAAAATGTACATATGCAAAACAATGTGTTTGATTCCTCATAGTCGACTTGCGATTTTTCATATATAAATCCAAAGAATACAATGGTATGGATATTTTAGATTCAATATTCAGCGATCAAAGACCGAAAGATGTGATGAATTAAGTGATTGAATATGTATTAATGATTCAGAAAGACGTGAATAATTGTAGTTTTCAGTTGACAAAAAAAAATCAGGATTCAGCCATACCTACATGTACATATTAAGATGCAGTAAACACTGAAACATAATTTTGACATCATGGAGATAATTTAATTTAATTGTTAATAATAAAAAAATTGAAAGTGAAGTTGTTTCTTGTTCAGTACATTGTTTAATGACATACTGTTTAATGACATATTATGTGTATAGCAGTTCCCACAATTGTATGGGAAACAATATTGTTGTAGTATTATTGGTACTTGTAAATATATGCCACATTATCACTGTGTACAAACGGACCCGGCAAAAATGTTTGGACTCGTGCATATCTAATTCCGGAACGGAACCGGACTGTAAGAAGACAAGAAGAAGGTAAGAATTCTGTTTATTTATTTGTTTTTTGCATGAACTTGGGGGAAATAAATGCTTTATTAACCATTTTCTGCTGTCAGATGAAACATTTTGGCTATGTCATCGTATATTAATTGAGAAATAAGCGATAATGTGCCGCAAAATGACGATCAGCTTGACCCCAACCCCGAATTTCGCTCAGTTTCTCTTTGAATTGCTCACATTGAATGGAACGAAATGAATTGAAGGAACGCTTGATGAATAAAGATGACAAGAATCGTCACTTTGTGCTTTTAATTATTGATATAAGTAAGCATGGGGGCGAAAGAAATGGGTCATGTCAAAATGGCAGGACCCGTTTTCGTGAATGATGTTACAGCATGATGACCAGGTTTTGTTCCCAAAAAAAATTATGAACAAACAGGAACCAAAGCAACAGAAATCCACAGCCACCATTGTTTATACTGTGATACAATATTTCCACAATTCGATGACTTAATAAAACATTCTAGAGAAAAGCATCCGTACCATTGTTATTACTGTAGAACAACCGTCGTCCTATTTCCGGTTGTTGACTGATTTTGTCTGTTTATATAATTATGAGTTTTGACTTTCCCTTTGCAAGATTGTTCGGAGTTCGGTAATTTTGTTATTACCCTTATTTGAAGAAGTAATAAAACACTCGACGGAAAACCACGGCTCACTAATGTTGCAAGTTAAATACCTTGAACTGAATCCATCTAGTGGACATTATGGTTACAAAAGCCATAATTTCAATGTTATTCCAGAGAAAATAAAGGTTTTGGTTCCTGTTTGTTCGTAATTTTTTGGGGAACAAAACCGGGTCATCATGCTGTAACATCATTCACGAAACCGGGTCCTGTCATTTTGACATGACCCATTTCTTTCGCCCCCATGCTTACTTATATCAATAATTAAAAGCACAAAGTGACGATTCTTGTCATCTTTATTCATCAATCGTTCCTTCAATACATTTCATTCCATTCCATTCAATGTGAGGAATTCAAAGAGAAACTGAGCGAAATTCGGGGTTGGGGTCAAGCTGATCGTCATTTTGCGGCACATTATCGCTTATTTCTCAATTAATATACGATAACATAGCCAAAATGTTTCATCTGACAGCAGGAAATGGTTAATAAAGCATTTATTTCCCCCAAGATCATGCAAAAAACAAATAAATAAACAGAATTCTTACCTTCTTCTTGCCTTCTTACAGTCCGGTTCCGTTCCGGAATTAGATATGCACGAGTCCAAACATTTTTTGCCGGGTCCGTTTGTACACATGCAGTGATTATGAGCCAAAGGGGTTTTATGTTATACACTACAATACATACACAAACTTTTGATCTATCATTTACAAAAGTAGGTCACGTGCGACATAATTCCGCCTTTCGGTCGTTCTCGGGTTTTATCATTGCCTTACGAAACATACCTGAGAAGTTCAGAAAGAAAAGTTCGGGAAACGTAATTATATATCAGTATTGTTACTATATAATTATAATGTTTTTTAAATACAATTATTTCCTATGCCTTATTTTTAGTATTATTTGCATACCAAGAAGCACTGAAGTTTTCATTCATTTTGTCAGTCATATTTTGGCGCCTTGTAATGTTTCTAGTGTTTAGTAATTATATATGACAAAACCCGAGAACGACCGAAAGGCGGAAATATGTCGCACGTGACCTACTTTCGCTTTGCTGCCACTTAGGTGTCCATTGTCAACAAAATCTGAGGATTATCTGTCAGTATGGGGGTGGAAAAATCATTTCACTACGCAAATTAGTAAGCGATTTGCGTCCTATCGACATTTTGACAGGGGAAATAGCGATTGAAGTGACAGGGGTAGTAGGAGTGAGTCCGGCCTTGTGGTATTTTAGGTACATAGCGAGCATATTTTTGACTCTACACAGGCGCCTGTGGGTGGTGTACATGTAATGGTTAGCGTGTTCGTCTCGAGTGCAGTAGATTCGAGGGTTTGAGCCCTGGTCGGGTCAAACCAAAGACTATAAAATTGGTACTTATTTCATCAATCAATCAATCAATCAAAGTTTTATTTAAAGTCGGTACATTTTATAACAATACAACATAAGCTCTCAAGAGCTTTTCAAACCGACATGCATAACAAAATTACATAAATTAAATACAGCACAACAAAAACATGTCATTCAATACAAAACCAATACACATCCAGACAAACCTATGCATACATCTCTGTGTTTTGACCTCTGGACCCCCACAAGTGCCTCTCTGCGCACCCACTGTCACAGGACCAGAGGTCAAAACAGAAAAAAGATGCCGACATTTAGCAGCCATTTCACATACAAGTACATTCATGCAAATTGTAACCAGTCTATATTTAAGCAAAGAAGCAAATTAACTCAAACACATAAAATATTCATGTACTTTTAAAACATATTTTTAAAAAATATTCTAAAAAAATATTTTAAAAATATTCATGCAGAAATAGCCAAGCACTAAAATAGAGCACAAGTTAAACTGAAAAGCATCAAGTTAAGTAAAAAAAAATTTTTGTCGGTATATGCTTTAATTAGAAACATATAAATAACAATAAAAAAATAAGCTCGAAAGAGCTTTTTTAAACTGACATACAAATTACACAGTATATATATATACCCACAAAAATACATGGACATACATTGACAAACATATAAAAAGTTCAAGCATAATTAAAATGCAGCAGCAGATAATTAGGTTATAAGCACTACGAAAACAAGCACTACCCTAAAAAAGTAGGGATTAAAATACAAAATAAAGCAAGCACATAAGCAGAGCCATGCAAGAAATATATGTATAGCAAAGTGAAAACAAAAATTTTAAATGCACATCACTGAGACATGGCACGGAAAACCTTGCGGAATAAAAGTTCTAGGAACAAAAAGAACACGAGCACCCATCCCCATCCCATTTGCTTATCAAGTTTTTAAAATTATTTAAGCTTATTCCCTCATGCAAGTCATTTGGAAGTTCGTTCCACAATTTTGCTGCACCATATCTCAGTGAATGCAAACCATACCTGGTGGTTTTAACTCTTGGTATGTTGACAGTGTTGTATCTAAAAGAGTAAGAACTTTTCTTTATAGTTACTAAATCATGTAAATATACAGGAGTTTGTTTATTTATTATCTTAAAAACTTCTATAGCCATCAAACGTAATCTCCTTATTCTCAGTGAAGGTAACTGTGATTTTTCAAGTAAATTTTCATAGGAGCTGTCTGAATCGTTATAAATGAACCTTAAAGCCCTTTCTTGTATTTTCTCTAATTTCTTTGTGTTACTTTCGCCACAAAAATGCCAAACTAAAGGGCAATAGTTTAAATTTGACAATATAAAAGAATAATAAATTGCAAGCTTGCCAAGTTTACTCAAGTTTTTTCCAATGCGTTTTAGAACATTTAGTTGCTGAGAAGCCTTTTTACAAATATGTGATACATGAGAATTAAATGTTAATTTAAAATCAAATGTTACACCTAAAAGTTTTACTTCATCTTCACAATCAATCTTATTTCCTTGTAGCATAAAACATCTCCACTAAACACGCAGCATCAAGGAGTAAGAGCAAAGACTGGTTGTCTCAGAATCAGGATAATGTGTACGAGTGGAGCGACATGTCTACCCACTGACTGTTGTTTCAGTGAGCTAGCACTATATAAATCCAGCTAACTGTGGCAGACATCATCATCACTATATATTGAAATGTATAAATTTTCTTACAACCACAAAAAAAAAATGATAATTTAAAGTTAAACAACAATCACTCACTCACCATTACAAATTTTTACTGTTAAATAATATTTCCCCCCTCCTCCTCCCCTCCCCCTCCCATTTTAATTGCAAGGGGACTGTAATAATTTCTTGTTTTACTGCATGCTACCACAGTTTGATTAAAGTGAAGTAAATGTATTGTCTCGCCATGTAGACTTTCGTCTTTGTGATCTACATTTAAAAGTGATAATAAGTACCTTTTGTGCAACATGGCCGTCATTAACCTGAAAAAAAAATACTGCTTTGATGTAAGCGGAGATACAATTTTTAATGTGGACAGGTGATCGGTGAATTTTTTTTCTAATATCTGAACAAAATTAATTGTATACCAAAACTTTTTTAAATGGGGATGGGAGAGGGGGGTGGAGGTAAGGGAAGTTTATATGGGTTGTTTGGGTTACAGTCGTACAACTAATTTTTTGGATGACCTAGATTTTGACTGACATAAGTTTTTATTTTTTCAGCTACTCCAACTACAGTTGCTCCTATGAATGCACCAATGAATGCACCAACGAACGGACCAACAAACCCACCAACCAATCCACCAGGTTAGTAGTACTCTGTATGAAGTACACACTGTGCTCATTTTATAAGTACAAATTATGTCAATATGGCTATATTTTAATAGAGATAGCTGTCACAATATTTAGTGCTTGATATTTATCTCATTTAAGTATTTTCTTTTTATTGTATGCCTCTGCAACACAAATTGTGTTGGGGGAAGGGCATATTGTTTTACTACTTCCATTTATCCATCCTAGCATCTGTCCATGTGTCGCCATATAGGATTATGAAAAGAAAGTTTAATCAGTGATGGTCAACAATTCCAACAATATCAACAAAACAAACAACAATCTCTTACTTCAAATCATTGAGAAAAAAAGACATGACATCCAGGTCTTGGCTTAGGACAGACACAAAAACAGTCCCCACGATGAGCCCCGGTCCACCGGCACAAGACCAGTAAAACTTTGTTCGGGCCAGTAAAGACTATGACACGACATTTGAAATCCAGGTCCTGAATTGGAACAGGCACAAAAACAGTCCTCACAATGAGCCCCGATCCACCGGCACAAGACCAGTAAAACTTTGTTCGAGCCATATAAAATAAATTCAAGAATTTGATTCGGTCGGTAAAAATGTAACACAGTTACCCCCCCTTTTATTCATAACTAGATATCCAACATCAATACATATATAAACAAACAATGAGAAACCTGCCCAGTTAACTTCTACAGTTTTTCATGCAAACCTTTTTTTTTTGTTTTGGATAATTTTTACATATAAATGTTGAATGATGTGTGTTAAGATTGAAATTTTTATTAATTTTTCATAAAATTACAGGTGGTCGAACATTGTCATTTTCCAACAAAATATTTGTACACGACAGTATAAGAGCTGTGCTATTTACAACTTCTACAGTTTTTAAAAACCCATGATTTAGGAGATAACTATTGTATTTGAAAATTTCAAGGCCTCAATTGGAGATTTGATCGTTGCAAATTGAGTTTACTGGCGAACCGTTAGCAGAGCCAGTAAACGGATATTTGCGACCATGAAATCAACAATTGATGCCATGAAATTTTCAAATACCATACAGTTATCTCCATTCTAATTTCATCATGTACATTGCCACATTATTGAGAAGATGACGTTAGCAGTAATCAGCTAAAATTCTAAAAATATCTGATGATATTTCAACCATGGAATTGATACCTTGAAAATTACAGCATTGTCCAATCACAAACTAGGGATATTAAACAACTACATTAGAATATGTAGTTCACTAGCAATCCATTATATTAAGATCTTTCGTACTACATGTAACTGAACTGAAGGGGCCTTCGTGACCGTGATCTTATGGTAGTCGGATTTACAACTACCCATGCAATCAGTGCCTATCACCACTGATGCTATGAGTTCGAATCCCATTCATGGCAAGGAGTACTCGATACAACATTATGGGATAAAGATTGTCAGTGACTTGCGACAGGTCGGTGGTTTTCTCAGGATCCTCCGGTTTCCTCCACCAATAAAACTGACTGCCACGATAAAACTAAAATATTGTTGAAAGTGTCATTAAACACCATAAAGCTAAACCAAGCAAACAGTACATGTACCCAAAATTTTCATGCAGTTTTAATAATTTTTTGAAAATTGAAATTTTTATGTTTTTAGTTTCTGCATGGTATATAGTCTTGTACATTTGAACCAGCAGCCAGTTGTTTTATGGTAGACTCCACAGATGATGATTTTGATTGGACAACACAAACTGTAAGAATATATATATGCATAATTAAAAATTAACTCACCATTTTCTACATTAGCTAAATTTTTATATTTTTTTAATGAAAAAACACAATCATATTGTTAAAGATAAATATTGAGAATTAAGACATTTTTTGGTTTTTTGAAATCTGTGTTTTGATTGGCTGTTAGAAAAATACGTTGCATCTAATCGAAATGTTTTAAAATGAATAATTCATGAGTATTGGGATTTCTTTGTCAGTTGACCAATGCTTGATGATTTGAGAGTACCGAAGCTTGATCAGTCATGGGTTACTTATGGGGGGCTTTGTGTTAACTGAGGTATATACAATTTTATTTGACTACAACCGGACTGCAATGTCACTTTATTTTATCTGAGAAATAATTATTTAGATTACCCCTTTGGTATCTTCAAACTCTTAGCTAGTTTTTGACTTTTTATTTTAGGGTTCAACACCAAGTCGTAATACTGGTCCCTAGCAAGCGTATGAAGGAAGCCATTATAAGTATATTGAAGTGTCAAGCCCAAGACGCATTAATGATAAAGCCAGGATGGTATAAACTACATATTTGACAGGTAATTACTAATATTTTCTCAGTCTGTTTCAAAAACATTTTGACAAACTAGCCCAAACAGCATTTTAGAAGATATTTCTCTATTTAATTAAGGAAATTTTATGCAATATTTACTAGCCCAATTTGTTACTAGACTGGGCCATATGGCTAGTGGTTTTTGGTGCAGAATGTTTTCTATATTAAGGTAGTGAGTCATTAGAGTGAGGTCTTTATCAGAGGATATCATCGGTAGTGTAATGGTTTGTATGCTTGCCTCAAGTGCAAAATAGTGAATTCGAGCACAGGTTAGATCTAACCGAAGACAATAATATTTGTTTTTTGTAGCTTCTCAGCCAAGCATGGAGCAAATAAGGAGAAAGAACAAAGACTGGTTGGCAGTTTTATAAATTAAACAGCAATCACTCACTTACTAACTCATTATTTACAGGAAGTGATTACTGTCTAATATTTTCATACCATATGTTTGGAGCTTCTTCTATGGGAGACTTAGTAATAGCCACTGGAGATAGCCATCCTGATAATGAAATGTTTAGAGAATCTGGTAACCTAGGTAACCAGTGGAATCAAGGAATTGTTGACTTTACCGGAGCACAAAATATGAAGGTAAGTATTTTTTATGTTTTTTTGTTCATTAATGGTAAATATAGCTTTATTAATAAAAACATAGATATCTAATTTAGTGAGCACAACACGTTTCTGGAGTAACTTCCATCAGGTACACACGTTTCTGGAGTAACTTCCATCAGGTACGCATGTTTCTGGAGTAACTTCCATCAGGTATGCACGTTTCTGGAGTAACTTCCATCAGGTACACACGTTTCTGGAGTAACTTCCATCAGATACGCATGTTTCTGGAGTAACTTCCATCAGGTACGCACGTTTCTGGAGTAACTTCCATCAAGTACGCACGTTTCTGGAGTAACTTTCATCAGGTACGCACGTTTCTGGAGTAACTTCCATCAGGTACGCATATTTCTGCAGTAACTTCCATCAAGTACGCACATTTCTGGAGTAACTTCCATCAGATACGTATGTTTCTGGAGTAACTTCCATCAGGTACGCATGTTTCTGTAGTAACTTCCATCAGGTACGCATGTTTCTGGAGTAACTTCCATCAGATACGCATGTTTTGGAGTAACTTCCATCAGGTACGCACATTTCTGGAGTAACTTTCAGCAGGTACGCACATTTCTGAGTAACTTTCTTCAGGTATGCTCAAAGTAGAAAGATTGGAAAGATAAATAATTAAAGAAAACTTTGGGAGAAAGATTATCAATTATCAAAGGGCCCAAATAGGATAGCCAAAATTGGCTAAGGTCACCTGTTCCTAAGGGAGGAGAACCTTAATTTTATGAAAATTTCATTCTTCCTTGTTCGAGCTAATTTTAATTCCAACATTCAACACCAAAGGAAACAAGGTCTTCTGAACACTCTTCTATGGTCAAACCTGTTTTCTGATGTGACGGTGTGCCGTCATGGCCGTGATCATATGGTAATTGGATTTACAACTACCTATGCAAACAGTGCCTATCACTACTGATATTGTGGGTTCGACTCCCGCTCAGGGCAAGGTGTACAACATTATGTGATAAAGTTTGTGAGTGACTGGCGACAGATCGGTGGTTTTCTCCGGGTTCTCCGGTTTCCTCCTCCAATAAAACTGGTCGCCACAATATATCTGAAATATTGTTGAAAGTGATGTTAAACACCATAAAACCAAACCATTAATCTAAATTGTATGTTTCATTATCCTGAATTGAAAAAATAAAAATAAAAACGTAATGTAGACAACCTGGAACCTGTTATATATAGCTGATTTTGTTCATATTTGTAGGCACTGTACTTTCATTGTATAACTATCAACAAGACACAGATGTAGAGGTAGTACATAGAATAACATATTGTGAAACTGACTTTTTCTATTTTTTTCTTTGTAGCTTTTTATAACTGCTAATAAAAAAGCTACTTGGCAGGGAGATATAGCTATAGATAATCTTCAACTTCATAATGACGTTTGCTGTAAGTCTTTTATTGTTAATATTTTACAGGCGGCCGTCGTGATTGTATGGTAGTTGGATTTATAACTACCTATGCCATCAGGGCCTATCACCACTAACGTTGTGAGTTGGAACCCCACTCAAGCGTGGTTAACTCGATACAACATTTTTTGGGGTCAAATATCTAGTATTTTCTGGCAACAAATAGTGAAGAAGAAAAAATTCTTTGAATTCCCCTGAAATAAAGAAATAGAAATCATAATTTTTTTCTTTCACGTTTTACATTCAAATCAATGTCTTGTTTTAAAGACTTGAAAATAAGTAGAGATTTATTTTCACTGTTCATGAGAAAATGCAGATGCGGAGTGGTTTGGAAATCGGGCTTCAAATTTTAGCATATATTGGTGGTTCATTCAAACATATTCAATTTAAAAGACATTTTAATAGAAATTTGATATCTATGAATATTTATAGCCAACAACAGTTTTGCAAATTTTGCATTGAAAAATTTGGATTACCATATTTGATAATGTATAATATGCACTTTTTTAACTTAAAGGAAAAGGCCATGGTCTTGACAAGTTAGCGTGAAAATTTAAATGACAGTAAAATAATAAAAGACATTTGTGCTAATGAATGTTAAAAATAGTATACCGTAAGGTAGAATTTGGTGATTGAAGTTGCCTGTAGCACCAAATAATGGGGATCACCATTTTTCAAAACTCTTTAATGTGGAGGAGACAAAAGGCATAATCCATTCTCGGATTTATCCTGCCCATGACGTCGTACAGTAGGTATGGTATAATATATCAGCATTGATCAGGTGCAATTTTATCATTAAAAATTATGTAAATCGTAAAATAACGTCTTATATTTATCTTTTGATATTTACAATATCATTATGGATTCATGTCAAGCATTTTATTGCACTAACGAAAAGGGAAAGTGTGAGAAGAATTTTTTTTTGTAATTACCGGTCAGGACTATCCTTGTCAACACATCGACCAGTGACCACGAAAAACACGGGAAAGTACGATAGCATTGGCGACAAAAAAGAAAAAAGCATGTGTACGTGTAAAATAAGTTTAAACTGACAGTTATTTAACCTACAGACATTCACGTAAAACCAGTGCTTTCATTAAGAGCCGGTACCCGGTGCTTTTACCCGGCTACGGTAGCGTTTGGAACTGGTGTCGTATGGTATTTTGAACCCCATGGTAAATTGACCCCGGTTACCATGGGGTTCAAAATACCATATGACACCGGCAGAAAAAATAAAAACAAAACAAAAATCTTGTGCTAAAATCTAGTTAATACAATACAAGATCGTTCTGTGGGACTCGAAATCGTAATCTAGTATTTATGGGAGTGTCTTCGTCGAGGTCCGCGTCGGAATCTGTATCTGTACTTTCGTCACCTCCAGTATTGGAGATCAGATTGGATATACCGTAAATCGGGAAATTTTGATCATGGTTTTATTTTGGCCTATTTTGGCCCCTAAATACGAAGTGCCAAAATTAAACACACCAAAATATGTCACACCGCCAAAATTGAACACTGCCTTAATATCTTTTTATATTTATATTCCCTAATCTGTATCTTTTTGTCTTACTTCTTTCCTAAGTAAAACATTGTCAATTACCGTTATACATGTATATACACACACAAGTCAAACTGAAGTGTTCACGATGTGAAATCGTTGGCTTGGATGACAAGAGAAAAATTACAGGTAAATAAAGTACATTGATAAAAACCAACAAAATGTCAAATATCATTAAAATGACAATTACCTATAGAAAAAAATCAATAAACACGTAATTAGTGTCTTGTCGGTATTATTTATTATGTATAATTGTTGTGTAAACAAATACATGTACCGACCGTTATAATAAGACTGTTTACCTGTAAAAGCGATGATTAATACCAGTACAAAATTTGTATTTGTTGTTTTTATATTAAATGCATTTGACTTTATGCTGTTTAGATATTTAAATTCCTATTTTTGATAAATATCACAATTTATCCATAATCGATTTGGTTTTTAGTACGACATCAAAATATCCGGTAAGTAACAGTAAAAACGTAGTATCGCTGGTTGAAATGATTTCCAGTTAAATCGGCCCCAAGTCAAATCGGCCTCAAAATGAAAGTCAAATCGGCCCCAAAAATAAAAATAAAAAAAGAATAAATAAATGAAAATTATGTATTAATATAAATTAATATTTTTGGTTAAAAGATGTAAAATTTAAATTTTATGATGAGTGGATTCTTTTATTTTCGTATCAATGGTATTTTAACATTTACTGGTACAACACACAACTGTACTAGGCAGTTTTAATTCTTCAATAATTAAAACGTATTGGATGTACCGTATTTAATTATTTTGTTGAAATATTTAACTTTGCATGTTGACAATAGTAAACAATAAAAATGGCGGACATGTGATTTCCCAGTCTGAAAAAAGAGTGAAACACATTGTTCTTGTTTATAATGCACACCCTTCCTGCAAAATAAAGAATTTATGTAAAATCCAGCGCATTATGCACCAGTAATTACGGACATATTATCAAATTAAATAAACAACATAATAAAACAATGATTTGATTAGGAATTAAATAAACAATACAATTAACAATACATATTATCAAATTAGATAAAAAAAAACATAATAATACAATGATTTGATGTGGGGCTGATTTGACTTGAGACCGATTTGACTGAGGGCCAATTTGACTGGGGGCCGATTTGACCTGCTACTGTTGAAATGAGAATACTTCCATTTACGTTCTGAATGAACTGACAAAAGAATTTAACACATGGGAATTAAAAGTGGCCAAAATTAAACACACTAGAAACGAAAATGGCCAAAATTTCACACACCAAAATAAAACAACCCTCTTTTGGAGAAAAAAGGCAAAAATTAACCTACACCAAAATTTCCAGATTTACGGTATCGTAAAAGCACTTTAAACTACGACGATTTAACAGTGTCTATTCAAGCGGCGTATTATCATTGATGAAAAACGATAAACTGTCTAAGCGAAAAAAAAGGGGGAATAACAATTTTGTCTTTGCTCCCAAGAAAATAAAAAAACAATTATCTGGCCTGACCCGAGATTCAACACTGCTATAATAGAAAATAAATAACTTGTCCTATACTATGTGAAAAATAAATTTTCTGTCTGACTAAAAGTTGAAAATAAATACTCTGACCCTACTAAATTTGCCATGCCACCCTTTCAGAATCAAATGGTTGCCCCCTTATGACTTTATATCAGACTATCCATGATTTTGAGACAAACATTTTACATTCCACCCAAATATTAAAGAATTAAAATATTTCTCCATTAATGATTAGTATGATTACTCCCCAAATATTTAAGTATCCATAAAGTGAAAAAATGAAAGTTGAATATGTCTGACAAGAAAAAATCATCACAACATATATCAATAAATGTTTGTTTGCATGAGAGTTAAATAAAAAATATGTTTGCATGACTGTTAAATTTCTCTTGATGTTGATACTAGCAGCAACATAATTAAATAATCTACCAGACAGGACAATGACTGTGGGCAGATCTACAAAATGAATTTGATTAATCTTGGACATTGTGTTATTTCATGTATTTTGGAAAAAAAAACTGTATTTTTATGAGTCACAGTGTATTTCCTCATACCAGTCTGAAAGATTCACAATAAGACACATGCAATTGCATTACACGTCTTACAGTAATAATTAGGCAATAAACAACAACAAAGTTTTATTATCAAAATTTTTAATCAGCATTAGAAAATACAATCATGTTATGGAATTTCATTTAATATACACAAAATTGAACACATGCAAATAATTTGATAAAAGCATTAGAACAAAACAAAACATTTATCATTAAATTCCACATAGAACATGTCATACAGCATTAGACAATAAACAAAGTTTTTTATCAGCTTTAGTCTAGAAATGAACCTGGAAGCTCCTGGATTTTAGGGTTTTTGAGAATTAAATCAATTATGATTATGTTATATCTTAATTTCAAATTCATTTATTATGCACAAAATTGAAGTAAACATTACAGACTTAATCCCATATTTTCAGGTCAAAATTTAAGTCTCAAAATCCCTACAATCCAGGAGCTTCCGGGGGGCTTTGCCCTGGACCCACTCGCCGAAATTGTTTGGTACCTCCTACATTCTAGAAAGTACCTCCAGCCTAAATAAAATAGTGAAATCCCTGGTAAAACATGAAATTATACGTTGACACAATCTCCTGTATATCAGATGTTGACACAATCTCCTGCATCTCAGATGTTGACACAATCTCCTGTATATCAGATGTTGACACAATCTCCTGTATATCAGATGTTAACACAATCTCCTGCATCTCAGATGTTGACACAATCTCCTGCATCTCAGATGTTGACACAATCTCCTGCATCTCAGATGTTGACACAATCTCCTGTATATCAGATGTTGACACAATCTCCTGTATATCAGATGTTGACACAATCTCCTGCATCTCAGATGTTGACACAATCTCCTGCATCTCAGATGTTGACACAATCTCCTGTATATCAGATGTTGACACAATCTCCTGCATCTCAGACGTTGACACAATCTCCTGCATCTCAGATGTTGACACAATCTCCTGTATATCAGATGTTGACACAATCTCCTGTATATCAGATGTTGACACAATCTCCTGCATCTCAGATGTTGACACAATCTCCTGTATATCAGATGTTGACACAATCTCCTGTATATCAGATGTTGACACAATCTCCTGTATATCAGATGTTGACACAATATCCTGCATCTCAGATGTTGACACAATCTCCTGTATATCAGATGTTGACACAATCTCCTGTATATCAGATGTTGACACAATCTCCTGTATATCAGATGTTGACACAATCTCCTGTATATCAGATGTTGACACAATCTCCTGCATCTCAGATGTTGACACAATCTCCTGTATATCAGATGTTGACACAATCTCCTGTATATCAGATGTTGACACAATCTCCTGTATATCAGATGTTGACACAATCTCCTGTATATCAGATGTTGACACAATCTCCTATATATAAGATGTTGACACAATCTCCTGCATCTCAGATGTTGACACAATCTCCTGCATCTCAGATGTTGACACAATCTCCTGCATCTCAGATGTTGACACAATCTCCTGCATCTCAGATGTTGACACAATCTCCTGCATCTCAGATGTTGACACAATCTCCTGCATCTCAGATGTTGACACAATCTCCTGTATATCAGATGTTGACACAATCTCCTGTATATCAGATGTTGACACAATCTCCTGCATCTCAGATGTTGACACAATCTCCTGCATCTCAGATGTTGACACAATCTGCTGCATCTCAGATGTTGACACAATCTCCTGCATCTCAGATGTTGACACAATCTCCTGTATATCAGATGTTGACACAATCTCCTGTATATCAGATGTTGACACAATCTCCTGTATATCAGATGTTGACACAATCTCCTGTATATCAGATGTTGACACAATCTCCTGCATCTCAGATGTTGACACAATCTCCTGCATTTCAGATGTTGACACAATCTCCTGCATCTCAGATGTTGACACAATCTCCTGTATCTCAGATGTTGACACAATCTCCTGTATATCAGATGTTGACACCATCTCCTGTATATCAGATGTTGACACAATCTCATGTATCTCAGATGTTGACACAATCTCCTGTATCTCAGATGTTGACACAATCTCCTGCATCTCAGATGTTGACATAATCTCCTGTATCTCAGATGTTGACACAATCTCCTGCATCTCAGATGTTGACACAATCTCCTGCATCTCAGATGTTGACACAATCTCCTGTATCTCAGATGTTGACACAATCTCCTGCATCTCAGATGTTGACACAATCTCCTGCATCTCAGATGTTGACACAATCTCCTGCATCTCAGATTTTGACACAATCTCCTGCATCTCAGATGTTGACACAATCTCCTGCATCTCAGATGTTGACACAATCTCCTACATCTCAGATGTTGACACAATCTCCTGTATATCAGATGTTGACACAATCTCCTGTATCTCAGATTTTGACACAATCTCCTGCATCTCAGATGTTGACACAATCTCCTGTATCTCAGATGTTGACACAATCTCCTGCATCTCAGATGTTGACATAATCTCCTGCATCTCAGATGTTGACACAATCTCCTGCATCTCAGATGTTGACACAATCTCCTGCATCTCAGATGTTGACACAATCTCCTGCATCTCAGATTTTGACACAATCTCCTGCATCTCAGATGTTGACACAATCTCCTGCATCTCAGATGTTGACACAATCTCCTGCATCTCAGATGTTGACACAATCTCCTGTATATCAGATGTTGACACAATCTCCTGTATCTCAGATTTTGACACAATCTCCTGCATCTCAGATGTTGACACAATCTCCTGCATCTCAGATGTTGACACAATCTCCTGCATCTCAGATGTTGACACAATCTCCTGTATATCAGATGTTGACACAATCTCCTGTATCTCAGATGTTGACACAATCTCCTGCATCTCAGATGTTGACACAATCTCCTGTATATCAGATGTTGACACAATCTCCTGTATCTCAGATGTTGACACAATCTCCTGCATCTCAGATGTTGACACAATCTCCTGCATCTCAGATGTTGAGAAGGTTTTTTTTTTGGGGGGGTGGGGGGGTTATGAGGGTTTTTATTTGGATTTAACGAATCCAATCACAGTTTAGAAAATGAAATATCCATAACATTGAAATCATTCAAATGTTTTTATTAACATTGATAGAATTTCATGTTTTTCTAAAATTTCGTTCTAAATCCTTATTTTACTGATTTCAGCGAGTGTTGATGGGCCTTGTTTTACAAATCCTTGTCAGAATGGAGGGGCTTGCACCGAGGCAACAAAAAAAAAAGAATGGCAACAGGATACACATGTTCTTGTTTAGCTGGATTCACAGGAACTGAGTGTGAACTTAAAGGTAAATAAAAAGATTTTAGTGTTACCAGTGACAGAAGGAAGGAGGCATGCTTTGGTAACATTCCTATCGAGTTAAGTTCATAGGGTATGACTGTAACCTGCAAAGAGATTTGAGTGTTCCCAGAAAGAGAGAGAGAGTCTTTTTAGTTTAAGCTGTGTGTGAATTAACTCCCACCATCGTCCAAACTTAAAATAATCATCTTAATAATATATACAAATGAATCTCATTCATGTTGATGTCACCTTATTAAAGTTTAAAGTTCAAATTTATCAAGAATTTTGACGAAATAAAGATGTAGATATCTAGTATCATTGCACACGACACGTTTCTGTAATAACCATCAGTTACACTCAGTCAAAAGATTGGATTTGATTTCATTTATTGCGTTTAACACCACTTTCAGCTATATCATGGCGACCAGTTTTAGTGGTGGAAATAACAGGAGTACCTAGAGAGAACCACCGACCATGGGCAAGAAACTAGTAAACTTTATCACTTGCGGCTTCCAGTCAGAGAGGAAAATTTAGCTAGCAATTACTATGAATGTGTTTACTCTGATTCAACCAAGATAGCAACTTATCACAGTTCAAGATAGAGAGGTTTGGGATTATGTTTAGGTTTGTGGTGTTTAATGTCAATTTCAACAATATTTCAGTTATATCATGGCGGTTAGTTTTATAGGTGGAGGAAACTGAAGTATCAGGAGATAACCACCGACGTGTCGCAAGTGACTGACAAAACTTTATCACATAATGTTGTATTGAGTACACCTCGCGCACCATGAAAGGGGTTTGAACTCACAACTTTAGTGGTGATGGGCACTGATTGTATGGGTAGTTGTAAATCCAACTAGGATACGATCACGACCACGACGGTACCCAAAGGAACTATATCATTTCATGACATTGAACTTGAACGACTCTAAATTTTGCCTCAGGAAGCCAGGAAATCCAACTACCACGATGGCCCCCAAGAAGATATTGAAATGCATATTATTAAAGCTTGTTATGATGTTTGTATTGTTATTGTTAGAGTTTTGATTTTTCTTTCCTCCAGATTTAACAACAGTTGTAGAAAGTACCTGTGGATTTGAGATGGGTGAGGAGTGTGTGCTTGAAAATGATGACTTTGCAGATTTCAATTGGGAAACAAACGATGTAAGTTATGATAAAGACACAAACACTGGTTTGCATTGTTGAACATATTTTGTTTATTTGATTTTAAAAAAATCTGGAAAATAGAGAAATAAGAAACAGATTTTAGCATAGTATGTTTTAATGTTCTGGAATAAAGGATTATTGTGTAGGATCTTTTTTTAAGTAATGGGATAAAAGGTTATTTCTGCCTGGGATCTTGTTTTAAGTACTGGGATAAAAGGTTATTTCTGCCTGGGATCTTGTTTAGGTACTGGGATAAATGGTTATTTCTGCCTGGGATATTGTTTAGGTACTGGGATAAATGGTTATTTCTGCCTGGGATATTGTTTAGGTACTGGGATAAAGGGTTATTTCTGTCTGTGATATTGTTTAGGTGCTGGGATACAGAGTTATTTCTGCCTGGGATCTTGTATTTAGGTACTGGGATAAATATTTATTTCTGCCTGGGGTCTTGTTTAGGTACTGGGATAAATGGTTATTTCTGCCTGGGATCTTGTGTTTAGGTACTGGGATAAATAGTTATTTTTGTCTGGGATCTTGTTTAGGTACTGGGATATAGGGTTATTTCTGCCTACGATCTTGTTTAGGTACTGGGATAAACAGTTATTTCTGCCTGGGATCTTGTGTTTAGGTACTGGGATAAACAGTTATTTCTGTCTGTGATCTTGTGTTTAGGTACTGGGATAAAGAGTTATTATACCCCCGCTGCCCGAAGGGGGAGGGGGGTATACTGTTTTACCTCTGTCGTCTGTCCGTCCTTCCGTCCTTTCGTCCGTCCAAGATACTTTTCATCGCATTTTTCTCAGTAACTGTTGATGGCAGAAATCTGATATTTGGTCACAAGCATCATATAGGTATACCATATCGTGGGAAGCGTTTTTGGACCCATCAGATTCCTACTTCCTGTTTGCCGATTTTGTTGATTTTTATACACATTGAACATATATGCACATTTTTCGTCACATTTTTCTCAGCTACTATTGATGGCAGAGATCTGATATTTGGTCACAAGCTTCATATAGGTACCCCATATTGTGGGAAGCGTTTTTGGACCCGTCAGATTCCTACTTCCTGTTTGCCAAAGAGCGGGGGTATCATAGGTGAGCATTAGCTCACAGTTCATCTTGTTTCTTTCTGGGATCTTGTGTTTAGATACTGAGATAAAGAGTTGTTTCTGTCTGGGATCTTGTGTTTAGGTACTGGGATAAAGGGTTATTTCTGCCTGGAATATTGTGTTTAGGTACTTAGATAAAGAGTTATTTCTGTCTGGGATCTTGTGTTTAGGTACTGGGATAAAGAGCTATTTCTGTCTGGAATCTTGTGTTTAGGTACTGGGATAAAGGGTTATTTCTGTCTGGGATCTTGTTTTTAGGTACTGGGATAAAAGGTTATTTCTGTCTGGGATCTTTTGTTTAGGTACTGGGATAAAGGGTTATTTCAGCCTGGGATCTTGTGTTTAGATACTGAGATAAAGAGTTAATTCTGTCTGTGATCTTGTGTTTAGGTACTGGGATAAAAGCTTATTTCTGTCTGTGATCTTGTTTAGCTACTGGGATTAAGAGTTATTTCTGCCTGGGATCTTGTTTACGTACTGGGATAAAGGGTTATTTCTGCCTGGGATCTTGTTTACGTACTGGGATAAAGGGTTATTTCTGTATGGGATCTTGTGTTTAGGTACTGGGATAAAGACTTATTTCTGCCTGGGATCTTGTGTTTAGGTACTGGGATAAAGAGTTATTTCTGCCTGGGATCTTGTTTACGTACTGGGATAAAGGGTTATTTCTGCCTGGGATCTTGTTTACGTACTGGGATAAAGGGTTATTTCTGTATGGGATCTTGTGTTTAGGTACTGGGATAAAGACTTATTTCTGCCTGGGATCTTGTGTTTAGGTACTGGGATAAAGAGTTATTTCTGCCTGGGATCTTGTTTAGGTACTGGAATAAAGAGATATTTCTGTCTGGGAACTTGTTTAGGTACTGGGATAAAGGCTTGTTTCTGTCTGTGATCTTGTTTTGGTACTGGGATAAATGGTTATTTCTTTCTGGGATCTTGTGTTTAGGTACTGGGATAAATGGTTATTTCTGCCTGGGATTCGATCTCCCGCCAATGGTTCTAAGACCATTTACTTAGCGTAACATTAGGCGATTTTGGATATCCTGCATCCAAACCATAAACAAGTGTTGTGGATAAAAGTGTGTCATTTGAAGACTATTGAGACTTTTTTGTAGGGACAATAGTCATTAGAACTAATAATAAAGATTCACAATTTCATTTTCATGTGACAAAATAGTCATTTTATCTGTATATAATTTTATATAGAAAATATATACCGTCAAAATTGCCCACGATTTTGAAAGTCTCGACCTATATCATATCTAGTCAAGTCTATTCCGACCTCCAAATATGCTGCTTTTCTATATACAGTCAAACTTGCCCATGCAGTCACTCTATTAAGTAGATGCCTTATAGTATATTTAAAGGTCACATTTTCTTGTCCTGTCATAGAAAATTTAAGGAATTTGAATTTAATCTCTTTTAAGAGGACACCTGTCTTAAAAGACCACTTTTTTTTTGTCCTGAATGTGACCTCTTAATACAGGTTTGACTGTACTGAGGTATAATAATGTATTATATTTTAAATTTTAGGGTACTACTCCTAGCAGTGGTACTGGACCATTTTCAGCTTATGGAGGGACGTATTACATCTACATAGAAGCATCTTCACCAAGAGTAGACGGAGATACAGCTATTCTGTCCACGGCACAAAGCAAAGTTGCAGGTACGTCTCATATATTGTTTTTAAATTTTATTCAATGCAACCACTTTTTTTTAGTTGTCCAGAGAGATATATTGTTGGTGAAATTTTCGTAATATTTTTAATCACTGCAGAAGTTCAATTTCTGTATGAGAACTCATGCCAAATTTCCTTTAGGTGGTCATTTACTATTGAAATTAATATCTAAAAAATATATTTGACATTTTGGTCTTAGGAGAGTGAGTGAGTGATTGTTGTTTAACGCTAACATAGCAATTTTTCAGCTATATGATGGTAAGAAGAAGTTAATTTTCAATGAAATGATGATGAGGTTTAGCTTTGTACTAAATTACACCACTGATATGGTTGGTCTTAGGAGAAACAGATTCATTTTCTGGTATCGGTGAATAACGATATTTCTCCACTTTTGATAGTAAAATTTTCGCTGATGTGTGAACTTTAAATTTGAAATCTCGAGTGGAGAAATATTGTAATCCTCTAGGAGCAGAAGGAGAATCTATTTATACACACATGTAGAAAAAGCGTGAAAAATTATTGTATATCCTTACAATAGTCACCTTCTAATAATGTCACACTCCAAAGGCTTCCAACTGACAACGTTTATCACATAATGCTGTATCGAGTACACCTCGCCTGACCTGGATTCGAACTCACAATGTAAGTGATGATAGACACTGATTACATAGGTAATTGTAAATCCAACTACCACACAATCACGACCATGACAATAAAGAATGTTTATATTACACAACATATAAGAAAATGGTCAGTTACACACTACGATATGGCTGAAATATTGTTGGCATTAAACACCAATCAATTAATCAATTAAAAACCATAAAGATAGTAAATATTTCAATGCCACAAAAATTGTATTGGGTTAAAATATTTTTTTAAATGTTTTATTTTTTTAGGCTTAAGTACGTATTGTTTACAGTTTTACTACCATATGTGGGGTATTCCCAGCACTCTAATGGTTGATCTTGAAGAGAGGTCTTCACAGGGTTCAACCGTATGGTCTGTATCAGGTAGTCAAGGACAAGAAATACCAACAAGTTGAGATTGATGCTACAACTGTGAATGACCCTGTCGTAAGTTTTTTTTTTTAATTTAATTATTTTTCTTGAAAATTACAGGGGAACTTGTCTAATCCGACATACCGAGGGATCAGGGAATTATATTGGGTTAAAATATTTACAGGGGAACTTGTCTAATCCGACACACCGAGGGATCAGAGAAATGTGTTGGATGTCACAGGATGTCGAAAAACTCAGGTGTTGGATTTCACAAGTTCCACTGTACATACAAAATAATGGCAGTTATGAAGGTATAGAGACAGACATTATCAGTAGTATTGTAGCAAGTCTAACTGAGGTTATCTTTTTTATCGGTATTATCATCAGTTTTATTGCTTGAGGAAATCAGAGTAAATAAACAAAAACCAACATACATGCTTCAAAATCAGCATTTCAGCAGTGATAGGCACTGGGTAGATGTAAATCAAAATCAGCATTTCAGCAGTGATAGGCACTGGGTAGATGTAAATCAAACTCAGCATTTCAGTGGTAATAGGCACTAGGTAGATGTAAATCAAAATCAGCATTTCAGTGGTGACAGGCACTGGGTAGATGTAAATCAAACTCAGCATTTCAGTGGTGATAGGCACTAGGTAGATGTAAATCAAACTCAGCATTTCAGTGGTGATAGGCACTAGGTAGATGTAAATCAAACTCAGCATTTCAGTGGTGACAGGCACTAGGTAGATATAAATCAAACTCCGCATTTCAGTGGTGATAAGCACTGGGTAGATGTAAATCAAACTCAGTATTTCAGTGGTGATAGGCACTGGGTAGATGTAAATCAAACTCAGCATTTCAGTGGTGATAAGCACTGGGTAGATGTAAATCAAACTCGGCATTTCAGTGGTGACAGGCACTAGGTAGATATAAATCAAACTCCGCATTTCAGTGGTGATAGGCACTGGGTAGATGTAAATCAAACTCAGTATTTCAGTGGTGATAAGCACTGGGTAGATGTAAATCAAACTCAGCATTTCAGTGGTGATAAGCACTGGGTAGATGTAAATCAAACTCAGCATTTCAGTGGTGATAGGCACTGGGTAGATGTAAATCAAACTCAGTATTTCAGTGGTGATAGGCACTGGGTAGATGTAAATCAAACTCAGCATTTCAGTGGTGATAGGCACTGGGTAGATGTAAATCAAACTCAGCATTTCAGTGGTGATAGGCACTGGCTAGATGTAAATCAAACTCAGTATTTCAGTGGTGATAGGCACTGGGTAGATGTAAATCAAACTCAGTATTTCAGTGGTGATAAGCACTGGGTAGATGTAAATCAAACTCAGTATTTCAGTGGTGATAGGCACTGGGTAGATGTAAATCAAACTCAGCATTTCAGTGGTGATAAGCACTGGGTAGATGTAAATCAAACTCAGCATTTCAGTGGTGATAGGCACTGGGTAGATGTAAATCAAACTCAGCATTTCAGCAGTGATAGGCACTGGGTAGATGTAAATCAAACTCAGCATTTCAGTGGTGATAGGCACTGGGTAGATGTAAATCAAACTCAGCATTTCAGTGGTGATAGGCACTGGGTAGATGTAAATCAAAATCAGCATTTCAGTGGTGATAGGCACTAGGTAGATGTAAATCAAACTCAGCATTTCAGTGGTGACAGGCACTAGGTAGATATAAATCAAACTCAGCATTTCAGTGGTGATAGGCACTGGGTAGATGTAAATCAAACTCAGCATTTCAGCAGTGATAGGCACTGGGTAGATGTAAATCAAACTCAGTATTTCAGTGGTGATAGGCACTGGGTAGATGTAAATCAAACTCAGCATTTCAGTGGTGATAGGCACTGGGTAGATGTAAATCAAACTCAGCATTTCAGTGGTGATAGGCACTGGGTAGATGTAAATCAAACTCAGTATTTCAGTGGTGATAGGCACTGGGTAGATGTAAATCAAACTCAGTATTTCAGTGGTGATAAGCCCTGGGTAGATGTAAATCAAACTCAGCATTTCAGTGGTGATAGGCACTGGGTAGATGTAAATCAAACTCAGCATTTCAGTGGTGATATGCACTGGGTAGATGTAAATCAAACTCAGCATTTCAGTGGTGATAGGCACTGGGTAGATGTAAATCAAACTCAGCATTTCAGCAGTGATAGGCACTGGGTAGATGTAAATCAAACTCAGCATTTCAGTGGTGATAGGCACTGGGTAGATGTAAATCAAACTCAGCATTTCATTGGTGATAGGCACTGGGTAGATGTAAATCAAACTCAGCATTTCAGTGGTGATAGGCACTGGGTAGATGTAAATCAAACTCAGCATTTCAGTGGTGATAAGCACTGGGTACATGTAAATCAAACTCAGCATTTGAGTGGTGATAGGCACTGGGTAGATGTCAATCAAACTCAGCATTTCAGTGGTGATAGGCACTGGGTAGATGTTAATCAAACTCAGCATTTCAGTGGTGATAGGCACTGGGTAGATGTCAATCAAACTCAGCATTTCAGTGGTGATAGGCACTGGGTAGATGTTAATCAAACTCAGCATTTCAGTGGTGACAGGCACTGGGTAGATGCAAATCAAATTCAGCATTTCAGCAGTGATAGGCACTGGGTAGATGTAAATCAAACTCAGTATTTCAGTGGTGATAGCCACTGGGTAGATGTAAATAAAATTCAACATTTCAGTGGTGATAGGCACTGGGTAGATGTAAATCAAACTCAGTATTTCAGTGGTGATAGGCACTGGGTAGATGTCAATCAAACTCAGCATTTCAGCAGTGATAGGCACTGGGTAGATGTAAATCAAACTCAGCATTTCAGCTGTGATAGGCACTGGGTAGATATAAATCAAACTCAGCATTTCAGTGGTGATAGGCACTAGGTAGATGTAAATCAAATTCAGCATTTCAGTGGTGATAGGCACTGGGTAGATGTAAATCAAACTCAGTATTTCAGTGGTGATAGGCACTAGGTAGATGTAAATCAAATTCAGCATTTCAGTGGTGATAGGCACTGGGTAGATGTAAATCAAACTCAGCATTTCAGTGGTGATAAGCACTAGGTAGATGTAAATCAAATTCAGCATTTCAGTGGTGATAGGGACTGGGTAGATGTAAATCAAACTCAGTATTTCAGTGGTGATAGGCACTAGGTAAATGTAAATCAAATTCAGCATTTCAGTGGTGATAGGCACTGGGTAGATGTAAATCAAACTCAGTATTTCAGCAGTGATAGGCACTGGGTAGATATAAATCAAATTCAGCATTTCAGTGGTGATAGGGACTGGGTAGATGTAAATCAAACTCAGTATTTCAGTGGTGATAAGCACTAGGTAGATGTAAATCAAATTCAGCATTTCAGTGGTGATAGGCACTGGGTAGATGTAAATCAAATTCAGTATTTCAGTGGTGATAGGCACTGGGTAGATGTAAATCAAACTCAGCATTTCAGTGGTGATAGGCACTGGGTAGATGTAAATCAAACTCAGTATTTCAGTGGTGATAGGCACTGGGTAGATGTAAATCAAACTCAGCATTTCAGTGGTGATAGGCACTGGGTAGATGTAAATCAAACCCAGTATTTCAGTGGTGATAGGCACTGGGTAGATGTAAATCAAACTCAGCATTTCAGTGGTGATAGGCACTGGGTAGATGTAAATCAAACTCAGCATTTCAGTGGTGATAAGCAATGGGTAGATGTCAATCAAACTCAGTATATCAGTGGTGATAGGCACTGGGAAGATGTAAATCAAACTCAGCATTTCAGTGGTGATAGGCACTGGGTAGATGTAAATCAAACTCAGTATTTCAGTGGTGATAGGCACCGGGTAGATGTAAATCAAACTCAGTATTTCAGTGGTGATAGGCACTGGGTAGATGTAAATCAAATTCAGCATTTCAGTGGTGATAGGCACTGGGTAGATGTAAATCAAACTCAGTATTTCAACAGTGATAGGCACTGGGTAGATGTAAATCAAACTCAGCATTTCAGTGGTGATAGGCACCGGGTAGATGTAAGTCAAACTCAGCATTTCAGTGGTGATAGGCACCGGGTAGATGTAAATCAAACTCAGCATTTCAGCAATGATAGGCACCGGGTAGATGTAAATCAAACTCAGCATTTCAGCAATGATAGGCACCGGGTAGATGTAAATCGAACTACCATAATGAACGCAGCCATGACAACCCGTAGAATTTGATCCTCTTAATTGTGTCTCTAGATAAATAGAACATTTATTATTCTTAACAGTTTCTTAGATAACTAGAATCAAATAGTAAGTAGAAAAAAAAACCTTCAAATAATATCCATTGAGTTCTATTGGGAAAACCTGTACTTCACACAGGGGTTACCATTATGTTATTTAACACCACTTTCAGCAATATTTCAGTTATATCATTGCGATCAATTTTATTGATGGAGGAAACCGAAGTACCCGGAGAAAACCACAGACCTGTCACAAGTCACTGTCAAACGCTATCACATATTGTTGTATCGAGTACACCTCACCATGAGGAGGATTCAAACTCACAACGGTAGTGGTAATAGGCACTGATTGCACAGTTAGTTGTAAATCCAGCTACTATACAATCACGACCACGACAGCCCCTGTACTTCATACAGATCATACAGATTACATTAAAATCTGTCCATTTTATACTACTAAACACATAACACAGAACAGCTATAAACATACTCTAGTTACATGTTAAATTTTGTCTACTCATGTTTCTGAAGAAGTTCTTACATTTCATTGAAGCCATGCTATAAGAACAAGTAAATGCAAGGGAGGTAAATCTTGAATTTATAAGGATAACTCTGTAATATTTTTATACCCCCACTCGCAGAGTGGTGGGTATACTGGAATACCCTTGTCCGTCCGTTCATCCGTCCCTAAACCTTGTGTACGTAACTAGTCATTTTTCTTTTGTTATATTTGGTATCTTGGTTGGCCATGATCTGAGCATGCGCATATTGTACCGATTTCACGGATGGTTGGTTTTTGCAAGAGTTATAGCCCTTTTCATGTTTGTTTGACCATACGTCAGTCCGCACATCTTGTGTACGCAACTAGTCATTTGTCTTTTGTTGCATTTTATTTATATTTGGTATCTTGGTTGGGCATGATATGGACATGCGCATATTATACCGATTTCACGGATGGTGGATTTTTGGTAGAGTTATAGCCCTTTTCATGTTTGTTTGACCATATGTCCGTTCGCACATCTTGTGTACGCAACTAGTCATTTGTCTTTTGTTGCATTTTATTCATATTTGGTATCTTGGTTGGCCATGATCTGGGCATGCACATATTATACCGATTTCATGGATGGTGGATTTTTGGTGGAGTTATAGCCCTTTTCATGTTTATTTGACCATATGTCCGTTCGCACATTTTGTGTACGCAACTAGTCATTTGTCTTTGGTCGCATTTTATTCATATTTGGTATCTTGGTTGGCCATGATCTGAGCATGTGCATATTATACCGATTTCACGGATGGTTGATTTTTGCGAGAGTTGTAGCCCTTTTCATGTTTGTTTGACCATATGTCCGTTCGCACATCTTTTGTACGCAACTAGTCATTTGTCTTTGGTCGCATTTTATTCATATTTGGTATCTTGGTTGGCCATGATCTGAGCATGCGGATATTATACCGATTTCACGGATGGTTGATTTTTGCAAGAGTTATATCCCTTTTTATGTTTGTTTGACCATACATCCGTCCGCACATCTTGTGTACGCAACTAGTCATTTGTCTTTTGCTGCATTTTATTCATATTTGGTATCATGGTTGGCCATGATCTGGGCATGCACATATTATACCGATTTCACGGATGGTTGATTTTTGGTGGAGTTATAGCCCTTTTCATGTTTGTTTGACCATATGTCCGTTCGCACATTTTGTGTACACAACTAGTCATTTGTCTTTGGTCGCATTATATTCATATTTGGTATCTTGGTTGGCCATGATCTGCGCATGTGCATATTATACCGATTTCACGGATGGTTGATTTTTGCGAGAGTTGTAGCCCTTTTCATGTTTGTTTGACCATATGTCCGTTCGCACATCTTTTGTACGCAACTAGTCATTTGTCTTTTGTCGCATTTTATTCATATTTGGTATCTTGATTGGCCATGATCTGAGCATGCACATATACTGATTTCACGGATGGTTGATTTTTGCGAGAGTTATAGCTCTTTTCATGTTCCCTTACGAGCTGCTGCTATAAATTATTTCCTTAATTAGCTATGTATAATATTTATATCTAATAATTTGTAATACATCATTTTTCATCATTCGAAACGTTTACTAGCCAACTGCCCTGGGAGGATACACATCTCTTGATTCCAACACTCTTTACATTCCTTTATGCCTCTCCACCACGTTAAGTCCCACTATAATCTAATACTTTACGACACATCAACTTATGTAGAGCGAGTGGGGGTATCATAGCATGACAACGCATGCAGTTTCATTTTTTTTATAAATTAAACATCTATTAAATATTAGGACATTAATTTTTTATAGATTTCAATAGCAGCTGTCAGAGGACGTTCCTGGAGAGAAGTCATCGCTGTTGATTCACTGGTCCTTAAGATGGGCATTTGTAAGTATATTTATTAGAATAATGTGAGGGGCCGTCATGGCCATGATCGTATGGTAGTTATAATGTTGAAAGTTACATTAAACAAACTAGAAATAAGGTGTTTGATGCCATTTCAACATTTTTGTGATATCACATACGGTAGTCATTTTTTTTTAGGAAGAGGAAACTGGACAATTAATATTATGCATCTCACCATGTAAGAAACTAAAACTTACAACTTTGCTTAGGTATTTTTAGCCCAAATAAAGTATTTTACACTCAGTTTTATTTTTAGCTCACCTGGCCAAAGGCCAAGTGAGCTTTTGCCATCAGGTTTTGTCCGTCGTCCGTCCGTCATTAGCTTTTCACATTTTAAGCTTCTCCTCAGAAACCACTGAGCCAATTTAAACCAAGCTTTGCTGGAATGGTCCTTGGATGACCCCCTTTCAAAATTGTGTCCGATAGCCACGCACTCTGTCCAAGATGGCTGCCGTTACTAATAATAGTAATTTCTTCAAATGGCCAAAACTGCTCTATTTAAAGCCAGAATGTGCCCAAATTTGAACTGTATAAGCATAATGATGCGCTTTCTAACATATGTTACAGGATTTTTTATGAACTATGAACTTTTGGCGATTTTGACCGATTATGCAAATTAGGCATAAATAAGCAAAAAATCATTTAAAAATCTTCTTGTCAGAAACCACTTTGCCAATTTCAATCAAGCTTTGTCTGAATGATCCTTAGGTGGTCCCCTTTCAAAATTGTGTCCGTCAGCGCCGTTCTATATCCGCTGCGATTACTAAAAATAGAAATTACATCAAATGGTCAAAACTGCTGTATTTGAAGTCATGATGGACTCAAATTTGAACTGTATAAGTATAATTATGAGCTTTTTAGCATATTGTATTCCGGGTTTTCATATGAACTTTTAACTTTTGATGATTTTGACCGATTATGCAAATTAAGAATAAATAAGCAAAAAAATAATTTAAAAATCTTCTCGTCATAAACCACTGGGTCAATTTCAACCAAACTTGGCCTGAATGGTCCTTAGGTAGTCCCCTTTCAAAATTGTGTCCGGCAGCTCCATCCTATATCCAAGATGGCTGCCATTACTAAAAATACAAATTATGTCCAATGGCCAAAACGGCTGCATTTGAAGCCATGATGGGCTCAAATTTGTACTGTATGAGCATAATTATGTGCTTTTTGGCCATAGGCCACTGATTTTTTATGACTTTTGACTTTATTAACGATAATCAAAGATCCTTCATCTTAGAGGTGTAAGAGGTAACCAGGACCGACAGAAATTTAATTTTGACAGCCCCAAGCAATAAAAATGTTTGCCGGTCATTAGGTCTGACACAAAGACGTCATTTGGCGGACCCTCTAAAATTCTGCCCTCTAGGTCGAACAGGGCCGACGATTAGCTCCATGTCTGCTTAGCTTATTTATGTCAGGTGAGCGATACAGGCTCACCTGAGCCTCTAGTTATAGTGCTAGCTCACTGAAACAACAGTCCACAGGTAGACATGTCGCTTCTCTCGGACACATTATTCTGATTCCGAGCCAACCAGTTTTTGCTCTTTCTCCTTAATGCTGCATGCTTAGCGGAGAAGGAACAAACACTAATTTTATAGTCTTTAGTTTGATCTACCACACTCCAGACGAGCATGTTAACTATTAGGCCACTAATGCAGTTAAATTGCACAGTACAAATATATTTATTGCATCTATTTCCATCTTTGACAATTCTGTCTGTATTTAAAATGGAACCGCATCGATGATGTAATGATTAGCCTAATTGCCTCGAGTGTAAATCCCCCTATCACAAGTCACTGACAAACTTATCACAAATTGTTGTAGCGAGTACACCTCGCCTGAGTGGGATTCAAACTCACAACTTCAGTGGTGATAGGCACTGATTGTACAGGTAGTTGTAAATCCAACTACCATACAATCACGACCGTGATGGACCCTATAGAAGAATGTTTTACTTGCGTCATAATAAACATGCATAAAGTATGGCTGACGTTCAGGGCCGGATTATCCTATAAGTTAGTATAGGCTGCAGCCTAGGGCTCCTCAAGCTTGGAGGCCCTCAAACTATGCACAAGTCGCTAAAATATTTCACAAGTAAATAATATTCTAGTTCCCCTCAAGCTGGGGGGGGGGGGGGGCAAACTATGCAAATATCAAATATCACAAGTAAAAAATATTCAAGACAAGTCCAGGCAAGTTAGAGGGTGGCTCCATCTGAGGGGTTCCCGTAATTTCATTAGCCTAGGGGTCACACAAGGTCATAATCCAGCACTGTTTAATGATTTTCTGTTTTGTATTTGTAGGTTCATAACTGGCTACATAACAGAGATGTTTATTTCACAAAGATATCCATCATAGTAATAGAATAATTATTTTAAAATAACTTTTATCAAACATGTTTATATTTCTATAATAAACTGTGCAAATATTATTTAGTTTGTTGGATGTTTAATTAGGGGGGAGAAGGGTCTCCATGACTGCAATTACATAATAGTTACATCTACACAATCAGTTCCTTTCATCTCTCAACTACCAAGAAAAGTTTGAAAATACCAAAGGAGTAATCAGTAGTCTTAAATTGAAGGACAGACAGTACAATGGACAAATGTTTGAAGATAGCAAAGGGGTAATCAGTAGTCTTAAATTGAAGGACAGACATTACAATGGCCAACAGTTTGAAGATAGCAAAGGGGTAATCAGAAGTCTTAAATTGAAGAAAGACATACAATGGCCAAAAGTTTGAAGATACCAAAGGGGTAATCAGAAGGGGCAATCAGTAGTCTTAAATTGAAGGACAGACATACAATGGCCAAAATTTGAAGATACCAAAGGGGTAATCAGAAGTCTTAAATTGAAGAAAGACATGCAATACAATGGCCAAAGGTGTGAAGATACCAAAGGGGTAATCAGAAGTCTTAAATCGAAGAAGGACATACAATACAATGGCCAAAAGTTTGAAGATACCAAAGGGGTGATCAGAAGTCTTAAATTGAAGGACAGATATACAATACAATGGCCAAAGGTGTGAAGATACCAAAGGGGTAATCAGAAGTCTTAAATCGAAGAAGGGTGGACAATACAATGGCCAAAAGGATAAATTGACAATGATAGACAAAGCACTAAGCAGAAAACTAAAGAATGAGCAACACAAACCTCACTAAAAACCAGGGGTGAACTCTGGAAAGGCAAGTAGTTGTGGCTCAACTAGTGACACAAGTCGTGTTACTCTTGTTAAAAGTTTAGTTTCTGCTTGTTGAATAATCTAGAAAAAAACCGAGAGGCCCATGGTGTACTATGCTCACCAGAGATATATATAGTCGGTTTTGTTTGGTGCTATGGTGTTTAATGCCACTTTCAACAATATCTCGGCTATATCATGGTGGTCAGTTCTATTAGTGGAGGAAACCGGAGGACCTGGAGAAAACCACTGAACTGTCAAAAGTCACTGATACCTCATGACCACTAGTAGCTATCCTGTTAAGACCTTCACCTCATGACCACTTAGTAGCTATCCTGTTAAGACCCTCACCTCACGACCACTAGTAGACTTTTAAATTATTTGGCTTTCCAATCTTTTGACATTGAGCGGACCTGTTCATTAAAGGCGATATCCTTTTTTATTTGTTTTTCCTCTGTTTGTAAAGATAGAGAGAACTGATAACAAAGGAACATGATAAACAGTGATCAATATACAGAAATGATTTTGATTGCTGTTTTTTCACTGAGCAATTTTTCAGCTAAATCATGGTGAAAACATGCTACAGTCACGGGTCAAAAGTCTTTCCCCACTAAGATATTCCTTCTATATTTCATATAAAACACTTATTTCCAACAAAAAATCATCCTGAGGTTAGTTCGCATCGAATTTTCTTGATTTGTCACATTTACAGGTAGAATAAAACAGATTTATTTTAATATTGTCTTCGACTTGTATTTACAAGTACTTTTTTTTTTATCTAAACATGAATATAAATTATCGAAGTCACAATTGTCTATGATTATATAGGGAAGTTTGAAGAAAAAAATAAACTTTGTGTTTAAGTCATCTTTTAAGGAAAAGTAGAAATAAAACTATATAATAAGTATAAGAAAGATAAACTGTATTTATTTCTACTTATCATTCTGACAATGTCATGAAAATCAAGTAAGAAATTACTTTAAAACATCATGTGTTTTATATGAAATACACAGGAAATATTTGAGTGTGGAAATAATTATGTTTGACTCATTACAGTACATTTGGATGATATTATGAAAAAAAAACACGCTTGATTCTAGACCAACTCACTATATATAATATGATGGATTTTTATTTTTAACCTTGACCAACACCACGAAATTGACAATGTGAGCAGGTTAAGAACGAAACTTTACGACAAAGATTATTTCAATGTTCCCAATGTGAACTTTCCATTTGTACGTGGCAATATTCCAGCAGCACCTATCTATAGCGTATATATATTTCAGTCGATGCGATATTCAAGAGCTTGTGGATCATATCCGGATATCATTGATAGAGGGTTGCTGCTTACAAGAAACCTTTGGATCAAGGGTTCCTATTGATTAAGTTGAAGTCATCACTTCGATAGATTAACGGGCACCGCCATGACTTAGTTGACCGTTTTGGAATATCTTTGTTACAAATGACGACTGATATGTTCCCCTTGTCGTAATCATTTCCAGGTCCTTTCCTCATTCATTACTTACCACAGGGTCTGTAACTAGATGAACACGACGAGTGCCACTAGTAGAGCAGGAACAGCTTACCTTTTCCGAGCACGTGAGTTCACCCCCGGTTTTAGTGGGGTTCGTGTTACTCAATCTTTAGTTTTATGTGTATGTTTTGTAGATCATTGTTTATCGTTTTGTCCTTTTTTGCCATTGTGTTGTCTGTCCTTTGATTTACAGATTCTTATTACCTCTTTGGTATCTTGAAACTCTT
Source organism: Bathymodiolus septemdierum (assembly GCA_963383655.1). Taxonomy (NCBI): domain Eukaryota; kingdom Metazoa; phylum Mollusca; class Bivalvia; order Mytilida; family Modiolidae; genus Bathymodiolus; species Bathymodiolus septemdierum. The sequence continues at coordinate 30,215,108 of OY726525.1, read as the reverse complement.
CTTAAGAAAAAGCTTTTATTCATTTTCCAATAAGCTCCTATGTTAAACACTGCCACGGGTCAGGGAGCTAAAAGACATTGTCGCTCACCTTTCATTCTGTTTTGAAGAAACCTAATACAGAACCTTTCATAGGTGCATCCTACCAAAGTTCTGTTTATTTGGCTACTCAGTTTCAGAGGAAAATATTTTTTTAGAAATCAACCAATAAGAAAAAGGAATTGCCTGTGGTGGCCATGATTGCTATAACCGATCTTTTTTCCAGAATTTAACATTAGGTTATATGACAAAAACTCTGAAACAGATTTTTTTTTTTTTGCTCCACCAATATCAGAATATTTTTTTCAGCAACATTAGGAATCAGAATATTTTTTTAGAAAAAAAACATAACATATCGGGACGAAATGAGCAATCGTCATAGCAGACCTTCCATATATGCTTCCTACCAAGTTTTGGTTCATTTGGCCAAGCGGTTTCAGAGGAGAAGATTATTTTTAAATCGACCATTCAGAAACAAGAATTGCCTGTGGCGGTCATGTTTGTTAACAGATCGAGACAAAATGAGCAATATCTATAGAGGACCTTGCATAGATGCTACACTAGGAAATAGAAAATGCAAATATGCTCGTTTTTTGCAAATATAACCGGTAAAATGCAAATAATTAAAGATTACCAGTTATATTAGCGTTTACCAGTTAAATTAGAGAATTGTCTTGTTATATTTGCGTTTTACATTTTAAATTTGCATTGTCGTGGCATTTTAACGTTTTTCCTTTTATATTTGCGTTTTTCCTTTTAAATTTGCATTGTCGTGGCAATTTAGCGTTTTTCCTTTTAAATTTGCATTGTCGTGGCATTTTAGCGTTTTTCCTTTTAAATTTACATTGTCGTGGCATTTTAGCGTTTTTCCTTTTAAATTTGCATTGCCGTGGCATTTTAGCGTTTTTCCTTTTAAATTTGCATTGTCGTGGCATTTTAGCCTTTTTCCTTTTATATTTGCGTTTTTCCTTTTAAATTTCCATTGTCGTGGCATATTGGCGTTTTTCCTTTTAAATTTGCATTGTCGTGGCAATTTAGCGTTTTTCCTTTTAAATTTGCATTGTCGTGGCATTTTAGCGTTTTTCCTTTTAAATTTGCATTGTCGTGGCATTTTAGCGTTTTTCCTTTTATATTTGCGTTTTTCCTTTTAAATTTGCATTGTCGTGGCATTTTAGCGTTTTTCCTTTGCATTGTCGTGGCATTTTAGCGTTTTCCTTTTAAATTTGCATTGTCGTGGCATTTTAGCGTATTTCCTTTTATATTTGCGTTTTTCCTTTTAAATTTGCATTGTCGTGGCATTTTAGCGTTTTTCCTTTTAAATTTGCATTGTCGTGGCAATTTAGCGTTTTTCATTTTCAATTTGCATTGTCGTGGCATTTTAGCGTTTTTCCTTTTAAATTTGCATTGTCGTGGCATTTTAGCGTTTTTCCTTTTAAATTGGCATTGTCGTGGCATTTTAGCGTTTTTCCTTTTAAATTGGCATTGTCGTGGCATTTTAGCGTTTTTCCTTTTATATTTGCGTTTTTCCTTTTAAATTTGCATTGTCGTGGCATATTGGCGTTTTTCCTTTTAAATTTGCATTGTCGTGGCAATTTAGCGTTTTTCCTTTTAAATTTGCATTGTCGTGGCATTTTAGCGTTTTTCCTTTTAAATTTGCATTGTCGTGGCATTTTAGCGTTTTTCCTTTTATATTTGCGTTTTTCCTTTTATATTTGCGTTTTTCCTTTTAAATTTGCATTGTCGTGGCATTTTAGCGTTTTTCCTTTTAAATTTGCATTGTCGTGGCATCTTAGCGTTTTTCCTTTTATATTTGCGTTTTTCCTTTTAAATTTGCATTGTCGTGGCATTTTTGCAATTGTCGTGGCATATTTGCATTATCGTGGCATATTTGCATTATCGTGGCATATTTGCATTTTACCAGTTAAATCGCATGGTCATCTAAGCCACCCGCTGAGTAGAGAGATTACGTAATACTGTAGTCGTCACTAGCTCATTGAATATGATGATCTATAGTATTATATTATCGTGTATCAATATGTATTTATTTATTTATTTATTTATTTATTTATTATTATTATTATTATTTATGTTATACTAGTCTGGCCCTTAATAAATTTAGTGTATTCAATACACAATAATCCATCAATTGTTGCGTATTTGATTTTCATGTCGTATTTTAACTTAATGCGATGTTTATTAAGAAATGTGACTTTAAATGTATTAAAATATTAGCAAAGTGTGATGCACGTACAGAATACGTATACTGTTGTCACTTCACTATTGCTTGTTTTTGATTATCATGCGAGAAATACATTAACCGTGTATTACCTATGCTGAGACTATTTACTAAAAAATGAATAAAGTATATATTAAACTATCGGTCTCTATTAAGCTATTTATGTCTTTGTTTTATAGCACAGGATTGCGTATGTACAGCGTCAAAGTTATTGTGCTTTAAAAGTTCTGATTATTGTAATGAGGCACCTTAATGAACAATAAATAGTTTTGTTTATGATATAAAACAAATAATCATATCGCTATGTAAACGCCGTAACGCGCCCTTGTCCGATCCAACAGAAATATCCAATTTACATGTAAAACACTATTTTGTCAGTTAATTAGATTGATCAATAAATACAGGATTTTTTTTTTTTAATGTTTATATAATTCCCTGATAAATATAAGAACAATCTATAATAGTATTATATTATTGTTTATTTATTTGTACCATTCTGGATGATAATAACTTTAGCTATTCAATACACAATAATCCATCAATCGTTGTGTATTTTACAGTAGCTATGTGTATTTGATTTCTTGATTTTGTTTTTCAGGATCTAGAACTATGCACTCATATGTATTTCATTTTGATGTTGATTTAAATGTAAACCTTTAATATTTTCACGGAGATTCAACATTATAATTTATGTTTATTTATTTTACAGACGATTGATGCCTTTTAGTGGCCTTTAGTGATATAAAAATGTTAATTTCTTTTCCTTTTTTGTTTGTTTGTCATTTTTGATGAGCGAAACGTAAAATATTATGCGGTAAATATATTTCTTATATTTTTCATGTATTTTCAGAAGCGAGAGACTATATTTTAATTTGAAATATTTTATTCTTCAATAAATTAAGGCAAATAATTCCTGAAATAAGAAGTGAAAGGCGGGATTTACTTATTTTTATTTTCATTCTGAAAACGACAGGTACATTCACACCGGTTCACTCAGCAGGGTGCCTATTATTACGTAATGAATTTAGGTCCACACAGGAAGTCGCCAGGCAGAATATACAAGTGTCATTTTACATCCTGTCGACGGGACTCTGACCGAATACTTGAATACATGTGTCACAATCTTTGGCAATAATCAGAAACGCAATACACATTTTGTGACCATTTAACGATACCCGTGACTAGAATAGGAGATGCAATACACATTTTAAAGGTTCTCATAGGTGATCAAAATACACGACCCTGATCAAGTATACATTAGGAAGACAAGAGCCTGGGACCCCGTTTTCAAAACTGTTGGATCCGCGCCTGATGCAGCAATGATTCTGGGGCTATTTTCACAAAAATATCTTAAGATTAACATTGATCGTAAGTTATATTCGATTGTTCATTTTTATCTTGATTTTTTTTTGTGCATCATCAGAATGATATAGCAACAACCAAAATTATGAAGTAAAGCAGGGTGAACAGGGCAGGGTAGAAAATTCTTCTTGCAAACCCCAAAAAAGCAAAATAGACAAAAAACATTCATATGCAATTTTTCGTTATGAAAACAACAACCATATTTTTTATGACTATTCTGAGATTAATCAGAAGGGTCCGCCAGTTCGTAAGACGTTATTAAAATAAACAAAAAATGTTTTCTTTACGCAGACATATTATATGTTACACTTTGTTCAAATCAGAAATAACCGTTATGAAAACAGATTAATCTTTTTACTGTTGGCAAGTAAGAATATTGTATTTCCATAAACAAATTATTATATTACGTAAGAGATGTACCCTGAAGTTTTGTATAATAAACTTTAAAAGTATTTATAATACTCATCGTCTGTAATTGTCAAATGAAAACTATTACAAATTATATATTTACATAATCCTCTCAATTTCATGGCTTCCTACGCTGTAACTTTCTGTGCTTTTAGCTAAGAGCTTTTATTGTAGTGCATGAATGATCGATTACAAAGTGCGATCTTATGATGTCAAATGATGTTTTACATTTTAATGTAAATTTTAACTTTTTATCAGATGCAGATAAATTTTTATTTTTATTTAGTAACGAAAACGTTTTTAATATTGTAGCCAAAACCTGCTATAATATTTTAATTAGGAGAAATAGTCTTTTATACCATTAGTTATTGTGTAAATATAATACTATATAGTTTTAAAATGTTATATTTTATAGAATATAAGTCTCTCATAAATCTTTTAAGATTGGTACATACAATATGATTTGTAATGGTGAACGAATATTTTATTATGTAAATACTTGTTTGTAATTGTATGTGGTGAGACTATAATAAAAAATTGAATCTTGAATCTTGAATGAATCTTATAAATAATAGCATTAAAACAATTTTGCTCCGTAGCATAGGCCTATTTTTATTTTTTTAACAAATTCATGGCATTGTTCCGATGTCCGTTCTTTTTTTTCACATAATTTCGTAGTTCTTCAATTTTCGAAAAAAATCTTTTGTAAATGTGTCTCATTAAAGACATAAGTATATAGAAACAAAACGTATATCTGCAAAAAGTGATTATGTAATAAATTCATAAAAGATGTTAAAGTTTGCTTTTAAAGACGTAAGTACCAAAAACAGTGAACCTACCTACTGAACCATACTTTTTGTAATGCTAAAAATTTACTTCATTTATAAAGTAGCTGGAAAAAAATCCAGAAGGGCTATATAAAATTGAACTATGTCGTCTGCCTCTCAGACGGTGTCTTCAACCTATGCCAACATTTTGAAATATCATATTCAAGGTATGCCAACAAACATTATATTACAGGTGTTTACATAGCAATTAATGACACTTACAGGTAAGTACATTTGGAAATGCAGGTCTCAAAAGTGAAATTTATTATTTAAAAAAAAACAAAGCAAAACAAAAAACAATCTAAAAATATAAGAATAAGTCTGGTAAAATGTAATAACTTGAAAAAAAAAATAATTAAACTTTTGTAAAAATTTACATATAAAATAAAAATCTGGTAAAATTACACAAAAATCTGTAAATAAAAAAGATGAAAATATAAAATTTTAGAATAATTTAAACAAAAAATCTTTCTAAAACGTATGAATTTAAAATATTATATGATACTCATGCAATTAAGCAATTTTCTTAAAATCTAAATTCAAAAGTTTTTAATAATATTTATTTTATCATAATTTCTATGATTTCGAAATTGAACATTCTTATCCAAAGTCTAAGACAATTGTATTTTTAGCAATTTGTAATGTGATTGTGTATACTGATTGTTTTTGGTTATTTTGATAAAGTATGATAAAAAAAATATCTGTGCCTATAATATCTTTAATTTATTTTCATGAAGTATGATAAAAAAAAATATCTGTGCTTGTAATATCCTAATTTATTTTCATGATGCATGATATAAAAATATATATGTTTATAATATCCTATTTTATTTTCATGATTGATGTTAAAATATATGTGCTTATAATAATATCCTAATTATTTTTATAAAGTTTGATATTAAATATATGTGCTGATATACTGATTTTTTGTTTGTTATTTCCATAAAATATTATTTGAAATACTTACTTTCTACTTACTATTCATTAAAAATTAATTGTGGACTTGGAGTACATTGACATCTCCCCCGATTTTACACTAATTAAACATGACTAGTCATGTTTATATAACAATTAACCTATTCAACCTATGCCAACAATCTTTCTTACCTTTTTATATATATTTTTTAAAATGTTGGCATAGGTTGAATGAATCTCTCAGACACCGGCTCTTCCTGTCATGCAACTGTCATGGGGTCACTGATCGTACTTGTAAACAAAAGAGCTGACTGAAATGTGCCTGTTTCTTATATAAAATACATGTCACTTTGCAGTGCATTGTGGTTTCAGCACTAAAAAAAACATCAAAAGTAAACACATTTTGAAAGTGGTCATTTTCAAACATTCTGTTATTTTATTCAGATGTAGTATGATTTGGTAGATGGCCAGAACCATGAAATTTTAAAACCAGCCATTTCCGGATTTTATATTCGTTTCCATCCCGTATATCGGCTTTGTTTTTACTTCAAACGAAAACAGATGACGCCATTTTACTGACAGAAAAAGTTGCCAGATAATCGAGAGTATATTAAAATACAAGAATGGCTTTAAAAACAATCTTATGTACAAAGAAATATTTAACTAGCCATTCTTTGAAAATTCCAATCGTCATATAAATGAAGGGTTAACACTGTTAATCGCTATATCTGAAAATCGATAATAGCACGAAAACCGATAACACGATGCTAATAATCGCATATTCGTCTACATATTTTTGGACAGGAAGTGCAGCTTTGGAAGAGCTCAGATTACATACTCCATTCATTATTGTATTTTTATTCAATAAAGTATTTTAAATAGTTGTTCTTCAATTTTCTATTTCATTAGTTAATGATATTTTGTTATTATTATTTTTTTTGATAGCGTCACGTGTTTTGTTGGTTATGCATGTTGTTTGTTGACATCCTAGTTTTAGTAATATTTTGATCTCGGGGTGAAATTTAAATGTATAACAAGCTTGCTTGCTGCATTTATCCTTTCTTAAGAAAAGAATGTCATTATTCCTACAATGTAGCGTCAATTTATGTGTTTTCATCCGTATTTTTACATCCGACATTTTTATTTATCGACATGTACAAGGTTAAATAATATAGTCTCTGATCCATTCATACACTTTGCCAATAAGTAATATTTTCTTTGCAATAGTTTATTTTTGTTAATAAAATAGACGAATTATTGAATAAAGATTTATATAAATGAAACGATTAAAATTGATTGCTAAAAAAAAGTGTTATTATTAAATACCCGGATATGTTTGGATAAGAGAATAGCATTCGGGTCATCGAGGGGTCATGTAGTCTCGTGTTATAAATAATATTTTCTTTTGAAAAGTTTATTTTTGTCAATGAAATGTTGAATTACAAGAATAAAACGAGTATATTATGGGTTGTGGAATTATTTTTTTTAAAGATTGAACATGTGGTATTTGCATCATCAAGTAGTTCAATAAAAATATTGATTCAAATCTAATAAAAATGAAGTAAATTTATATTGATTTAAGAAGAAAAATTGAAATAAAGAAAAGTTACAAAATTAATGAGAAATGAAATAATATATTTTATGTAAGAGTAAAGTATGGTCAATTTTTTTTCTTAAAAAAATCCAATAGGAAAATAAACCATTAATTAAAACTTTAACAGAAATAATACACATTAAAACAGTAAAATATGTATACATTAAGGAAAGAAAATAGATCATATATATATATATATTCTTACAATGGAAATGAAGTTCTATTTTTAAAAGTAAATTTTTATAAGAAAATTATTTCTTTCATAACTTGACTTTTTAATTTTAAAAAATAGTGAAAAATCAAGCTTGGAGAGCATATTTCAGGTTTGCTTATATAGTATCAGAGTTCGCGAAATGTGTCAGTCCTGTCAGACATGACCAGCAATATTTGGGCAGATTTTGCTAAGGACTGACACAAGATTGGTATTTTGCAATAGAAAATTAATGAGGACTGACATTTTTTTTCACTAGGACCACCAAGCACATATGCAATTTCGCGAACTCTGTAGTATTAATGTTTAATATAAATATTAATTATTATGTTTTCATATTTGATGTGTGTTTATATTGGTTTAAAATTAATAATAAATATTCAGTATTATATTTTCATATTTCATGTGTAATTTTATAGTTTTAGAGTTTAATAAAACATATTCATTAATTTGTTTTCGTATTTTATGTAATTCCGTTTATGTAGAAATAGCAAAAAAGAGAATCAAATTTACCTTTATTTACATGTGATTACCCTGATAATTCACCCTTAATGGGACCCCTTAATTCCTCTTAATTAGGAAGGACACCATTCTTTGATATTATAAAATGTTGGTCTTGAGGGATACAGGAAATCATAAAATTTTATTACTTTGGTAATTCATTACTTACAGCTCACTCCAATACAATATACACTTTAGCAGTAAACACAACAGGAAAAGGCCTCTAGGCATGTAGCTCTTGTGGGGACAACAATTCTGTTCTCTCTGAATTATAGAAAATTCAATTGTTTTTACACTATTTCAACACATTTCAATACAAGGCCTATAAAACAGATGCTTACAGAAGTGAATTTCATTTTTTTTTAAACGTTAAACTTAACGTAAAATATTCATATGAATAATTTCTTAGCTCCGAGCTTTGCTTTCAGATGCATACAAATCGATGTTTAACACTGTATTAGCGATTATTTAAAAGAAATATCCATATACATATTTTTTTTATCGAAAGCAAGCCCCTAATAAATTACAGAGTTATCGAAGCGAATCATGATTAAGTTGGATATAATGTCGATTCCCAAATTGCCGACATATGAAAAATATTGTTATTGCAAGTAGAATAATGCTTCTAATTTATGAAGGAAAATTGTAAATAATTAAATAAATATTTCTTTTGAAATGGTCCGACATACCAGGGAGATTAGATTATAGCATTCGAGATCAAAAGGATATACGGTTGGATTAGTCCTGCAGACAACCATGATTTCTGTCAAGATGAATGATGCCAAGAAATAATTTCAAATCATATGCTCTGTGAATAATAAACATAAACATGAGAGAATACACATTTTTTGTTTTGTAAATACGCCCCAAATTTGTTTGGAGTTAATTAATTGCCGATCATTTATTAAAATCTACCATAATCACCTAGCTTGGATATTGTGGGTATAGTACTAGTTCATTTTTAGATTACCGAAATCATCAGTCAGTTCTAAATAATTTGCTATTTAACGACAATTTTTGGCATTTTTTTTTCTTTCTTACTTAGTAAAACTCTAATAAAAAACATTTACTTCTTTGTAGTTTTTTTTCCATTGTTCTTCAATTGCTCGAGTAATGAATATCGGCATCTCCTATTCAACAATCAGTATGCATTTGATTATGTTTTTTCTAATTAAAATTGCGCGAAAAATTACTGCTTTCAATAAAATATATACACATCATCAATATTTTTTTTAAGTAAAAAATTATATGATGAAATTTTGTCATTTTCAGCAAAAGTCGGCAATATGGGATTCGGCAAAATGGAATCGGCAATATGGTATTCGGCAATCTGGTACTAATTCCAATAGGCTACCCGATTGGTAAGGCTTGAAGTAATTTACCATATAACAATATGTTCGTAATGATGAACGGTAAGGCCACTAAAGTGCATCAATCGCCTATAAAATAAATAAACATAAATTAAAATGTTGAATCTCCGTGAAAATATTAAACGTTTACATTTAAATCAACATCAAATTGAAATACATATGAGTGCATAGTTCTAGATCCTGAAAAACAAAATCAAGAAATCAAATATACATAGCTACTGTAAAATACACAACGATTGATGGATTATTGTGTGTTGAATAACTAAAGTTATTATCATCCAGAATGGTACAAATAAATAAACAATAATGTAATACTATTATAGATTGTTCTTATATTTATCAGGGAATTATATAAGCATTTAAAAAAAAAATATTCCTGTATTTATTGATCAATCTAATTTACTGACAAAATAGTGTTTACATGTAAATTGCATATTTCTGTTGGATCGGACAAGGGCGCGTTACGGCGTTTACATAGCGATATGATTATTTGTTTTATATCATAAACAAAAATATGTATTGTTCATTAAGGTGCCTCATTACAATAATCAGAACTTTTAAAGCACAATAACTTTGACGCTGTACATACGCAATCCTGTGCTATAAAACAAGACATAAATAGCTTAATAGAGACCGATAGTTTAATATATACTTAATTCATTTTTTAGTAAATAGTCTCAGCATAGGTAATGCACGGTTAATGTATTTCTCGCATGATAATCAAAAACAAGTAATAGTGAAGTGACAACAGTATACGTATTCTGTACGTGTATCACACTTTGCTAATATTTTATTACATTTAAAGTCACATTTCTTAATAAACATCGCATTAAGTTGAAATACAACATGAAAATCAAATACGCAACAATTGATGAATTAATGTGTATTGAATACACTAAATTTATTAAGGGCCAGACTAGTATAACATAAATAATAATAATAATAATAAATAAATAAATAAATAAATACATATAGATACACGATAATATAATACTATAAATCATCATATTCAATGAGCTAATGACGACTACAGTATTACGTAATCTCTCTACTCAGCGGGTGGTTTAGATGACCGTGCGATTTAACTGGTAAAATGCAAATATGCCACGATAATGCAAATATGCCACGACAATTGCAAAAATGCCACGACAATGCAAATTTAAAAGGAAAAACGCAAATATAAAAGGAAAAACGCTAAGATGCCACGACAATGCAAATTTAAAAGGAAAAACGCTAAAATGCCACGACAATGCAAATTTAAAAGGAAAAACGCTAAAATGCCACGACAATGCAAATTTAAAAGGAAAAACGCTAAGATGCCACGACAATGCAAATTTAAAGGAAAAACGCAAAATTGCCACGACAATGCAAATTTAAAAGGAAAAACGCTAAAATGCCACGACAATGCAAATTTAAAAGGTAAAACGCAAATATAACAAGACAATTCGCTAATTTAACTGGTAAACGCTAATATAACTTGTAATCTTTAATTATTTGCATTTTACCGGTTATATTTGCAAACAAACGAGCATATTTGCATTTTCTATTTCCTAGTGCTACCTACCACGTTTCGTTTTATTTGGCCAAGTGGTTATAGAGGAGAAGATTTTTAGTAATCGACCAATCAGAAACAAAACTTGCTTGTGGAGGCCATATCTGTTAATGGATCGGGCCGATGAGAAATGAGAAATCTTTATAGAGAACCTTCCATGGTTGCTTCCTATCAAGTTCCGGTTCATTTGGCCAAGCGCTTTCAGAGCAGAATTATTTTGAAAAATTGACCAATCAGAAACAAGATTTGCCGACAGTGGCCATGTTTTTTAAAGGATCGGGAGGAAATAAGCAACCTTTATAGAGCACCTTCCATATATGCTTCCTACCAAGTTTCAATGCATTTGGCCAAGCAGTTTCAGAGGAAAAGTTTTTTTTGAATCGACTAATCAGAAACAAGAATTGCCTGTGGTGGCCATGTTTGTTAATGGATCGGAACGAAATGAGACCTATTTATAGAGGACCTTCCATAGTTGCTTCCTATCAAGTTTCAGTTCATTTGGCCGAGCGGTTTCAGAGGAGAATATTTAAAAAAAATTGACCAATCAGAAAAAAGAATTGCCTGTGGTGGTCATGTTTATTAACAGATCAGGACGAAATGTGCAATCTGTATAAAGGACCTTCCATAGATGCTTTAATATCAAGTTTCGGGTTCATTTGGAAGAGCGCTTTCAGACAAGAAGATTTAAAAAAATCGCCCATTCAAAAACAAGAATTGCCTTCGACGGCCATGTTTGTTAATAGGACCTTCCATAGATGCTTCCTACCAAGTTTCGGTTCATTTGACCAAGATGTTTCAGAGGAGAAGATTTTTAGAAATCAACCAATCAGAAACAGGAATTGCCTGTGGAGGCCATGTCTGTTAATGAACCGAGACGAAATAAGCAATCTTTATAGAAGACCTTCCATAGATGCTTGCTGTCAAGTTTCAGTTCATTTGGCCAAGCGGTTTCAAAGGAAAATAATTTTTAGAAATCGACCAATCAGAAACAAGAATTGCCTGTGGTGGCCATGTTTATTAACGGATCGGAACGAAATGTGCAATCTGTATAACGGATTTTCCATAGATGCTTCATATCAAGTTTCGAGTTTATTTGGCAGAGCGCTTTCAGAGGAGAAGATTTTTAAAAATAGACTAATCAAAAACAAGAATTGCCTGTGGTGGCCATGTTTGTAAACGGATGAAGACAAAATGACCAATCATTATAGAGGACCTTTCATAGATGCTTCCTACCATGTTTCGTTTGATTTGGCCAAGTGGTTACAGAGAAAAAGATTTTTTTTTTAAATCGACCAATCAAAAACAAGAATTCCCTTCAACGGCCTGTTTGTTAATGAATCGGGTCATGAACAAATTTTATAAAGGAACTTCCATAGATGCTTCCTACCAAGTTTCGGTTAATTTGGCGGGGCGGTTTCAGAGGAAAAGAATTGTTAGAAATCTACCAATCAGAAACAAGAATTGCCTGTGGTGGCCACATTTATTAACGGATCGGGACGAAATGTGCAAACTGTATAAAGATCCTTCCATAGATGCTTCATATCAAGTTTCGGGTTCATTTGGAAGAGCAGTTTCAGAGAAGATTTAAACAAATCGACCAATCAAAAACAAGAATTGCCTGTGGTGGCCATGTTTTTAAACGGATCAAAACAAAATGACCAATCGCTATAGAGGATCGTTCATAGATGCTTTATACCAAGTTTCGTTTCATTTGGCCGAGTGGTTTCAGAGAAGAAGATTTTTAGAAATCGACCAATTAGAAACAAGAATTGAATGTGGTGGCCATGTTTATTAACAGATCGGGACGAAATGTGCAATCTGCATAAAGGACCTTCCATAGATGCTTTAATATCAAGTTTCATGTTCATTTGGAAGAGCGCTTTCAGAGGAGAAGATTAAAAAAAATCGACCAATCAAAAACAAGGATTGCACTCGACGGCCACGTTTGTTAATGAATCAGGTCGATATAAACAACTTTTATAGAGGACCTTCCAAGTTTCGGTTCATTTGCCCAAGCGGTTTCAGAGAAGAATTTTTTTAATTGACCAATCAGAAACAAGATTGCCTGTGGTGGCAATGTTTGTTAATGGATCGGAACGAATTTAACAACCTTTATAGAGAACCTTCCATAGATGCTTCCTACCAGGTTTTGTTTCATTTGGCTGAGCGGTTTCAGAGGAAAAGATTTTTTAGAAATCGACCAATCAGAAACAAGAATAGCCTGTGGTGGCCATGTTTATTAACGGATCGGGACGAAATGTGCAATCTGCATAAAGGACTTTCTATAGATGATTCCTATCAAGTTCCGGTTCATTTGGAAGAGCGGTTTCAGAGGGGAAGATTTTTAAAAATCGATCAATCAAAAACAAGAATTGCCTGTGGTGGCCATGTTTATTAACGGATCGGACAAAATGTGCAGTCTCTATAGAGGACCTTCCATAGATGTTTCCTACCAAGTTTCAGGTCATCTGGTTAAGAAGAAGGTTGAAATATGAAAAGTTAACGGACGACGGACTACGGACGCCAAGTGATGACAAAAGCTCACTTTGTCTCTGGCAAGGTGAGCTAATAAAAATTAGTATGTGTTGTTTCTGAAGGATCGAGTTTATTTAGCAACCACCATTATAAATTCATGCACATACGATCATTAAGAATTTAAAATCGTTAAAGAGTATTTAGTGTTTAACATCACTTGTAACAATATTTTAGGTATGAGATGGTGGTTGGTGCTTTATGGTGAAGGAAACCAGAATACCAATAAAACCACTGACCTGCAATAAATCTCTAAAACTTGACAACATAAACATGATAAATATGTATCGAGTACACCTTGCCATAAGAGGGAATCGAACTCACAACTTTAGTGGTGATAGGAATTGATTTCATAGATAATTTAATATCAAACTACCATAGTGATCTCAGTCATGATAATGTATTGTGAAATGTAATTTCCCTCTTTTTTATAAGACCAAAATATGAGGTTAAGCTGTTAAGGATAAACATTATATGGAACATCAAGTATTTTATGTCGAGGTGTACTCGATACAACATAATGCAATAAAGTTTGTCAGTGACTTGTGACAGGTCGGTGGTTTTCTCTGGGAACTCCGGTTTCCTCAACCAATAAAACTGAAATATTGTTGAAAGTGGCGTTAAACACCATAAACCATAAAATCTTAATAACTATTATTGAGATTTTTATTTTTATTTAATTTTTAGGGATGTCAAATCGATTAAGACCTTATAACCGGTTACTCGGTCAGGTTTCCGATCGAGTACCCGGTTACTCGGTAGAAAATTAATTTTGTTCGGTTTAAAAAAGGTACAGCTGGATTCAATGACACTTCTGTTTTCTTTCTTTCTTTTCATAATTTCAAAGTTTTATATTTCAACTATAATTGTAAAGATTCAGTTGAATGATAACAAATTTAAAAATATAAATTTATTATTTACAACACAGTACAAATTATTTACATACCAGGTTATGTCATGTCACATTCATGATTGTTATTCGGTCATTGTGGTACAGAGTTTTTGCTAAGGAAAATAATTTGGTCGATGCAAGACGATGACAATCTGTTGCGAAGCTTCGTAACAATCAAACCTGCTGCCGAGAAGATTCTTTCCGACGGAACAGATGTTGACGGAACAGGTAAATACCGGCGCGCAAGAACCGAGAGTCTTGAATATTTATCAGAATTATCTTTTCACCACGCAAGAGAATCAGTTACTGGCATTTTAACGTTTTCGAGTCATTACATCGTTTGAAAAACTTCCAAACTTTAGATGTAGGAGGTAGCATTTTCACAGCCCTATCTCTCGAAATTCAATTCAAACACACTTTTAATAGTTCAATACTTTAAATTCGAATTGTGTTCATACCAGTTTAATCACTTTCTTTGTTTAACATGGTTAAACCTACAAGCTAGTGTTTTGCCGGGGGAATAAACAGATCAGAGATCAATTACCATTTAATTGACCAATAATTGTTATGTAAACATATGCCAAGCGCTGGTTTATGTGTACGATTTCTATTATATCTAACATTAACTATTTATTGTCCGGAAAATTTTATCATTATTTTCATAAAAAAAGTTTTCCGAATAACCGAATACCGATTTTGATATTCGATAATCGGATGTTCGAGCGAGTACTCGTTGCCATCCCTATTAATTTTACATGATATGTCTGTTATGTATTGGACTATTATTAACCAGTAGGTTATATTATGAATACTACAGACTGGTTTGTATTGATATGTAGCAAGAACATTATTTTGCTCCAAAATGCTTTACCGGTCCATTATGGTTTTTTTCAAAAAGAATGAAGATTACCTGAAAATTTGAAAAATTTCATAACATTTCAAAATTCTAAAATCGATAAAAAAAAAAAAATTAAAGTTCAAAATTTTCAACAAATTTCAAAATTGGAAAAATTTCTAAAAATTTCAAAATTTTCAAAAACTTTCAAAATGATAAAATTTTCAAAAAGTTTAAAAAAATTCAGTTTTCATAAAATTTCAAAATTTTAATATTTAAATGATAATATTGAAAAATGATAAAACAATGATAGCCTACCAGTTCGGTCAATAATATGGCCTTCTTCAAAAAGAATAAAGATTACCTAAAATTGAAATTGGCTGGTTAATAAAAGTAATAAGAAATGGGTGTTTTCATAATGGACCAATTGCAATGTATATGTCCTTGATTAAGTCATAATGACCATCGGAAGGTTGTATTGGCCCTCAGCGTACCTTCGGCCCAATGCAACCTTCCTTGGGCCATTATGACTAACCTTGGACATATAACTGGTCCATTATGAAAACACCCATTTATTAATACTATAATAATAAATGTGTATTTGATATGCTATAAATATAAACATTGTACAGGTTATACTTTATGTATTAAATATTATATAAAAACACATGTATTAAATAATATGTTATACATTTTCCAAATATTGTAATGATCCAAATGTTTAAATAATCCGAATGTTGTAAATAGTTCAAATATTGAAAATAAGCCAAATGTTGTAAATGGCCCTAATGTTGTAGATGGTCCAAATATTGTTAATAGTCCAAATGTTGTAAAGAATATAAATGTGGAAAATCATCCAAATGTTGTAAATGGTCCTAATGACCTTGTTAATGTTCGAAATATTTAAAATGATCCAACTTGTTCAAATGTTTTTATTGATCCAAATATTGTTACGGTGATAGTTCATGTAAATGAGCTGAATGTTGTAAATTGTCCAACTGTTGTGGTGAAATGAAACAAGAAAACATACCACACTTTCACACAATTCCAAAATCAAATATCAAAATCCTAGAAAGAGGCAGAATCGGTACCCCTAGCGGACACATACACAAATACATGACCGCTTACTTTCCTGGCTTGGTACATGAACTTCAATGTAAATGAGCAAAATGTTCCAATCTTCATCATAAAATATACAATGTTGGCAATAATCCTTTAATTAGCATCCTGTATATTCCAACAATTAAAACAAATAAAATTAAAATTATCTAGTAAAATTAATTAGATATATATTTTACTACTTTTATCTACAGTACATATACTCATTAGGAAACATATTGTTCTCACAAAGTAAAAAAAAATCTTCATTCACAGATATAAACTAATTAATACAGAATTATTTCTACTTATAATAAACACTTTTATAAAGTTATTGTTAAATGTTATACCATGTGGTTAATGACTTGTCAACACTATAATGTTCAGAAAATGCAAAAATCCTTCATGGGCAACTATAAAATAGTACAGTCTTATTTTTACTTATAAAAACAGCTTTATAACGTTATTGTTAAATGGTATACCATGTGAGTTGTCAATATCATCATGACCACAAAATATAAAAATCCTTCATTTACAGCTATAAACTAATACAGTCTTATAAAGAACTATGTTAAAAAGTCATTGTTAAATGTTAGACCACATGGTTTGTGACTTGTTAAAACCATCATATTCAGAAAATATAAAAACCCTTCATTTTCAAAAAAAAAAAAAAAAAAAAAAACTATTTCAAAGTCTTATTTCTACTTTTAATGAACAGTTTTGCAAAAAAAAATTCCTTCATTTACAATTATAAATTAATAAAGTCTTATTTCTACTTGTAAAGAACAGTTTTGTAAAGTTATTGTTAAATGGTACAAAAAATGTATACCATGTACATGTGCTTTGTGACTTGTCAATACAATCATGTTCACAAAATATAAAAATCCTTCATCTACAACTCTTATTTCTACTTATAATGAACAGTTTTAAGCAAAGTCATTGTTAAATGTTATACCATGTGGTTTGTCAATACCATCATGTTCACAAAATATAAACATCCTTCATCTACAACTATAAACTAATAGTAATACAGTTTTATTACTATTTATAATGAACAGTTTTGTAAAGTCATTGTTAAATGTTATACCATATGGTCTGTCAACACCATCATGTTTACTTAATACTATATCACGGAATGTTCCATCTGGTGACAACCTTTGTATGTCGTTTGAATCAAGTCCACTTATGTATACATGACCTTGTCGATCCACAGCCAGTCCTAGTTGTCCTGATATGTCGTATCTATATATAACGTGGCCATCTAAATTGATACAACACAATCTCCCGTCCTGTCTTAACAACAACTGATCATTCCTTTCATTATACAATAAGTTGAAATTATAACCACCATCAGTTGTTACCTCTCTTACACGAGATCCATCTGTATTTAAAATTAAAACTTTACCATATACACCGATGTAAATTGTGTCCTTTACAGCAGTGACACCGTAACACTGTTCTCCTATCTTTATCTTTTTATCCTTTGTATTGTTAGTGGTGTTGATTAATTGTATGGATTTCTCATCTGGAAGAGTAACTACTGCTTTATCTGTACATGGTACTACAGTAATACAACAAGGTCGACTGTTAAACGATATTTCATCTTCATAGGTTTTGTAATCCTTGTATATATATACCTTTGGATGAGATGACTGATAATTACAAAGTAGTAATTTGTTGTCAGACGTGACAGCCATGTCTGTTAAATTGCATTGTTTGCCATGTTTTAAATTACCTTGACCTTCTTTTATGAATTCGGTCAGTGTTTTTCTTCTATCTTGTTGTACTTGTAGATGTTGTACTTTCATCGATGTATATTTAATAGGACAAGGTCGGGTAATTTGTGAAACTGATCCAATTGTTTCAATGTTGAA
Organism: Bathymodiolus septemdierum; assembly: GCA_963383655.1. NCBI lineage: Eukaryota > Metazoa > Mollusca > Bivalvia > Mytilida > Modiolidae > Bathymodiolus > Bathymodiolus septemdierum. Next base: position 30,196,865 of record OY726525.1, on the reverse strand, counting down.
ATTCTTATTTTCTTCAAACTCCATGTCAATTTCATTAATAGCAGACGTCATGTCATGAATCTTGTTGTCTGTTTTCTGGATGTTTGTTATTTGTTTTCGTAAAGCTAAAAATAGCTGATTATTAGAGCCGTGTTTTTTAAGGAATTCTAGTTCTTGTTTATTGTCTTTTAATATCAATGTTATTTGAGACAATTCGTCTTTTTCTCTCTTTATTTTCTCCTCATTTTTTTCTTGTACAGACGCTACTTCAGTTATCAACTTTTCCTCAAGGTCATCAAGATGTCTTAGAAGTTTTGATTTAACCTGACTAATTTGTTTTATTATCAATGACCTCTTCTGTTGCAGTAATTTTCGATTATCGTCTCTATTTCCTGACATTTTCTCCAATGTTTCTGTCATATTATCTAGTTCTTTTAACGTATCGGAAAGTAAAGACGAATTCTTTACGTCCTTTGATGCAAAATCTAAAGGTATAACAGCTTTACACGAGCTATGGCTATCAGGAATACAAGCTCTACAGCATACAACATCATGTTGACTACAAAAATAATCAATCTGGACATCTGTGTGTATTTCACAGTTTATTTTAGAAGATGGTGGTATTCTTGCTCCTATCGACGACAAATCGATAACATGATGAAATTTAAACGCTTTAAACAGTCGATGTGATTCAGTGCATTCAGCACATAATTTTTCCTCGCATTCAGAACAATATTTCTTGGCATGTACAGTTTTGTTATTTTCTAAGCACGGCTCACATAAATCAGCTGAAGCCATAATGGATCTACAAACAAAAATAGTCAGACATGAATTATTTGACTTAACACTTAGTTTTTCGTCAGTCTATTATTAATAAAACAAGATGTTAATTCAATGAAGAAAAATAAATTTGTTTGACACATGATATATCGGGAGGTCTTATGTAGTACATTAATTATTTGTTCTGCAGTTCTCTGTGGTATTATCTATTTTTCCTTGCAACGCTGGCCATCGTTTAAACATGTTAAATATCGTTGATAACCCAAGCCAGGCCTTACTATACATAATCTCTGTTTCATGTACATTGTACATGTATACGATGTTCTGATTAATCTCTTTTCAAATACGAGAGTAAACCTGGCACTCGCACCATTTGTGATTGTAAGATCTCATCACTAATATTATATGCAGGGTCGGATTAAAACCTTTTGGGGCTCCTAAACTAATCAAACAATGACCCTCTCAGACGGAGCCACCCGTGTTGAATATATTTCTAAAACTGTGATATATTTTAGCGACATTTATACTAGCCTATAGGATAATCCGGGACTGACTACATGTACATGTAACACGGTGATACAATTATGAAAAAAAAATGTAGGGCATGAGCTGAAACACAATAAAAACATGCATACACACTTTTAGTGAAATAATACATTTAAGTAAATTAATTAGGTTTATGAGTTAATAATGTTTTACGCCACTTTCAACAATATTTCAGTTATATCGTGACGTTTTCATTAAATGTAGGGAGTATTGTGAAATAATCAAAATACCATCACTCTCTCCCTACATGTATATGTATATATGAGTGAGATAATTCAGCAATTTTTCAGCTACATTATGGCGAGAAAAAGTTAATGTTCAATGAGATGATGATGAGATCCGCTTCTTCTCGACCAACATGCTGAGTTGGATTTTTATAGTGCTAGCTGGTAGACATGTCGCTCCACTCGGACACATTATTCCGATTCCGAGCCAACTCGTATTTACTCTTTCTTTTAAATGGTGTCTCTTAGCGAAGAATCAACAAATACCAATCTTACAGTTTTTGGTTTGACTCGACTGGGGCTCGAACCCACTCGAGGCGAGCATATCAGCACATGCCACTAACGGCGCTATCGATTTGGCACCCATTTTGCCCCACTCCAGAATAACACTATTCACGTACTCAAATATCTACGGAAATGTGACAATAAATTTATATGGCTCAAATGATAAGAATTGGAACTCTGATTTATATTGACCGCATCGGTGCCAAATTGGTTAGCGTGCTCGCCTCGAGTGTGGTACCCACTCCCCTATCAAAGTTGACATTTGACACGGTGCTGTGAGATTGTGGTGTATATCCCAAGCCAGGCAATTTAGTGAGTTAAAGAGTTAGATGCTCAGGTAATATCTTGGATGTTAAGTCCCTAAGTGGGCAAGAACTTGGACGTTGGGTATTTTTCAGTAGATATTAATGGAGGGCATTCCGAACATTGAAGTTGATATTTGACACACTGCTGTGGGTTTCAGATGCAGAATCCAACTGAGTAAGTTAAAGGTCAGGGCAATAAGTTTCACTTAAACCCCCATTCATAGAGTCGTACCCCAATATCGAAGTTGGAATTTGACACTCTACTGTGGGCTTGGGGTACATAATCTCATCTAGGCATTTAGGTGAGTAAGGCCCAGGCAATACATGCGAATCTCAAGTGGGGAAGAACATAACCGTTGGGAGTTTTACAAAAGATGGAGACCCCCTCCCTCAATATCACACTAGGGCAGTTAAGTTAGGAAAAGGTCCAGGATATATCTTTGACTTAGACCCCCATTGGACAAGAACTTTGCCGTTGGGAATTTTTTGCTGGAAATGATAATGGAACCCCTCCCCCAATACTGCAGTTGACATTTAATACCCTGCTGTGGGTTTGAGGAGCAGAATCACACACAGGAACTTAAGTTACTGAAAGGCCCTTGAAAAACCTTTGAACAGACCTCTAGTGGGATAGAATTTTCCCTTTGGGAATTTTACATGTTTTATAAATGGACCCCCTTCTCCACCAATATCGAAGTTTAATTTTGACACCTTGCAGTGGGCTTCAACCATAAAATCACATCCAGGTACTTAAGTCAGTTAAAGGTCCATAACATGGCTTTGAACTAACCCTCTAGTGGGCAAGAACTTTGTCGTTGGGAATTTTGAAGGTGTTGTAAATGGATACCCCCTTTTTTTCCTTCCCCAATATGAAGTTGAAATTTGACACATTGATGTGGGCTTGGCGTGCATAATTTCTAAGTGGTGTTTACGTGAGTTAAAGGCCAGATAAATACCTAAATTGGGAAGAACTTTGCCATTGGGAATTTTACAGGGGCTATTAATCGAGCCCACCCCCAAAATATATACTGCAAAATGAATTAAAGGGAAACAATAAAAAAAAAATATGATTTACAGGAAAATCATGCCAGTTGCTAGAACTTGCTACCATAATGTTGAAATCTGAACCAACGATTTCAATTTTGACTAAATTCAAATGTGACCTCGTTTCTCTGTGGTTGTGGTAAAACAAATCAGAACGGATGTTATTGTATGTTTTTGGACCTATTTAACGTACAGCTCAATCATAATAAAATGCTTGGCTTACCACACATCTATAAATCTTGTATCGATCATAATCTTTGCTATTCTTATTTTATTTTCCGTACTGTATAAATAAAAAAAGCTATCATTGATAGCATCAATGCATTTCATGAACTCCCCCCCCCCCCCTCCCCCCCCCCCCCCCCCCAACACACACACACACACACACACTTACATAAAAATTGTTTTTATGAATAACAGACTTTAAAACAGGTTTGCTGAAGTAGGTTGCTTTCTCTGAATCTAAATTGTGATTGTTTATTTTTACACAAAGTTTGTTGACTTTTAAATGTGAATAAATTGACACTCAGTAAATAGTATCATAGTATGTCTTATATCTAGGACAAAATATTGATCAAGGTTATTCGTATTTTCTCATCTTGTTTTAAGAGTTTATTATATAAAGTTAAACATATACTGACTTATGTAAGATAGAAATCATCTGAAATATTATGTTTTATAGCTTTAAACAAAACTATTTGATTATTATTATTTTTCACTTTCGTTTTCCATTACGTACAATGTTGTGAAAATACTACATCTTGTAAAAGTTATCATAAAAGAATGATGTTTATAATAAGTAAATTTCGTTACCTTTATGTTATTCACTGTTGAAACTTGTTGAATGTTCCTGGTACCCAATGCTACCACTCAAGCCGCAAGGGACAGACAAGACTGTCGTGTGATTCTCTCATCCATCAGCTGGGGGTGTCATTGGGAAAGGAAAGGATACGAACATATTGATGTTAGAAAATGGCGGATTTTCCGGGTCAATTTACCTCGCATTCTATTGATTTGTCGTACATGTCACGTTTATCGACAACAACTTATTTCTAATTCGGAAAGTAGTAAGTAAGTAAGTAAAACTTTATTACAATTCGGCATGTAATATAAACAAAAACATAAGCTCTCGAGAGCTTTTTACCGAATATAAAAAAAAAACACAAATACATCAACATTAAAACAATACAATCAGCATGCAATTACAAAATTAAAACATATCATGCAGGCAAAAAGCAGAAAAGGGGCTGTAAAAGAAACCCGAACAGAGTCAGAGTTCCATGTGGCAAGCGTCTCGCTGTCACCCTGTTCAGGATTACCATACAGTCATTCCATTTCAACATAAACGCAGTACAAAACAAGCCAAGCATGAGACTAAAAACAAGCAAAAAGCAACCAAAATACAGAAATTTAGACATTTAGTAATTTCCATAGAAACTACTCAACACCATTTAAAGAATAAAAATTTGAACATCTTAAAGAATTAAAAATTTTCTTAAAAATTTAAAAAGAAAGTCATAGCATTACCAAAAATTAAGAGATCTAAAATATTTATAAAAAAAAAAAAAAAAAAAAAAAAAAAAAAAAAAAAAAAAAAAAAAACATTGATCGTGAATCGGGAGCAAATTCTTTCGAAACAAGTACTTTCAAACAAAGGCTGTCAGTAGAAACACTTAATTTGAGGCAAAAAGAATAAATTAGGCTTTTTATTTCCATGCAGACCAACGGCAATCAGAACCAGTCCAGGACTGAACAAGGCTCCTAAAATGTGCGAAGCTATTTTCAGTCCTGAAGTGGTCTGGTAAGCTATTCCACAGAGAAGCTGCTGCAAAACGGAATGATCTCTTACAGTATGTTGTAGTCCTTACTTGTGGTACATCCAAGATATTTCTGTATCTAAAATAATATTTAGAATTTTTAGTATGGAGTAAATTTTGTAAACATATAGGAGCCAAATTGTGTAGAATTTTGTAAGTCTCAAGTGCCATTGTCCTGATACGTCTCACTTGTAGGGTGGGAACCTTTGCATTTTCAAGCAAAGTTTCAGAGGAGGATGAATAATCATCATATACAAATCGCACTATAATTTTTTGATCACCAGACTTGCATTTCTTCGAAAAGAAATGTTTGACCGTATTCAAAAAGTCTGTAGTTTTTGTACCTCCAGAGCAGCGTTCTAAAAAATAAGTTTTAATAGATTTTCTTTTCAATTTATTAACAAAATACAAATACAGATACAAAACGTTACCAAAAGTGAAGATACTTTTCCCGACGTCACTGCGCTCCCAGATTCATTGACAATTTTTGGTTGCGAAATTTTCTGTTATTAAATTAGAGTTATCTCTCTTTTTATATAAAATGAATTATTATATAACTAAATATTTCTTTTTATCCGACTGGCTAAAATCATGGGATTTTTTTTCTTGATATAACTTTTAAAATACTGTTCAAGCCTTCAATTTCCGCAAAGATTAATTTAGATCGTTCCAGGGGAACGTTTTATTAACCTCGCAAGCCACTAATATCCGAAACCCCTTACTTTTAAACATAGAGTCACGTGAGTAAGCTTAAGGGTGATAATAAAATTACCGAACACCGAGCAATCTTTCAAAGGGAAAGGCAAAACTCATAAGTCAAAAACGGACAAAATCAGTCAACAACCGGAAAACTGGGAAAACCTCAATGGCCCTTACTTGGTACAGGCATTTCCAAAGAAATGGTGGGTTGAATCAGATTTTGTGAGGTTAATGCTCCTCAGGAACGATCTAAATTAATCTTTGTAGTATTCATAAATCTTTCTTGCTACCATTAAAATTTACAAAAAACACATGTAGTGTTTAATGCCAATTAAAAAAAATGACCCAGAGGACATAAACACTTTCATATAAATAAAACAATTACTGCCTTGGTAAATATCATATATCTTGGAACGATAGATCCTTATATTAACCTCAACAAACGTCAATCATTGTATAATATTGACCTAATAGATGATGTCAAAATGTCTCCGGATGGCACCAACCATGTTCACCTGTCTTTGTCTGAGAAGAATACAATTGCTACTTTGCAGAAAGCAGGACTAAAGGGACCGGAAATGACACGGAAAACGGGACACCCACTGCCAACAATATACGGTGTTTTAAAACATTTTAAGGAACTTGGAACTGTGGAAAACGAGGAGAGATCGGGTAGGTCATCTTTGTTAACACTTCGGAACCCTCGAAAACTTTATGGGGTTGCAAAATCTGACAGAAAACGTTCACTCCAGCAAGTTACTAATATGTGAAATGAGCATAGAGCTCGACATGTATCTTATCGAACTGTTCAACGAAAATGTTATGAAGCAAAATATCCCAAGTGTGTTGTAAAAATAGCATCAGAATTCGCAACTACAGTGTCACAAAATGCCTGACATGGTGTAAATTTAATAGATACAAAATTGTCAATGATTTCTGGAAGAAGGTGATTTATAGTGATGAATGTATGGTAGAATTGGGAATGGACAGCCGCGTACTTATTTCGCGACGATCGAACCGGCAAAAAATGGACTCCACGATGTTTGAATGCAGGTCGTGGAGTTCGTGTAAGTTTGATGATCTCGGGCTGCATTACATTTGAAGGTGTGAGTACTTTGACAATTGTTGACGGTAATATTAATGGCCAAAAAATATACTGAAGTCATTGATAACTTTCTTTGGGTCGTTATTGCACGTCATTTCCCAGATGACAATTATGTGTTTCAAGATGATAATGCCCCCGTACATAAGGCATGTGTTGTGAAGGTAGTATATAACAGAAACCAGTGATTTACATGGCATGGAATTCCCAGCCCAGAGTCCTTATCTGAATATTATAAAGAATGTGTGTCATAAAATTAAACATGAACTCCTATTCGCAACATATAGACTGAAATACACATTGATTATATTCAGGACTTTTATAAATCGATTCCCAAGCGTCTGAAACAAGTAATTAAATCAGATACGCAAGACCGCCTGTTCCTATTGATGATACAGTGTTTATTGTACATACTTTCTGTTTCGTTTTGGTTCTTTCTCTTTGACAGATGCGCCGGGCCGCCTGTTCCTATTAATGGGAAACTGTGTTCATTGTACATAGGCTCTGCTTCGTGCCCCCGTCCCCCACTGGCCGGTACGACATACAGGTTGTTCCATTAAATGATACAATGTGCTCATTGCTTCCATGCGCTGTTTCGTACATGTTCTCTCCCTTAGGCAGGTACGTCAAGCCGCCTGTTCCTATTAATGATACACTGTGTTTAATGTACATAGTCTCTGTTTCGTCCCAGTTCTCCCCCTCTGGCAGGTACGCCAGGCCGCCTGTTCTTATTAATGATACACTGTGTTTAATGTACATAGGTTCTGCTTCGTTAGGGTTCTCTCCCTTTGACAGGTACGCCAGGCCGCCTGTTCCTATTAATGATACACTATGCTTAATGTACATATTCTCTGCTTCGTGCCGCTCCCCCCGTGCCAGTACGCCATACCGTTTGTTCCTATTCATGATACACTGCGTTCATTGTTCCCATGCTCTGTTTCGTACCTGTTCTCTCTCTTAGGCAGGTACGCAAAGCCGCCTGTTCCTATTAATGATACACTGTGTTTATTGTACATAAAAATCTCTGTTTCGTTAGGGTTATCTGCCTTTGACAGCCACAACAGACTGTCTGTTCCTATTTAAGATACATTGTGTTTATTGTACATAGGTTCTGTTTCGTGAGGATTCTCTCCCTTTGACAGGTACGCCAAGCCGCCTGTTCCCATTAATGATTCACTGTGTTTAATGTACATATTCTCTGTTTCATGAGGGTTCTCTCCCTTTGATAGGTACGCCAGGCCGCCTGTTCCTATTAATGATTCACTGTTTTTAATGTACATAGTCTCTGTTTATTGCCAGTTCTCTCCCTTTAACAGGTACGCCATGCCGTCTGTTCCTATTAATGATACACTGAGTTTATTATATATAGACTATGTTTCTTGCCGGTGCTCTCCCATTAAGATTGGCTGGTAGTGTTCCTTTTGATGAGGCGTTGTGTGTTTATTGTACGTTTAATAGTGTTGAGTCTGAAATCATTTTCATTTAAAAACCGTTTTCTATGGATGACATTAGATTTGAACTTTTTAAAAAATGTTCCAAATTGAATTTACATTTTCAAACATTTGATGACGATCTCAAATTTATAAACTATGTTAATATTCAATTCCTTTTATGTAAATTTCTACACAGATGCTTTATGGCCCGAAATGTTGTTTTTTTGTTTGTTTGTTTTCTTTAATCACGAATATTTTTGAAATTTTAGAGAGGGAATATACAAATGTACTTTTATCGCATATATCAATGTTGTTTATATGGTCATAATATCTCGTAAGTCAATTTATGGCTGGGCGTGAAATTGTTTTTCGTTTTATGTATCCCCATGTGACAATAAATCAGCCAGTCATTGGATAATGTTTGATTATTTTTTTTCCATGTTTGAAAGGTAAACACTTTTTTCTTTTTAATTATGTTCCTCATCTATTCTTGCTCACATGTGTAAAGTTCCATGGAAAAAGGCGGCGCCGTTCAGTGGTAAATAAATCACGTGATTTTGTCATAGGCCAACCAAACTTAAAAAGTAAACCAGATTAAGAAAGTACAGCATTTTAGCTTTTTCTGTGTAATTGTTTTGTCTTAAAAATTTCAAAAGATGTTTATTTTAAATAGTTAAATTAATTATTTTTCTATCTTCTCTGTGAATATCATTTCATTACCCAAAGAAGTAAGGGGTATATTGTTATTAAAGCACCAGTGGAAATGCAAAATCATCTGTCATTTTGTGACTAATGGAGAGCACTTGTATGTGTTTTCCAGGTAAAATCGGCCATTTTCTAGAAAATGGTGAAATCTGCTGAATGACCATGCAACCATCATATTTTCAAAGTATTTTAAAATACAATTTGCTTGGCCTACATTCCAGAAAAGGTCATGATCTGTGATGACGATTACATCAACAAACCGGAGAGGTAAAAATGCTTGGGAAATACCATCGCTTAAAACATATTTAACAAGCATAATGATCAGGGGGGAAAGACATTAGTAAAAAGGATCGTTTTTACTTGCATATAATTTATTCAATTCAATCTTATCTGTTTTAATCTCATCTTGTAATTTTGAAGTCTAAAAGAATTCCCTCTGTGTTTATGTACGGTATGAATATACAGAATGACGTCATCGGTCTCGTGCTGCGCGAGAATTGTAAATCAAAACAAGTGACCGACTATATTGCATGGCCGAGCAGATGTCAAAACACGATATATAGTGCTGATTGTTTTTGTAGTTTTAGCACAATCAATGCGTTACACTAATGGAGCAGGAACTGCTTACCCTTCCGGACCATCTGAGTTCACCCCGGGTTTTACGTGGGGTTCGTGTTACTCCATCTTTAGCTTTATATGTATGTTTTGTAGATCGTTGGATGTCCTTTTCTTTTGGCTATTATGTTATCTGTTCTTCGATATACGGATTCTGATGACCCCTTTGGTATCTTCAAACTGTTCTTATCAAGTATTAGATAAAAATGACTTTAAGATTATTATACCTTACATATGTTGTTTACTATATAAAAGTAATAAGACAATCTAGATGCATTTCGGAAAATCTTTAGTTTGTTATGTATGTTTTGTAGTTCGTTGTTTGTCCTTTTATGCTATTTCTTTTGACCATTGTGTTTTCTGTTCTTCTTCGATATACGGATTATGATTGCCCCTTTGGTATCTTTAAACTCTTCTTGCTGACGATGGACACAATCCGATAGACAACCCAAACATATAAATATGTTGTCGCCTGGTGTACAACCGCTGACAAGCGGAAATACTTTGAAAATCCGATTTTGTTTCAGTCCATTTCCGTAATTGTATTTACTATACCGGAAATTATTCTGTTCTCTTCTATAAGAAATACATTCACATTTTTAAGCATCTTAGAGTAGTTTGACTTTCGGTATAATAAAACAGTTATTACCTTCATATGCGATCTATTTTAAGTTGTCAACTCTCGAGAGGTTGCTTTCCCTCGTGCCAAAGCCGTCGGGTTGATAACATTCGATGTTCATCTCGTATGATGACAAAGATTGTATATTATCATTATTTATTTCAAAACAAATAATGTATATTCTAGAAAAACCTATTGACACATAGTATACAATTATTAAAACACGTGGATTGGTAGGTTGGTTGGTGTTATGGTGATTAATGCCACTTTCAACAATGTTTCTGTAATATAGTGACGATCAGTTTAATGGTGGAGAAAACCGGGAGTACCTGGAGAAAATCACCGACCTGTCACTGACGACCTTTACCACAATTTTCAACAATGGAAAACTATTTTGCTTGAAGAGACCAAATCTAGCTAACTGCTTTGTTTTATTCACTTATATATTAGATATCTAATGATAGTATCGTTATGCAATTAATGACTTTTGATGACATTCACTGAGACGGAGTCGAAGTTTGTATCATGCCACTTGTTTTTTGTTGCAGAATTATATTTTTGTAGAATTTTCTGCTAACAGAAAGAAACAACCAACAACATATTAAGTGTCTCTATTGTAATAAAACAACAACAATTACGTTATGATAATATACAATTACAAAATCAAATTTATAAAGTCAACAAATTGCCTGAATGTTTACAGTTAAATCACTTGGGAAAAATGTCCCTTTCTTTTTCCTGAATAAACACGCTTCCTTTCCTATGAAATTGAATTATGATATCCATTGGTTCCAATCTACAAAGTCCGTTGGAATTGTTTATTGTTAAAGTCACGTGATTTTACCGAAATAAATATATCCAAATACAATACTATAAATGGGGTTCACCTATCCCATTCACGACAGGTGGCGCATGTGTACTATCAGTTATTAGATTCCAAGTTAGAAAGTAAGCCATAGCAAAAGACCTTTTTCCAATTAATCCGGAGAAATCATGCAAAAGTCAGATCAAAAATACCAGACTGCATTGAAAAGGGAGAGACAACTGCGTGTACGCCAGAAGAACAACGAGAGCTCTTTGCTGAATATTTCGAAGAACTAGCAACTCCAAAGGATGCACCTAATTTCAATAACCAACACCTGAAAGAAAGCGAAAGACGGTTCAAACTAATTAACGAAATATCAAAATCTGAAGAGAAAAAGAAAATAAGTGTAACCATCGAAGAAGTAAAAAAGGCCATACAAAAGCTGAACAGCGGAAAAGCGGCTGATGAGTATGGTATTACAGCAGAACACGTCAAATTTGCTGGAAGCAAAATTTACACTTTATACCAGGATATATTTAATCAAATATTCCAAGAAGGGAAGTTAGCACAGAGTTTTAAAACGGGAGTAATTACTCCGATCCTTAAAAAAAGTAAAGATCAAATGCTAACGGAGAACTATAGAGGAATAACGATAACATCAGTCCATGGAAAGGTCTTTGAATATATACTACTAGAAAAAACAACAATAGCCAAAGACGGTCAATCAAACATGCAATTTGGATTTACAGAAGGGCTCTTCCCAAATATGGCTGCTCTAATACTGAGCGAAGTCTGTTCCAACATCACAGCAAAATATATACTGTTTATTACAACACTAGATAGTCAGAAAGCATTTGACGTGGTCAACCACCAGATACTTATGGATAAACTATATCATCTAGGAGTAAATTTGGAGTTCTGGGATGTAATAGTTGATCTATATCAGGGACTTACGTCAACGGTGAAATGGAATGGCGACACCAGCCTCAGCTTCTCCATAAACCAGGGAGTTCGTCAAGGGGGTGTTCTCTCAACTCAGTTGTACAAACAATACTTAAACGAGCTACTCAATGATCTGGAAAATCACAACATTGGCATCTCAATTGGAAACACATACGCTGGCTGTCCTACCTGTGCCGACGATATAGTACTACTATCACTTAACAACAACGAAATGCAGGAAATGTTAGACATAGTACTCGATTATGCAGGAGACCATAGATTCCAAATACATCCAGTCAAGAGCAATGCCATTATAAAAACTGTAGGAAAAAGAAAGATAGACAGGGTAACAGAAAAACAAAATGAGCTTAAACTTGGAGATAATACACTGCACTTCAAAACGGAAACTTCACATCTTGGCTTAACAAGATCAAGCTCAGATGAAAATATAATTAGCATAGAGGAAAGAATGGCTTTAGCTAGGAGAACGCTTTACTCATTAATAAATACAAGAGTTCATGGTACAAATGGGCTGAACCCAAGAACATCATGCAAAATCTACCAAGTCTACGTGATCCCAAGATTACTATATGGCCTTGAAACACTAAATCTAAAAAAGAAGGATATGACAACCCTCTCCAGCTTCCATATAGGTACACTAAAACGTCTACAATCTCTACCAATCAGAACAGCAAATTCTGCTGTATACCTGTTGTTAGGAACATTACCAATATCCGCCGAACTGCACAAAAAACAATTGAGCCTGCTCCACCAAATAGCGATGAGTGAAAATGTTTCAATTAGAGAAATAGCCTGGAGACAGTACAATGTGGGCAGACCTGCTAGCTTTTTCATCAGAATAGTTGGCATACTAGACCTGTACGAACTGTAACCCTTTACTGAGGTAATGAATGGACACTTCAAAAAAATTGAATGGAAAGGTATTGTAAAAAGGTCAATCAACACCTACTGGAATACAAAGTTACAACTGGACTGCCAGAGTAAATCATCCTTGAGCCTGCTCATCACTACATCGCTAGAGATAGGGAAAACTCATATTGTTTGGGACTCGATCAACAATTCAGTCAGGGTTGTAAAACAGGCCATCACAAAGGCAAGAATGCTAACAGGAACATACATGCTACAAACACTAAAGAGCAAGTTCAACCAGTCCGAGGTGGATCCGACCTGCCCAATATGCAGACTGGAAACAGAAACCATAACTCACGTTATTACAAGCTGCCCATTATATTACGAGATCAGGAAAGAACCCTTTGTAAAAATCAAGGCAACTGTTATAACTGCTATTGGCTCTGATAGTTGGAAAAGGAATTTCAATAAAAAGGACATTATATGCCAGCTAGTCATTGACTGTCAAAAACTGGTGGACACTGGTCTGCTGCCAAAGAATGATGATCTAATATATGAAATTGAAACAGCATCCAAGGTCCTATGTCACGCCATACATACAAGAAGACTAAACTTCAACTGTGCCGAATAAAGGCTGGTATGGATGGCAGTCTCTGTGTAACATCCGCCACATCTCTATCCATTTATGTCACCATCTATTAGACTATTAGAAATTTACTTATCGTTACTTTAGTTTTAGATTTTATAATAAGTTCTTAACTTTTTATTCCTTTCTGTCACTGCTTGTGAAATGATATGATATGTATGAATCCTCAATATCGTTAATTGAGCTTTTAGATTTTAAAATAAGCTAACTACACGTTCCACAAGTTGGGTTTTTAGATTTTAAGAATAATATAGTTTTATATTTTACTATAAGCCCAATATATAGGATAGGTCGATTCAGGTGCGTCTGAATCCTATGAAAATTACAGGAACTTAACCGCTGTTAGTGTTGCCTATTAATGACAGTAATAAGCAAATAGTCAAGTAGTAACAGGACATTATAGAGTTAATTTTTCTTAACTTTATCGCTACCTTATCTGCCCGTGCGGGTTCCGCAAATATTTTTGTATATAATTCCAGTGTACATATACCTGATTCATACAAATTGGTGGAGGAATTTCATGGTTAACTCAAAATTGGTGGTGGAAAAAAAAAGAGTGCTCCTAGACTGGAAGGAAAACGGAAAAAGAAGAAGAAGATGGCGGACGGCGATCAGCTGTGGTCAGTGGCGACGCTCGAATATGATCTACTACGCCGAAATGCATCGACAAACGGTCGAAAAACTGACTTGATTGAAAGGTACATATTACACAGAAAACCCAAGCATACGATTTATGTTCGTTACTTTTCAATATTATTGTATTTGTTGAATGTCCAAGTTACCCCGACTGAAAATAAAACATCATTAAAATTATGATGACGGATCAGAATGTGCTTTCGTGACAGGATTCAGATACAAGACTAGGAGAATTTGTCATATTTATGCTATCCATTATCATTGAAAAAGAAGATGTTTAAGGGACCGACCATTTAACTTGAAGGGGGGGGTTATGGTTTTTAGTTTCGTTCAAGAGTTAGAATATTTATTTTTTTTGTCCATAATTTTTTTTCCAGAATGTAACGTTAGGTTAAATGACAAAAACTCTGAATCAGATTAATTTTTTTTTCCTCCACCAAAATCAGAATATTTTTTTCAGCAACATTGGGAATCAGAATATTTTTTTAGAAAAAAAACACTGAAAGCATCGTATACATGTCATCATTCAGAATGTGAAAAAACGGGGAATATTTTCAATAGAAAAAAATTATGGGGCTTTCAATAGGGGTACCCTCATACGTTTTTTAAGAAACATTTTACATTAAAATATAAATACACAATCATGTGTAATTACCTCAATAAATATACTAATTTAAATGATGCTCATTACATTCGGTATACATCTTTATGAAATTTGTACAAAAAATGTATTCCTTATTTGTCTGGTATATTTTCAAAACTGTGCAGCAATAAAAAAAAAGTCACTATGGTTTCAAAGCATACCCTTGTCCAAATATCTTTATACCCTTGGCTAAATGGACAAAATATGCTTCCATACTAAAGTAGAAAAGCTTTTTTTCTTAAATTTAATGCCAAAAAGGGGGCAAAACTATCCCCCTCTCTCAATTTTTAAAAGTAGGGAGGGCAATTGCCCCCAACTCTTTCGCCCATGAAGTGGTATTAGTGAAGTTCGAACTGCAGACTCGTACCTGAATTCATTAAATATTTGTCTTTTTGTCATGTTATACTTGTATATTTATCATATATTGTTATTAAAGTAATATATTGACCATTTAAATTTAAGACTATTTAAGCGAAGGAGCTAGTCGTTACTAACAGTAGCTAGAGAAAAAAAAAGTTTCATGAATCACGAAAACATTAACAACTTTTTAATGAATATTATTACCTGATGTAATCAGTGTCAATAAATACACAATTTAAACATTTAACTATCCTATGGTGAAGATTAAAATACATGTACATCTGTAGTTAATAATATGTCTTAAATACAGTCCTTTGTACAAGATGCTTTTGAAGTACTTGTTTGAGTGGTTTATTTATCTGCATGTGTACTTTGTGTAACATTAAAATCATTATGGCTTCTATAGTACAAGGTAGTACATTTCAATAAAGTTGAAAAGATGTCAGTTCAAATCTGACTGGAAGCTAATCTATGAGCTTTTTAATGTGTGTTTGATGATATTGACTGTATTAACTAACTTCAACTAAGCAACTTGGGCACAAGTCCCTTGCTTAATGAAAGTTTTGAAGGACTGCTCCTTTTTCAGTGTGATTTGTATACGACCACAAAAATTTTGTTGTGGTGGTATTATGTTATTGGTCTGTAGACAAAATGGTTTCCTATCTCATCGGTGGTGTAATGGTTAGCATTCTCACCTTGAGTGTGTTAGATCCATGGGATAGAGCCCCAGTCTGGTCAAACCAAAGACTATAAAATTGGTATTTGTTGCTTCTCTGCTATTAAAGCATGCAAGTAAGAACAAAGACTGGCCGAAATCGGAATATTCATTAATGTGCCAGAGAGGAGTGACATGTCTTCCCATTCACTTGTTTTCTTTATTAGACACCAACAATTTTATTAGTGAAGGAGGGAGGGGGGAATGGGATTTTTTATGTCTGTCAGTAGAGAATCCAATTTTTTTTCAAGCATCAGGTAGATCAAAAATATTTAAAAGATACATGCATACGAGACCTAAAAAAATAATTGTGTGCTTAGGGCTAACCCTGTGAAAAAGGTTAGGTAACGGTGACCAGGATTATTTATTTTTTTTGCATTGGATATATTGGGCATGCAGATGTTCCAAGACTGTGCTTGTTGAGAAAAACTAATAAAATAGCTAGGATGATAGGCACTAAATTTTTATTCGAGATTTCAACCATGATTCTTGGGTTTTAAATCGTCCAAGAAACTGATAATCACCGAGACGAAGTCGAGGTTTGTATCATGTTTCGCGTATTTTCAATCTACCAAGAAACTGATATTCCCCAAAACGGAGTCGAGGTTTGTATCATGTTTCTTGGATTTTAAATCACACAAGAAATTGATATTCATAGAGACAGAGTCGAGGTTTGTATCATGTTTCGTAGGTTTTAAATCATACAAGAAACTGATATTCACATAGACGGAGGCGAGGTTTGCATCATGTTTCGTGGGTTTTAAATCATATTGGAATCTGAAAATCACAGAGACGGAGTCGAGGTTTCAATAATGTTTCTTGGGTTTTAAATAACCGAAGAAACTGATATTCATGGAGACAGAGTCGTAGTTTGTATCATGTTTCGCGGGTCTTAAATCGCCCAAAAAACTAATATTAATCGAGACGGAATCGATGTTTCTATCATGTTGCTGGAGTTTTGAATCACCGAATAAACTGATATTGATCGGGACGGTGTCGAGACAACCGGAAGTACGTTGGAAATCCGTTTATAACTTTCAGTCCGGTTCCGTAATTGTATATTATCTTACCAGAATTATTCTATGATGGTCTACAAAACAAAACCTTAAAGTTTTTAAACATGTTATAGTAGTTTTGGTATTATACAACAGCTATTGCTTTCATTTGAGGTGAAAATCAAGTTGTCAACCCTCGAGAAGTTGTCTTCCTTCAGCCACCATTGAGTTGACATGTTCCGATGTTCATCTCGTATGAAGGCAATAATAGAGTTTCATGACAAATGCGCATTTATGAAGAGTTAGAAGATACCAAAGGGTAATCAGAATCCGCACATCGAAGAAGAACAGAATGACCAAAAAGAAAAAGTACAAAAGGACAATCAATGATCTAAAAAACATACACATAAAACTAAAGATCGAGTAACACGAACCCAACAAAAAATATGTCAGCATGATATCCTTCTATGCACAGTCAAACCTGTCTTATGTGACCTTCTAATGGAACATTGAAATATGGTCACATAGGACAGGTGGTTTCTAAATACAGGTTTATTTAATATGAAATGCACTGAAAAGGGAAATTAAAATGTAGGTCACAAAATACAAGTTGTTGCTTAATAGAGGTGGTCATTAAAGCAGGTTTGACCATATATATCAATGCATGCTTCCTTCTGTGTGTATATGTTATGTCTGTATTGCTTTATGGACATAAAATGTAATTATATAGTACATCTTAAAAACCCATTAGAACTTGTGTCACAAATGACTACTGATATGTTCCGTTAGTCGAAATCACAATCCGGTCCTTTCCTCATTCATAATTTATCACCGGACTTTTAACCAGAGGAGACCGTGGTGACTTCCGAGAGGTCGGTGGTTTTCTCCCGGGTACATCGGTTTCCTCCACCAATAACACTTACCGCCACGATGTAACTGAAATATTATTGAAAGTGGCGGTAAACACTATAAAACCTAAAACCCTAACACGTAACCAGAGTAGCACGAAGGGTGCCTCGTGTGGTACAGGAGCAGCTAACTCTTCGGTTTATAGTGGGGTTCAAGTGGTTCAATCTATACTTTTATATAGTCAAACCTGCCAATGCAGTCACAGCTATTACGCAGTCACCTGTATTAAAAGGCCACTTTTTTCTTGTCCTATCATAGAAAATTTCATATACCTCTTTTAAGAGGTCACCTGTCTTATAAGGCCACTTTTTCTTTCTCCCAAAGGTGACCTCCTAATACCGGTGTGATTGTATATTGTATTGTAGATTATTGTTTGTCCTTTTTGTCCATGGTATTGTATGTCCTTCGATTTACGGCTTCCTACTGATTACATCTTTGGTATCTTCAAACATTACTTATGCTGCGGAAATATGTGTTCAAATCTAGACCAACCAAGCTTAACACTGAATCATAACAGATCTTGATGCTGGCCAAATTTCCTGTCTGTACTATGTTACTATATTATCTGGTGTTTTTACAACTCTAGACCAACCAAACGTAAAAGAAGAATGCTTCATCCCTATATCTCTATATATTAACTATTAACTAATTAATCACCCACTTTAAATATAAATCCATGAGAAAGTTAAATCCAAATCGAATGTTCAGTGTGGTCATGTCATTAAGATGAAAGGGCGTGTTCGATTAAGTATAGCATACTTTAACTTGGATAATCCATTTGCATGACGCTTAACATTTTTTTTTGTTGAGGGAGGGGTTCTTGTCTTCGCTGAATATGAAATATGTATTCAATATTATATAAGTTCATTCATTTATGCATTGAATTGCTTTGCGAATCGTAGCAGTTCTTGATGCTGGCCAAACATTCTGAGTTCACCCCCGGATTTTAGTGATGTTTCTGTTATTCGGTCGTTAGTTTTATATGTATGCTTTGTAGATCGTTGTTTGTCCTTTTCTACTTTTTCTTCTCGCCATTGTATTGTCTGTTCTTCTTCGATATACTGATTCTTGATTACCCCTTTGGTATCTTCAATCTCTTCTTCTATCTTTACTTTGGTATCTTCAATCTCTTCTTCTATCTTTACTTTGGTATCTTCAATCTCCTCTTCTATCTTTACTTTGGTATCTTCAATCTCCTCTTCTATCTTTACTTTGGTATCTTCAATCTCCTCTTCTATCTTTACTTTGGTATCTTCAATCTCTTCTTCTATCTTTACTTTGGTATCTTTAATCTTCTCTTCTATCTTTACTTTGGTATCTTCAATCTCTTCTTCTATCTTTACTTTGGTATCTTCAATCTCCTCTTCTATCTTTACTTTGGTATCTTTAATCTCCTCTTCTATCTTTACTTTGGTATCTTTAATCTTCTCTTCTATCTTTACTTTGGTATCTTCAATCTCCTCTTCTATCTTTACTTTGGTATCTTCAATCTCCTCTTCTATCTTTACTTTGGTATCTTCAATCTCCTCTTCTATCTTTACTTTGGTATCTTCAATCTCCTCTTCTATCTTTACTTTGGTATCTTCAATCTCCTCTTCTATCTTTACTTTGGTATCCTCAATCTCCTCTTCTATCTTTACTTTGGTATCTTCAATCTCCTCTTCTATCTTTACTTTGGTATCTTCAATCTCTTCTTCTATCTTTACTTTGGTATCTTCAATCTCCTCTTCTATCTTTACTTTGGTATCTTCAATCTCTTCTTCTATCTTTACTTTGGTATCTTCAAACTCCTCTTCTATCTTTACTTTGGTATCTTCAATCTCTTCTTCTATCTTTACTTTGGTATCTTCAATTTCCTCTTCTATCTTTACTTTGGTATCTTCAATCTCCTCTTCTATATTTACTTTGGTATCTTCAATCTCCTCTTCTATCTTTACTTTGGTATCTTCAATCTCCTCTTCTATCTTTACTTTGGTATCTTCAATCTCCTCTTCTATCTTTACTTTGGTATCTTCAATCTCCTCTTCTATCTTTACTTTGGTATCTTCAATCTCCTCTTCTATCTTTACTTTGGTATCTTCAATCTCTTCTTCTATCTTTACTTTGGTATCTTCAATCTCCTCTTCTATCTTTACTTTGGTATCTTCAATCTCTTCTTCTATCTTTACTTTGGTATCTTCAATCTCCTCTTCTATCTTTACTTTGGTATCTTTAATCTCCTATTCTATCTTTACTTTGGTATCTTCAATCTCCTCTTCTATCTTTACTTTGGTATCTTCAATCTCCTCTTCTATCTTTACTTTGGTATCTTCAATCTCCTCTTCTATCTTTACTTTGGTATCCTCAATCTCCTCTTCTATCTTTACTTTGGTATCTTCAATCTCCTCTTCTATCATTACTTTGGTATCTTCAATCTCTTCTTCTATCTTTACTTTGGTATCCTCAATCTCCTCTTCTATCTTTACTTTGGTATCTTCAATCTCCTCTTCTATCTTTACTTTGGTATCTTCAATCTCTTCTTCTATCTTTACTTTGGTATCTTCAATCTCCTATTCTATCTTTACTTTGCTATCGTCAATCTCCTATTCTATCTTTACTTTGGTATCTTCAATCTCCTATTCTATCTTTACTTTGCTATCGTCAATCTCCTATTCTATCTTTCCTTTGGTATCTTCAATCTCCTATTCTATCTTTCCTTTGGTATCTTCAATCTCCTATTCTATCTTTCCTTTGCTATCGTCAATCTCCTATTCTATCTTTCCTTTGGTATCTTCAATCTCCTATTCTATCTTTCCTTTGGTATCTTCAATCTCCTATTCTATCTTTACTTTGGTATCTTCAATCTCCTCTTCTATCTTTACTTTCGTATTTTCGATCTCTCATTCTATCTTTACTTTGGTATCTTCAATCTCCTCTTCTATTTTTACTTTGGTATCTTCAATCTCCTATTCTATCTTTACTTTGGTATCTTCAATCTCCTCTTCTATCTTTACTCTGGCATCTTCAATCTCCTTTTCTATCTTTACTCTGGCATTTTCAATCTCCTCTTCTATGTTTACTTTGGCATCTTCAATCTCCTCTTCTATCTTTACTTTGGTATCTTCAATCTCCTATTCTATCTTGACTTTGGTATCTTCAAACTCCTCTTCTATCTTTACTTTGGTATTTTCGATCTCTCATTCTATCTTTACTTTGGTATCTTCAAACTCCTCTTCTATCTTTACTTTGGTATCTTCAATCTCTTCTTCTATCTTTACTTTGGTATCTTCAATCTCTTCTTCTATCTTTACTTTGGTATCTTCAATCTCTTCTTCTATCTTTACTTTGGTATCTTCAATCTCCTCTTCTATCTTTACTTTGGTATCTTCAATCTCTTCTTCTATCTTTACTTTGGTATCTTCAATCTCCTCTTCTATCTTTACTTTGGTATCTTCAATCTCCTCTTCTATCTTTACTTTGGTATCTTCAATCTTCTCTTCTATCTTTACTTTGGTATCTTCAATCTCTTCTTCTATCTTTACTTTGGTATCTTCAATCTTCTCTTCTATCTTTACTTTGGTATCTTCAATCTCTTCTTCTATCTTTACTTTGGTATCTTTAATCTTCTCTTCTATCTTTACTTTGGTATCTTCAATCTCTTCTTCTATCTTTACTTTGGTATCTTCAATCTCTTCTTCTATCTTTACTTTGGTATCTTCAATCTTCTCTTCTATCTTTACTTTGGTATCTTTAATCTCCTCTTCTATCTTTACTTTGGTATCTTTAATCTCCGTTTCTATCTTTACTTTGGTATCTTCAATCTCTTCTTCTATCTTTACTTTGGTATCTTCAATCTTCTCTTCTATCTTTACTTTGGTATCTTCAATCTCTTCTTCTATCTTTACTTTGGTATCTTCAATCTTCTCTTCTATCTTTACTTTGGTATCTTCAATCTCTTCTTCTATCTTTACTTTGGTATCTTCAATCTCCTCTTCTATCTTTACTTTGGTATCTTCAATCTCTTCTTCTATCTTTACTTTGGTATCTTCAATCTCCTCTTCTATCTTTACTTTGGTATCTTCAATCTTCTCTTCTATCTTTACTTTGGTATCTTCAATCTCTTCTTCTATCTTTACTTTGGTATCTTTAATCTCCTCTTCTATCTTTACTTTGGTATCTTCAATCTCCTCTTCTATCTTTACTTTGGTATCTTCAATCTCTTCTTCTATTTTTACTTTGGTATCTTTAATCTCCTCTTCTATATTTACTTTGGTATCTTCAATCTCCTCTTCTATCTTTACTTTGGTATCTTCAATCTCCTCTTCTATCTTTACTTTGGTATCTTTAATCTTCTCTTCTATCTTTACTTTGGAATCTTTAATCTTCTCTTCTATCTTTCCTTTGGTATCTTTAATCTTCTCTTCTATCTTTACTTTGGTATCTTCAATCTCTTCTTCTATCTTTACTTTGGTATCTTCAATCTCTTCTTCTATCTTTACTTTGGTATCTTCAATCTTCTCTTCTATCTTTACTTTGGTATCTTTAATCTTCTCTTCTATCTTTACTTTGGTATCTTTAATCTCTTCTTCTATCTTTACTTTGGTATCTTCAATCTCTTCTTCTATCTTTACTTTGGTATCTTCAATCTTCTCTTCTATCTTTACTTTGGTATCTTCAATCTTCTCTTCTATATTTACTTTGGTATCTTCAATCTTCTCTTCTATCTTTACTTTGGTATCTTCAATCTTCTCTTCTATTTTTACTTTGGTATCTTCAATCTTCTCTTCTATCTTTACTTTGGTATCTTCAATCTTCTCTTCTATCTTTACTTTGGTATCTTCAATCTTCTCTTCTATCTTTACTTTGGTATCTTCAATCTCTTCTTCTATCTTTACTTTGGTATCTTCAATCTCTTCTTCTATCTTTACTTTGGTATCTTCAATCTTCTCTTCTATCTTTACTTTGGTATCTTCAATCTTCTCTTCTATCTTTACTTTGGTATCTTCAATCTCTTCTTCTATCTTTACTTTGGTATCTTCAATCTTCTATTCTATCTTTACTTTGGTATCTTCAATCTTCTCTTCTATCTTTACTTTGGTATCTTTAATCTCCTCTTCTATCTTTACTTTGGTATCTTCAATCTCCTATTCTATCTTTACTTTGGTATCTTCAATCTTCTCTTCTATCTTTACTTTGGTATCTTCAATCTTCTCTTCTATCTTTACTTTGGTATCTTCAATCTTCTCTTCTATCTTTACTTTGGTATCTTTAATCTCCTCTTCTATCTTTACTTTGGTATCGTCAATCTCCTCTTCTATCTTTACTTTGGTATCTTCAATCTTCTCTTCTATCTTTACTTTGGTATCTTCAATCTTCTCTTCTATCTTTACTTTGGTATCTTTAATCTCCTATTCTATCTTTACTTTGGTATCTTTAATCTCCTCTTCTATCTTTACTTTGGTATCTTCAATCTTCTCTTCTATCTTTACTTTGGTATCTTCAATCTCTTCTTCTATCTTTACTTTGGTATCTTCAATCTTCTCTTCTATCTTTACTTTGGTATCTTCAATCTCTTCTTCTATCTTTACTTTGGTATCTTCAATCTTCTCTTCTATCTTTACTTTGGTATCTTCAAACTCCTCTTCTATCTTTACTTTGGTATCTTCAATCTCTTCTTCTATCTTTACTTTGATATCTTCAATCTCTTCTTCTATCTTTACTTTGGTATCTTCAATCTTCTCTTCTATCTTTACTTTGGTATCTTCAATCTCTTCTTCTATCTTTACTTTGGTATCTTCAATCTTCTCTTCTATCTTTACTTTGGTATCTTCAATCTTCTCTTCTATCTTTACTTTGGTATCTTTAATCTTCTCTTCTATCTTTACTTTGGTATCTTCAATCTTCTCTTCTATCTTTACTTTGGTATCTTCAATCTTCTCTTCTATATTTACTTTGGTATCTTCAATCTTCTCTTCTATCTTTACTTTGGTATCTTTAATCTTCTCTTCTATCTTTACTTTGGTATCTTCAATCTCTTCTTCTTTCTTTACTTTGGTATCTTCAATCTCCTCTTCTATCTTTACTTTGGTATCTTCAATCTCTTCTTCTATCTTTACTTTGGTATCTTCAATCTTCTCTTCTATCTTTACTTTGGTATCTTCAATCTTCTCTTCTATCTTTACTTTGGTATCTTCAATCTCCTATTCTATCTTTACTTTGGTATCTTCAATCTCCTATTCTATCTTTACTTTGGTATCTTCAATCTCCTATTCTATCTTTACTTTGGTATCTTCAATCTCCTCTTCTATCTTTACTTTGGTATCTTCAATCTTCTCTTCTATCTTTACTTTGGTATCTTCAATCTTCTCTTCTATCTTTACTTTGGTATCTTCAATCTTCTCTTCTATATTTACTTTGGTATCTTCAATCTTCTCTTCTATCTTTACTTTGGTATCTTTAATCTTCTCTTCTATCTTTACTTTGGTATCTTCAATCTCTTCTTCTATCTTTACTTTGGTATCTTCAATCTCCTCTTCTATCTTTACTTTGGTATCTTCAATCTCTTCTTCTATCTTTACTTTGGTATCTTCAATCTTCTCTTCTATCTTTACTTTGGTATCTTTAATCTCCTCTTCTATCTTTACTTTGGTATCTTTAATCTCCTATTCTATCTTTACTTTGGTATCTTCAATCTTCTCTTCTATCTTTACTTTGGTATCTTCAATCTCCTATTCTATCTTTACTTTGGTATCTTCAATCTCCTATTCTATCTTTACTTTGGTATCTTCAATCTCCTATTCTATCTTTACTTTGGTATCTTCAATCTCCTCTTCTATCTTTACTTTGGTATCTTCAATCTCCTCTTCTATCTTTACTTTGGTATCTTCAATCTCTTCTTCTATCTTTACTTTGGTATCTTCAATCTTCTCTTCTATCTTTACTTTGGTATCTTTAATCTCCTCTTCTATCTTTACTTTGGTATCTTTAATCTCCTATTCTATCTTTACTTTGGTATCTTCAATATTCTCTTCTATCTTTACTTTGGTATCTTCTACCTCTTCTTCTATCTTTACTTTGGTATCTTTAATCTTCTCTTCTATCTTTACTTTGGTATCTTCAATCTCTTCTTCTCTCTTTACTTTGGTATCTTCAATCTCCTCTTCTATCTTTACTTTGGTATCTTCAATCTCTTCTTCTATCTTTACTTTGGTATCTTCAATCTTCTCTTCTATCTTTACTTTGGTATCTTTAATCTCCTCTTCTATCTTTACTTTGGTATCTTTAATCTCCTCTTCTATCTTTACTTTGGTATCTTCAATCTTCTCTTCTATCTTTACTTTGGTATCTTCAATCTCCTCTTCTATCTTTACTTTGGTATCTTCAATCTCCTCTTCTATCTTTACTTTGGTATCTTCAATCTCCTATTCTATCTTTCCTTTGGTATCTTTAATCTCCTATTCTATCTTTACTTTGGTATCTTCAATCTCCTCTTCTATCTTTACTTTGGTATCTTCAATCTTCTCTTCTATCTTTACTTTGGTATCTTCAATCTTCTCTTCTATCTTTTCTTTGGTATTTTCAATCTCTTCTTCTATCTTTAATTTGGTATCTTTAATCTCCTCTTCTATCTTTACTTTGGTATCTTCAATCTTCTCTTCTATCTTTACTTTGGTATCTTCAATCTCTTCTTCTATCTTTACTTTGGTATCTTCAATCTTCTCTTCTATCTTTACTTTGGTATCTTCAATCTCTTCTTCTATCTTTACTTTGGTATCTTTAATCTCCTCTTCTATATTTACTTTGGTATCTTCAATCTCCTCTTCTATCTTTACTTTGGTATCTTTAATCTCCTCTTCTATCTTTACTTTGGTATCTTCAATCTCTTTTTCTATCTTTACTTTGGTATCTTCAATCTTCTCTTCTATCTTTACTTTGGTATCTTCAATCTCTTCTTCTATCTTTACTTTGGTATCTTCAATCTTCTCTTCTATCTTTACTTTGGTATCTTTAATCTCCTATTCTATCTTTACTTTGGTATCTTTAATCTCCTCTTCTATCTTTACTTTGGTATCTTCAATCTCCTCTTCTATCTTTACTTTGGTATCTTCAATCTTCTCTTCTATCTTTACTTTGGTATCTTCAATCTCCTCTTCTATCTTTACTTTGCTATCGTCAATCTCTTTTTCTATCTTTACTTTGGTATCTTCAATCTTCTCTTCTATCTTTACTTTGGTATCTTCAATCTCTTCTTCTATCTTTACTTTGGTATCTTCAATCTTCTCTTCTATCTTTACTTTGGTATCTTTAATCTCCTATTCTATCTTTACTTTGGTATCTTTAATCTCCTCTTCTATCTTTACTTTGGTATCTTCAATCTCCTCTTCTATCTTTACTTTGGTATCTTCAATCTTCTCTTCTATCTTTACTTTGGTATCTTCAAACTCCTCTTCTATCTTTTCTTTGGTATATTCAATCTCCTATTCTATCTTTACTTTGCTATCGTCAATCTTCTCTTCTATCTTTACTTTGGTATCTTCAATCTTCTCTTCTATCTTTACTTTGGTATCTTTAATCTCCTCTTCTATCTTTACTTTGGTATCTTTAATCTCCTCTTCTATCTTTACTTTGCTATCGTCAATCTCCTCTTCTATCTTTACTTTGCTATCGTCAATCTCCTCTTCTATCTTTACTTTGGTATCTTCAATCTTCTCTTCTATCTTTACTTTGGTATCTTCAATCTCTTCTTCTATCTTTACTTTGGTATCTTCAATCTTCTCTTCTATCTTTACTTTGGTATCTTTAATCTCCTATTCTATCTTTACTTTGGTATCTTTAATCTCCTCTTCTATCTTTACTTTGGTATCTTCAATCTCCTCTTCTATCTTTACTTTGGTATCTTCAATCTTCTCTTCTATCTTTACTTTGGTATCTTCAAACTCCTCTTCTATCTTTTCTTTGGTATATTCAATCTCCTATTCTATCTTTACTTTGCTATCGTCAATCTTCTCTTCTATCTTTACTTTGGTATCTTCAATCTTCTCTTCTATCTTTACTTTGGTATCTTTAATCTCCTTTTCTATCTTTACTTTGGTATCTTTAATCTCCTCTTCTATCTTTACTTTGCTATCGTCAATCTCCTCTTCTATCTTTTCTTTGGTATCTTTAATCTCCTCTTCTATCTTTACTTTGGTATCTTTAATCTCCTCTTCTATCTTTACTTTGGTATCTTCAATCTTCTCTTCTCTCTTTACTTTGGTATCTTCAATCTTCTCTTCTATCTTTACTTTGGTATCTTCAAACTCCTCTTCTATCTTTACTTTGGTATCTTTAATCTCCTCTTCTATCTTTACTTTGGTATCTTCAATCTTCTCTTCTATCTTTACTTTGGTATCTTCAAACTCCTCTTCTATCTTTACTTTGGTATCTTCAAACTCCTCTTCTATCTTTTCTTTGGTATCTTCAATCTCCTCTTCTATCTTTTCTTTGGTATCTTCAATCTCCTCTTCTATCTTTACTTTGGTATCTTCAATCTTCTCTTCTATATTTACTTTGGTATCTTCAATCTTCTCTTCTATCTTTACTTTGGTATCTTCAAACTCCTCTTCTATCTTTACTTTGGTATCTTTAATCTCCTCTTCTATCTTTACTTTGGTATCTTCAATCTCCTCTTCTATCTTTTCTTTGGTATCTTCAATCTCCTCTTCTATCTTTACTTTGGTATCTTTAATCTCTTCTTCTATCTTTACTTTGGTATCTTTAATCTCTTCTTCGATCTTTACTTTGGTATCTTCAATCTTCTCTTCTATATTTACTTTGGTATCTTCAATCTTCTCTTCTATCTTTACTTTGGTATCTTCAATCTCTTCTTCTATCTTTACTTTGGTATCTTCAATCTTCTCTTCTATCTTTACTTTGGTATCTTCAAACTCCTCTTCTATCTTTACTTTGGTATCTTTAATCTCCTCTTCTATCTTTACTTTGGTATCTTTAATCTCCTCTTCTATCTTTACTTTGGTATCTTTAATCTCCTCTTCTATCTTTACTTTGGTACCTTTAATCTCCTTTTCTATCTTTACTTTGGTATCTTTAATCTCTTCTTCTATCTTTACTTTGGTATCTTCAAACTCCTCTCCTATATTTACTTTGGTATCTTCAATCTCCTCTTCTATCTTTACTTTGGTATCTTCAAACTCCTCTTCTATATTTACTTTGGTATCTTCAATCTCTTCTTCTATCTTTACTTTGGTATCTTCAAACTCCTCTTCTATATTTACTTTGGTATCTTCAATCTCCTCTTCTATCTTTACTTTGGTATCTTTAATCTCCTTTTCTATCTTTACTTTGGTATCTTTAATCTCCTCTTCTATCTTTACTTTGGTATCTTCAATCTCTTCTTCTATCTTTACTTTGGTATCTTCAATCTCCTCTTCTATCTTTTCTTTGGTATCTTTAATCTTCTCTTCTATCTTTACTTTGGTATCTTTAATCTCTTCTTCTATCTTTACTTTGGTATCTTCAATCTTCTCTTCTATCTTTACTTTGGTATCTTCAATCTTCTCTTCTATCTTTACTTTGGTATCTTCAATCTTCTCTTCTATCTTTACTTTGGTATCTTTAATCTTCTCTTCTATCTTTACTTTGGTATCTTTAATCTCTTCTTCTATCTTTACTTTGGTATCTTCAATCTCTTCTTCTATCTTTACTTTGGTATCTTCAATCTTCTCTTCTATCTTTACTTTGGTATCTTCAATCTTCTCTTCTATATTTACTTTGGTATCTTCAATCTTCTCTTCTATCTTTACTTTGGTATCTTCAATCTTCTCTTCTATTTTTACTTTGGTATCTTCAATCTCTTTTTCTATCTTTACTTTGGTATCTTCAATCTTCTCTTCTATCTTTACTTTGGTATCTTCAATCTTCTCTTCTATCTTTACTTTGGTATCTTCAATCTCTTCTTCTATCTTTACTTTGGTATCTTCAATCTCTTCTTCTATCTTTACTTTGGTATCTTCAATCTTCTCTTCTATCTTTACTTTGGTATCTTCAATCTTCTCTTCTATCTTTACTTTGGTATCTTCAATCTCTTCTTCTATCTTTACTTTGGTATCTTCAATCTTCTATTCTATCTTTACTTTGGTATCTTCAATCTTCTCTTCTATCTTTACTTTGGTATCTTTAATCTCCTCTTCTATCTTTACTTTGGTATCTTCAATCTCCTATTCTATCTTTACTTTGGTATCTTCAATCTTCTCTTCTATCTTTACTTTGGTATCTTTAATCTCCTATTCTATCTTTACTTTGGTATCTTTAATCTCCTCTTCTATCTTTACTTTGGTATCTTCAATCTTCTCTTCTATCTTTACTTTGGTATCTTCAATCTTCTCTTCTATCTTTACTTTGGTATCTTCAATCTCTTCTTCTATCTTTACTTTGGTATCTTCAATCTTCTCTTCTATCTTTACTTTGGTATCTTCAATCTCTTCTTCTATCTTTACTTTGGTATCTTCAATCTTCTCTTCTATCTTTACTTTGGTATCTTCAAACTCCTCTTCTATCTTTACTTTGGTATCTTCAATCTCTTCTTCTATCTTTACTTTGGTATCTTCAATATTCTCTTCTATCTTTACTTTGGTATCTTCTACCTCTTCTTCTATCTTTACTTTGGTATCTTCAATCTTCTCTTCTATCTTTACTTTGGTATCTTTAATCTTCTCTTCTATCTTTACTTTGGTATCTTCAATCTCTTCTTCTATCTTTACTTTGGTATCTTCAATCTCCTCTTCTATCTTTACTTTGGTATCTTCAATCTCTTCTTCTATCTTTACTTTGGTATCTTCAATCTTCTCTTCTATCTTTACTTTGGTATCTTTAATCTCCTCTTCTATCTTTACTTTGGTATCTTTAATCTCCTATTCTATCTTTACTTTGGTATCTTCAATCTTCTCTTCTATCTTTACTTTGGTATCTTCAATCTCCTATTCTATCTTTACTTTGGTATCTTCAATCTCCTCTTCTATCTTTACTTTGGTATCTTCAATCTTCTCTTCTATCTTTACTTTGGTATCTTCTACCTCTTCTTCTATCTTTACTTTGGTATCTTTAATCTTCTCTTCTATCTTTACTTTGGTATCTTCAATCTCTTCTTCTCTCTTTACTTTGGTATCTTCAATCTCCTCTTCTATCTTTACTTTGGTATCTTCAATCTTCTCTTCTATCTTTACTTTGGTATCTTCTACCTCTTCTTCTATCTTTACTTTGGTATCTTTAATCTTCTCTTCTATCTTTACTTTGGTATCTTCAATCTCTTCTTCTCTCTTTACTTTGGTATCTTCAATCTCCTCTTCTATCTTTACTTTGGTATCTTCAATCTCTTCTTCTATCTTTACTTTGGTATCTTCAATCTTCTCTTCTATCTTTACTTTGGTATCTTTAATCTCCTCTTCTATCTTTACTTTGGTATCTTTAATCTCCTCTTCTATCTTTACTTTGGTATCTTCAATCTTCTCTTCTATCTTTACTTTGGTATCTTCAATCTCCTCTTCTATCTTTACTTTGGTATCTTCAATCTCCTCTTCTATCTTTACTTTGGTATCTTCAATCTCCTATTCTATCTTTCCTTTGGTATCTTTAATCTCCTATTCTATCTTTACTTTGGTATCTTCAATCTCCTCTTCTATCTTTACTTTGGTATCTTCAATCTTCTCTTCTATCTTTACTTTGGTATCTTCAATCTTCTCTTCTATCTTTTCTTTGGTATTTTCAATCTCTTCTTCTATCTTTAATTTGGTATCTTTAATCTCCTCTTCTATCTTTACTTTGGTATCTTCAATCTTCTCTTCTATCTTTACTTTGGTATCTTCAATCTCTTCTTCTATCTTTACTTTGGTATCTTCAATCTTCTCTTCTATCTTTACTTTGGTATCTTCAATCTCTTCTTCTATCTTTACTTTGGTATCTTTAATCTCCTCTTCTATATTTACTTTGGTATCTTCAATCTCCTCTTCTATCTTTACTTTGGTATCTTTAATCTCCTCTTCTATCTTTACTTTGGTATCTTCAATCTCTTTTTCTATCTTTACTTTGGTATCTTCAATCTTCTCTTCTATCTTTACTTTGGTATCTTCAATCTCTTCTTCTATCTTTACTTTGGTATCTTCAATCTTCTCTTCTATCTTTACTTTGGTATCTTTAATCTCCTATTCTATCTTTACTTTGGTATCTTTAATCTCCTCTTCTATCTTTACTTTGGTATCTTCAATCTCCTCTTCTATCTTTACTTTGGTATCTTCAATCTTCTCTTCTATCTTTACTTTGGTATCTTCAAACTCCTCTTCTATCTTTTCTTTGGTATCTTCAATCTCCTCTTCTATCTTTACTTTGCTATCGTCAATCTCTTTTTCTATCTTTACTTTGGTATCTTCAATCTTCTCTTCTATCTTTACTTTGGTATCTTCAATCTCTTCTTCTATCTTTACTTTGGTATCTTCAATCTTCTCTTCTATCTTTACTTTGGTATCTTTAATCTCCTATTCTATCTTTACTTTGGTATCTTTAATCTCCTCTTCTATCTTTACTTTGGTATCTTCAATCTCCTCTTCTATCTTTACTTTGGTATCTTCAATCTTCTCTTCTATCTTTACTTTGGTATCTTCAAACTCCTCTTCTATCTTTTCTTTGGTATATTCAATCTCCTATTCTATCTTTACTTTGCTATCGTCAATCTTCTCTTCTATCTTTACTTTGGTATCTTCAATCTTCTCTTCTATCTTTACTTTGGTATCTTTAATCTCCTCTTCTATCTTTACTTTGGTATCTTTAATCTCCTCTTCTATCTTTACTTTGCTATCGTCAATCTCCTCTTCTATCTTTACTTTGGTATCTTTAATCTCCTCTTCTATCTTTACTTTGGTATCTTCAATCTTCTCTTCTATCTTTACTTTGGTATCTTTAATCTCCTCTTCTATCTTTACTTTGGTATCTTCAATCTTCTCTTCTCTCTTTACTTTGGTATCTTCAATCTCTTCTTCTATCTTTACTTTGGTATCTTCAATCTCCTCTTCTATCTTTACTTTGGTATCTTCAATCTCTTCTTCTATCTTTACTTTGGTATCTTCAATCTTCTCTTCTATCTTTACTTTGGTATCTTCAATCTCCTATTCTATCTTTACTTTGGTATCTTCAATCTCCTCTTCTATCTTTACTTTGGTATCTTCAATCTCTTCTTCTATCTTTACTTTGGTATCTTCAATCTTCTCTTCTATCTTTACTTTGGTATCTTCAATCTTCTCTTCTATCTTTACTTTGGTATCTTCAAACTCCTCTTCTATATTTACTTTGGTATCTTCAATCTTCTCTTCTATCTTTACTTTGGTATCTTCAAACTCCTCTTCTATCTTTACTTTGGTATCTTTAATCTCCTCTTCTATCTTTACTTTGGTATCTTCAATCTTCTCTTCTATCTTTACTTTGGTATCTTCAAACTCCTCTTCTATCTTTACTTTGGTATCTTCAAACTCCTCTTCTATCTTTTCTTTGGTATCTTCAATCTCCTCTTCTATCTTTTCTTTGGTATCTTCAATCTCCTCTTCTATCTTTACTTTGGTATCTTCAATCTTCTCTTCTATATTTACTTTGGTATCTTCAATCTTCTCTTCTATCTTTACTTTGGTATCTTCAAACTCCTCTTCTATCTTTACTTTGGTATCTTCAAACTCCTCTTCTATATTTACTTTGGTATCTTCAATCTCCTCTTCTATCTTTACTTTGGTATCTTTAATCTCCTTTTCTATCTTTACTTTGGTATCTTTAATCTCCTCTTCTATCTTTACTTTGGTATCTTCAATCTCTTCTTCTATCTTTACTTTGGTATCTTCAATCTCCTCTTCTATCTTTTCTTTGGTATCTTCAATCTCCTCTTCTATCTTTACTTTGGTATCTTTAATCTCTTCTTCTATCTTTACTTTGGTATCTTTAATCTCCTCTTCTATCTTTACTTTGGTATCTTCAAACTCCTCTTCTATATTTACTTTGGTATCTTCAATCTCCTCTTCTATCTTTACTTTGGTATCTTTAATCTCCTTTTCTATCTTTACTTTGGTATCTTTAATCTCCTCTTCTATCTTTACTTTGGTATCTTCAATCTCTTCTTCTATCTTTACTTTGGTATCTTCAATCTCCTCTTCTATCTTTTCTTTGGTATCTTCAATCTCCTCTTCTATCTTTACTTTGGTATCTTCAATCTCCTCTTCTATCTTTACTTTGGTATCTTTAATCTCTTCTTCTATCTTTACTTTGGTATCTTTAATCTCTTCTTCTATCTTTACTTTGGTATCTTCAATCTTCTCTTCTATCTTTACTTTGGTATCTTCAAACTCCTCTTCTATCTTTACTTTGGTATCTTTAATCTCCTCTTCTATCTTTACTTTGGTACCTTTAATCTCCTTTTCTATCTTTACTTTGGTATCTTTAATCTCCTCTTCTATCTTTACTTTGGTATCTTCAATCTCCTCTTCTATCTTTACTTTGGTATCTTTAATCTCTTCTTCTATCTTTACTTTGGTATCTTCAAACTCCTCTTCTATATTTACTTTGGTATCTTCAATCTCCTCTTCTATCTTTACTTTGGTATCTTCAAACTCCTCTTCTATATTTACTTTGGTATCTTCAATCTCTTCTTCTATCTTTACTTTGGTATCTTCAAACTCCTCTTCTATATTTACTTTGGTATCTTCAATCTCCTCTTCTATCTTTACTTTGGTATCTTTAATCTCCTTTTCTATCTTTACTTTGGTATCTTTAATCTCCTCTTCTATCTTTACTTTGGTATCTTCAATCTCTTCTTCTATCTTTACTTTGGTATCTTCAATCTCCTCTTCTATCTTTTCTTTGGTATCTTTAATCTTCTCTTCTATCTTTACTTTGGTATCTTTAATCTCTTCTTCTATCTTTACTTTGGTATCTTCAATCTTCTCTTCTATCTTTACTTTGGTATCTTCAATCTTCTCTTCTATCTTTACTTTGGTATCTTCAATCTTCTCTTCTATCTTTACTTTGGTATCTTCAATCTTCTCTTCTATCTTTACTTTGGTATCTTCAATCTCCTCTTCTATCTTTTCTTTGGTATCTTTAATCTTCTCTTCTATCTTTACTTTGGTATCTTTAATCTCTTCTTCTATCTTTACTTTGGTATCTTCAATCTTCTCTTCTATCTTTACTTTGGTATCTTCAATCTTCTCTTCTATCTTTACTTTGGTATCTTCAATCTCCTCTTCTATCTTTTCTTTGGTATCTTCAATCTTCTCTTCTATCTTTACTTTGGTATCTTCAATCTCCTCTTCTATCTTTACTTTGGTATCTTTAATCTCCTTTTCTATCTTTACTTTGGTATCTTTAATCTCCTCTTCTATCTTTACTTTGGTATCTTCAATCTCTTCTTCTATCTTTACTTTGGTATCTTCAATCTCCTCTTCTATCTTTTCTTTGGTATCTTTAATCTTCTCTTCTATCTTTACTTTGGTATCTTTAATCTCTTCTTCTATCTTTACTTTGGTATCTTCAATCTTCTCTTCTATCTTTACTTTGGTATCTTCAATCTTCTCTTCTATCTTTACTTTGGTATCTTCAATCTTCTCTTCTATCTTTACTTTGGTATCTTTAATCTTCTCTTCTATCTTTACTTTGGTATCTTCAATCTCTTCTTCTATCTTTACTTTGGTATCTTCAATCTTCTCTTCTATCTTTACTTTGGTATCTTCAATCTTCTCTTCTATCTTTACTTTGGTATCTTCAATCTTCTCTTCTATATTTACTTTGGTATCTTCAATCTTCTCTTCTATATTTACTTTGGTATCTTCAAACTCCTCTTCTATCTTTACTTTGGTATCTTCAATCTCCTCTTCTATCTTTACTTTGGTATCTTCAATCTCCTCTTCTATCTTTCCTTTGGTATCTTCAATCTCCACTTCTATCTTTACTATGGTACTATGTGACGTTTAAATAGTGCATTGGGAAAATTTAATTAACAGGATTGACAAGACCATCTGCAGGAGAAAATGTGTTAATATGAGTTATCTCTAGAATGACGTACGTCACCAGCTGTCATGCCCGCTTGGTCAAACCAACGGACATTGTTCTGATGTAACTACTTGCAGGTAGCAAATCAATATGGTATTGTCTTAAAGCAAGTAAACAAGTTATGACAAAAACATGGAAGAGTTTGAACATAACCGCCACGATATTACTGAAATATTGTTGAAAGTGTTGTTGAACACCATAACCTTACACCGCCCCCAAAGAGTAATCAGAATCCGTATATCATGTCTACACAACAAGTAAAATATTACATTGTACATATGTTTTTTTATCACTTGACCGATATCTCTGCTGGTGGAATATTAGTCCCTGAGGGCATAATTCGTCCAGTAGTCAATGTATCGACCCTGATATGGTTTATTATATATTCATTTATTAATTAACTTTGATTTATTAGCCTTTATATGATTAAATCTGTCAATACAATATAAAAACTTTTATTGGCCCAATACGGCAAAAACCAGTCAAATACGGATATTTCCAGTATTGGCCCGATTCCAGTCAGTCCAATAACAACTAGATCGGATTCCGCTATACATTTCGACAGTTTCAAGGAAAAATCCCGAGAGATATTGGACTTGTTAATTGATAAAGGTATCATTGCGTGATATTTTTCATATTGGCTTAGTTATAGGCCCTCGGTCTGCTGTATTGGCGTTCGGCTGCGCCTCAGGCCAATACAGCAGGCCTTGGACCTATTACTAGGCCAATATGAAAAACATCACGTAATAATACTATATTATTATTGCAATTTACAGTTACTAAATATGACATTTTTTTTAATTCGATACTAAGAATCTGTTCCCTCAGGCATACGTGACCTTAGACTACTTTATCTATCCTGTTTCTAAGAATCTCTTCCCTCAGGCATACGTGACCATAGACTATTTTATCTATCCTGTTTCTAAGAATCTCTTCCCTCAGGCATACGTGACCATAGACTACTTTATTTATCCTGTTTCTAAGAATCTCTTCCCTCAGGCATACGTGACCATAAACTATTTTATCTATCCTGTTTCTAAGAATCTCTTCCCTCAGGCATACGTGACCATAGACTACTTTATCTATCCTGTTTCTAAGAATCTCTTCCCTCAGGCATACGTGACCATAGACTACTTTATCTATCTTGTTTCTAAGAATCTCTTCCCTCAGGCATACGTGACCATAGACTATTTTATCTATCCTGTTTCTAAGAATCTCTTCCCTCAGGCATACGTGACCATAGACTACTTTATTTATCCTGTTTCTAAGAATCTCTTCCCTCAGGCATACGTGACCATAAACTATTTTATCTATCCTGTTTCTAAGAATCTCTTCCCTCAGGCATACGTGACCATAGACTACTTTATCTATCCTGTTTCTAAGAATCTCTTCCCTCAGGCATACGTGACCATAGACTACTTTATCTATCTTGTTTCTAAGAATCTCTTCCCTCAGGCATACGTGACCATAGACTACTTTATCAATCC
Organism: Bathymodiolus septemdierum; assembly: GCA_963383655.1. Lineage (NCBI taxonomy): Eukaryota > Metazoa > Mollusca > Bivalvia > Mytilida > Modiolidae > Bathymodiolus > Bathymodiolus septemdierum. The sequence continues at coordinate 30,160,652 of OY726525.1, read as the reverse complement.
TGTTTCTAAGAATCTCTTTCCTCAGGCATACGTGACCATAAACTACTTTATCTATCCTGTTTCTAAGAATCTCTTCCCTCAGGCATACGTGGCCATAGACTACTTTATCTATCCTGTCTCTAAGAATCTCTTCCCTCAGGCATACGTGATCATAGACTACTTTATTTATCCTGTTTCTAAGAATCTCTTTCCTCAGGCATACGTGACCATAGACTACTTTATCTATCCTGTTTCTAAGAATCTCTTCCCTCAGGCATACGTGACCACAGACTACTTTATCTGTCCTGTTTCTAAGAATCTCTTCCCTCAGGCATACTTGACCATAGACTACTTTATCTATCCTGTTTCTAAGAATCTCTTCCCTCAGGCATACGTGACCATAGACTACTTTATCTATCCTGTTTCTAAGAATCTCTTCCCTCAGGCATACGTGACCATAAACTACTTTATCTATCCTGTTTCTAAGAATCTCTTCCCTCGGGCATACGTGACCATAGACTACTTTATCAATCCTGTTTCTAAGAATCTCTTCCCTCAGGCATACGTGACCATAGACTACTTTATCTATCCTGTTTCTAAGAATCTCTTCCCTCAGGCATACGTGACCATAGACTACTTTATCTATCTTGTTTCTAAGAATCTCTTCCCTCAGGCATACGTGACCATAAACTATTTTATCTATCCTGTTTAGACCGTTTGGTTTAATTGATCCAAATTTTTCACATTATTTCTCTCCAATCTTTCGAGTTTGAGTGTGCAAGATGAATTTTATTCCAGAAACGCGTCGTGCGTTCTAAATTTGATATCTACGTTTCATTACAAGTATGATATAAACCAGGATTCCCTTGTCAGTTCTAATGACTGCTTTATTGTAAAGGAACCTACGTTATCTGGTTGTGGATGGGGTTAGGTTAGACGTTACTTCACAGGATACACAAATTTCTTAGATGGCCTTACAAACAGTGTTATATATCTGGTCTGCCTAATGCTCCACGAAGCATCTTCCTTAATTATTAGTATATAGTGTAACAGTGGACATAACCAGGGTTATTGTGACAATAGCTAATCCTGGCTAGGTGTGAATCAGATGTGGATTCTGAGAATGTATTAATGTCTGTTAAAGTACACACAATCAATGTCCCTTTCATCTTGTATTAACATTAATTCTCGACCGTCTACACATTCTCCACTCAGAGATAAAAGACAGATTGAAAGTTAAATAAAACGGAATGGCCAACGTTGTTTTAAGAAACATTCTGACTAACAAACTGATCTCATCAAAATGCTCGAGTTTTTGATTGACAACATATTTGCTATGTTTGGTGGAGATGTTTTTCAACAGACAGTCGGCATTCCTATGTATACTAACTGTGCTCATCTTCTTGATGACATGTTCCTTTATTTGTATGAAGTAGGCATTATTTAGAAATAATTGAATATTTCTTCTAATTTTAAGATCATGTTTTAAATTGAATTTCGTAATATTTTGTAATTTTTATTTTAGTATAGATCTTTATTAATATTTCCAGTACAGTTAGATAAAACTTACGTCATTAGTTATTTGTTCCAGGTATATATTCACATTGTTATCTGCTTTATTCATCTTTTCAATAAAAAAAAACAAAAACAAAAAACAAAACAAAAAGAAAGAAAAATCAAACAAACAAGCTAAATAATAACAATAAAAAGAAAAACAAATGCATAAAAAGGGGGACATATAGACTAGACACCCCGCAAGTTAGAAAGTCTAGTCTAAAAAAAAATAGATTGATTTATTATTGCTTAGCGTCTAGCGAGCACTATTTCAGCTATAAACAGTACGATATCAAACTCAATGATATATACAAACTATATAGAACTGATAGAAGGGAAGGGTCAACTGGGTCAACGACTTTTGTCTGCAACTGAAGAAGTATGGAGAGTTCGGTAGGGACAATACATTTAGTCTTTTGTCTACTCATTTTCGAAATTTACAAAAAATGTATTTAGCGTGCAGGGAAATGGTATTCTCCAAAGATGATACCCATTATTGTCAAAGGCAAAGGCAAGGCTATCCGTGTAATAACCTGAAAATCCCTATCGAGAGCGCTCCACTTAATCGCCACAGTCGGAACAGTTCAAAATTGCAATCCAAAAGTCATAGAAGCACAAACAACATCATAGCACACACACATATATATATATATAGTTTAAACATATTTTATTAATTATTTCAGTATAACATTACAATATTCAGCTATATACATTACATAATAAGAAGTAATTAATAGGATTGGGAAACAAGTTACAAGAACTTAAACTAATCCCTATCCGTAGGAATAAATTACAGAAGGTACAAGAAGATAAAACAAAGAAAGTGATCTGGTGTTTGATGTAAAAAAATGTTTGATTCAAAGTAATTAAAAAAGAAGAAAAAAGAAGAAAGAAATAAGGGCACTAGGTACTGCTGATGTTAGATGAAACGTTTACTGTTTATTATAAACTTTTGTACATTTAAAAAAAACTGTTATTTTGATCGTCTGTGAGGTCAGGTGATCCAAAAAGTAAACGGTCAACTGTCAAATTCATAGGAATATCAATTGATTCGATATACCGATTTCTAGAATCGTTGAATCTATGACAATAAAAAAGATAATGCGACTTAGTTGCAGGGACCCCTTGATGACAACTACAGTTGGGCGAATCTACTACATTTTTTTTAGGAATAGATGATGGTTTAGAGAGCTACATGCAGTTCGTAATCTCATGTGAAGGACTTGTCCAATTCGAGTTCCTGAGTAATAATGAATAGGTTTCGTTATACATTTTGATTTATAATAGGATTTGAGAGATGATGGAGACCTGCTATCTCTTATTGATGTGGGTTCGCTGTTCCATGATCTTACAGTAGAGGGTAGAAAATAATTATTATACAAAGTTGTTCTAGTACGTACTGGGGGGATACTTACGGCCTGTCTAGTGTTGTAGTCATGAATATTTTCAAAGTTACAGGGAACGATTGCACTAAGGTAAGGAGGAACAAGACCGTTAACCATTTTATAAAAAATATATTTTTTGTGATGTTCCCGTCTTGCCTGTCTTGCCCGTCTTGCCCGTCTTGCCCGTCTCTTTATATAAACTATTAATAGTGACGATTCTATCAGCCTCTATTTGAACATTTTCTAATTTATTTATCAAGAACAATGTCTTATTATCCCATACGACGTCTGCATATTCCAAAATCGGCCGAATGAAGGTAAGATAAATCTTTTCTAAGGTTTTCCTATCTAGAATAAATTTGAATTTTCTTAGTATGTTAACTCTAATAAAAGCTTTCTTTGTCATTAGATCAATATGTTTTTGCCAGCTACCGTCATTTGAAATTTCTAAGCTGAGATGCTTATGTTCTGTAACTTGATTAATTATTGTATTATTCATTATAAGCGGCGGATGAAAAGGTTTGTTAATTTTTCTAGTGATCGTCATAGTTTCTGTTTTTTGAGGATTAAAGTTTACTAGCCACTTAGTGGACCATGCATGAATTGTTGCCATGTCGTTATTTAACGTTATTGCCGATTCACGCGGGTTATCAACAATAACATACAAGCTAGTATCATCAGCAAATAGTTTTATAGATGAGTGAATTTCTGTGACATTGTCATTTATAAATATTATAAAAAAAAATAGAGGAACTAGAATAGATCCCTGGGAAACCACGACTTTGATAGTGCACCATTTAGAATGTGCACTTTCTATAGCCACTCGTGTTTTCTGTCTGTAAGATATTTTTTTATCCATAGCAATAAAGACCCTTGTATCCCAATATTTTCTAATTTATTAAGTAAATCTTTATGCCAAACCCTGTCAAAAGCTTTACTTATATCACAACAAAACTACGCGTATTTCTTTTCCTTCGTCTAAAGCTTTTCCGAATTCGTTTGTGAGACTTAGAAGTGGGTTAATCGCAGTCACCAGGAGTGAACCCTAATTGGTGTGGGGTAATAATATTATTTTTGAGTAAAAAATTATAGACATGTTTATAAATACATCTTTTCATTACCTTGCCCAAGACACTAATTAGAGAAATAGGTCTGTAATTATTTACCTTACTCGGATTATCTTTCTTAAAGACTGGAGTGACATTTGCCAGCTTCCACTGTGTCGGGAATCAGTCATTTTCCTGATTTGTATAGACACTTCAATAAAACGTGGCGGGATTAAGCAAAGTTTTATGTACCGAAAACTCCCCTCTTACTCCTTCAAAATATTTTATTTTGTTTCTTTGTTTGTGAATATATAATAATTTTGTGCAAGAAGGGTTTGGAGATACCAAACGGATAATCAGAATCCGTACATTGAAGGACAGACAATACAATGGCCAAAACAAAAGAAAAAGTACAAGAGACAATCAACGATCTACAAAACATACACTCAAGATCGACTAACGCGAATCCCACTAAAAACCGGGGGTGAAATCAGGTGCTCCTGAAGGGTGAACAGATCCTGAAATCAGGTGCTCCTGAAAGGTGAGCTGATCCTGAAATCAGGTGCTCCTGAAGGGTAAGCAGATCCTGAAATCAGGTGCTCCTGAAGTGTAAGCAGATCCTGAAATCAGGTGCTCATGAAGGGGGAGCAGATCCTGAAATCAGGTGCTCCTGAAGGGTGAGCAGATCCTGAAATCAGGTGCTCCTGAAGGGTGGGCAGATCCTGAAGTCAGGTGCTCCTGAAGGGTAAGCAGATCCTGAAAGCAGGTGCTCCTGAAGGGTGAGTAGATACTGAAATCAGGTGCTCCTGAAGGGTGAGCAGATCCTAAAATCAGCTGCTCCTGAAAGGTAAGCAGATCCTGAAATCAGTGCTCAATCTCTGTAAAATGTAAGCATGATTCTGATTACCCCTTAGGTATCTTCAATCTCTTCAGTGCCCAATCTCTGTAAACTGTAAGCATGATTCTGATTACCCCATAGGTATCTTCAAACTCTTCTTGTGCCCAATCTCTGTAAGCTGTAAGCATGATTCTGATTACCCCTTAGGTATCTTCAATCTCTTCAGTGCCCAATCTCTGTAAACTGTAAGCATGATTCTGAGTACCCCTTAGGTATCTTCAATCTCTTCAGTGCCCAATCTCTTTAATCTTTAAACATACCCCATCTATGATTAGATTTGTTAGATACCCATTTACATCATCAGCAACTGTTGTATATCTAAGACATTCCTCTCTCCATTGTTTCTTTCCAATTTGTTTACATTGCACTTTTAAACACCTGCTTCACCATCACACCTGTTTTCACATGTAGGGGACCATAATAATACCTTTCAACACTACAATCATAGTTTTTCAGAAAGCAGCAGGAATCCACAAATGGTATGTATAACTTGTACTTTGCAGTACGTCATTTGCCTCATCATCATACATGCTTTCACGTGTAGGGGACCATAATAACACCTTTCAACACTACTATCATAGTTTTTCAGAAAGCAGCAGGAATCCACCAATGGCATGTACGTCCGCCACTGATGATGTAAGCGCTGCGTTTTCATCAATCAATTTTCCTTTGTCTGTAGACGTTGCATTATTTTTCTTATGTTTAATTGTTTGATGGTGTTTAACGCCACTATCAACAACATTTCAGTTATATTGTGGCAGTCAGTTTTATTGATGGAGGAAACCGGAGGACCCGGATAAAACCACCGACCTGTCACAAATCATGTTTCTCATGTACAAAATCATTGTTTATGATGCCAGTAAAACATTCTTTAATATTCGTTTCATGACCAGGAGACAAATGAAAACAGATTATGCATAGTAATTGATCTCAATGAATCCCATAAATTCCAGTTTTTGTGGAAACAGCTGTAATTTGTGGGATAATCTATTGTTTTCACAACATATTTGGAAGTTTTGAAAACTGTTCCTGTTGCTAAATTGCTTTCAGTATGTGTCAAGTTCCTACAGTTTCATTAATCATCTCAATAAGTGTTCATGTATTTGTGATTAGTTGTCATTGTGGACCCATAAATCTACTTTATCCCCCCCCCCCCCCCCTTCCGCACATTCGATTGAATTTTCTGTACCAAGTCGAGAAAGTATTTGTGTGCAAGGGGTATCGCTTTTGCCCTTGTCTTCCATTTTTGGGCCTGTTCCGACAGTGTGATATATATTTTGTTTTTCATTTTTTTGTATCTACCGTTCTCGTTTTATGGTTTTCTGTATTCACACTTTCCTATCTCTGCCATATTACTGTATGTATCGTGCCTTTGAATTGTGCAAATTGTATTGTTCTTTTGAAGCACGCTATAATTTTCATAAACTATAATGGCAGTCATTTTGTCAACTTCATTAATATTTATTTTGATGACTATTTGAAACCAGTCTTGAACTGCTGTATTATTTTTATTTAAGGTGTTGCAATGACTTAGTATGCACTGATAAACCACAGTATGGTAGTGTGATTCTTTGAGCATCTTATTGGTATATCCTGTATTTTGATTCCATGACCTTTGGACTTCAGTGTGAGGGTCTTTATTTGGAAGTATTTCCAACTGCAAGACTCAAACTCTTACAACGTTTGGTTTTTATTATTCATGAGAGAATTGGCCCGACGACATATTATTATTTATTAAAGATCTGATCTTGATCTTCACAATGCTGACATATCAAAGCTAATAAAATACAAGGTGTCGACTTCGACTTTGAGTGCACCTGTTGAAGCTTATTCCAGAAACGTGTCGTGTGCACTACATTTCATATCAACGTATTTATTAAAGATCTTATCTTGTGTATTACAATACCCACAAAGAAAAGAGTGCACCTATGCATGCCCCTGTCTATGAACGTAGTTTGTTCTCATTATACGGAATTTAGAGATTGATATTTTTTCACGGAAGTTTAATATTTCCACTTTCGTCAGAACAATTGGTCTTTTCACACAATGCTTTTTTTTTCTTTACACCCTTTTGTATCTGGAATTAACTTATTTTCTCTACCAAACAGGAGTCGTGACCCAGTGGCAGTTTGATTTGCAACTAACTGTGCAATGAGTTCATAACACCACTGAAGTTGAGAGTTCGAATCCCGCTCAAGCGAGGTGTATTCGATACAACATTATGTGATAAAGTTTGTCAATGACTTGCGGTATGCTTTGACTTTAAACCTGTATTTAGCGACCACCTGTCTTATGTGATCCTATTTAAATGTTCTTGCTTGGAAGATCGCATAAGACAGGTATTTGTTAACACATAAACACATATACGCTTGGTACTTCTTGGTGACGTGTATTAGTCTATTATATATATAATTGTTTGTGTATGATGACGATATTCGTTTGATGTTTAAATGGTTAATGTCTGCAATTTGATTTTTTTTTCTTCTGTTATTATTTGTAGTGAATAGTTAGTTTATCCATTTAAGAAATCAAAACAATAAATATTTCATGACGTATATCAGCTGATAATTGTGTTATTATCACTGATTATGAATGACATATAGCCATTGACCATACTTACTGAGAGTTTTTCCTGATAACGCCATCGTCATAACAACTATGTCTTTACCTATAGTTGTTTGTTTGTTTGTTTGTTTGTCTTATTTACGTTATGTGTGTTTGCTTTTGCAGTGTGGTGTCCAACACATATTATGGTGTGTTGTGTTTTTGTTTTGTTTTTCTTCTGGATTATCCATTGTTTGCCTGCCCCATCGGTATTCTCTAACGTTCATTTTTCGTTATTATTATAATTATTTCACGTTAATTCTGTTGTGTATGCTCAAAATCAAATAGTTTACGGTATTGAATATATATACATGTACATGCTCTTTTAATTTCATGAATTGTGTTCCTTTTTTTAATCTACACTTATAACCTGTTCTATGAAGTGTATATGTACAATAACAGATAAGCTACTCACATGTATCCATTATTTACTTCCAGAAAATGCAATTTCTAAAATGTATAACAGTAGATATGTGCCCGACTGTTTAATTTTAATTTCCCTTTGTAATGCATTTCGTTTTGACTTTAAACCTGTATTTAGCGACCACCTGTCTTATGTGATCCTATTTAAATGTTCTTGCTTGGAAGATCGCATAAGACAGGTATTTGTTAACACATAAACACATGTACGCTTGGTACTTCTTGGTGACGTGTATTAGTCTATTATATATATAATTGTTTGTGTATGATGACGATATTCGTTTGATGTTTAAATGGTTAATGTCTGCAATTTGATTTTTTTTTCTTTTGTTATTATTTGTAGTGAATAGTTAGTTTATCCATTTAAGAAATCAAAACAATAAATATTTCATGACGTATATCAGCTGATAATTGTGTTATTATGACTGATTATGAATGACATATAGCCATTGACCATACTTACTGAGAGTTTTTCCTGATAACGCCATCGTCATAACAACTATGTCTTTACCTATAGTTGTTTGTTTGTTTGTTTGTTTGTCTTATTTACGTTATGTGTGTTTGCTTTTGCATTGTGGTGTCCAACACATATTATGGTGTGTTGTGTTTTTGTTTTGTTTTTCTTCTGGATTATCCATTTTTTGCCTGCCCCATCGGTATTCTCTAACGTTCATTTTTCGTTATTATTATAATTATTTCACGTTAATTCTGTTGTGTATGCTCAAAATCAAATAGTTTACGGTATTGAATATATATACATGTACATGCTCTTTTAATTTCATGAATTGTGTTCCTTTTTTTAATCTACACTTATAACCTGTTCTATGAAGTGTATATGTACAATAACAGATAAGCTACTCACATGTATCCATTATTTACTTCCAGAAAATGCAATTTCTAAAATGTATAACAGTAGATATGTGCCCGACTGTTTAATTTTAATTTCCCTTTGTAATGCATTTCGTTTTGACTTTAAACCTGTATTTAGCGACCACCTGTCTTATGTGATTCTATTTAAATGTTCTTGCTTGGAAGATCGCATAAGACAGGTATTTGTTAACACATAAACACATGTACGCTTGGTACTTCTTGGTGACGTGTATTAGTCTATTATATATATAATTGTTTGTGTATGATGACGATATTCGTTTGATGTTTAAATGGTTAATGTCTGCAATTTGATTTTTTTTCTTCTGTTATTATTTGTAGTGAATAGTTAGTTTATCCATTTAAGAAATCAAAACAATAAATATTTCATGACGTATATCAGCTGATAATTGTGTTATTATGACTGATTATGAATGACATATAGCCATTGACCATACTTACTGAGAGTTTTTCCTGATAACGCCATCGTCATAACAACTATGTCTTTACCTATAGTTGTTTGTTTGTTTGTTTGTTTGTCTTATTTACGTTATGTGTGTTTGCTTTTGTATTGTGGTGTCCAACACATATTATGGTGTGTTGTGTTTTTGTTTTGTTTTTCTTCTGGATTATCCATTTTTTGCCTGCCCCATCGGTATTCTCTAACGTTCATTTTTCGTTATTATTATAATTATTTCACGTTAATTCTGTTGTGTATGCGCAAAATCAAATAGTTTACGGTATTGAATATATATACATGTACATGCTCTTTTAATTTGATGAATTTTGTTCCTTTTTTTAATTTACACTTATTATATGTTCCATGAAGTGTATATGTACAATAACAGATAAGCTACTCACATGTATCCATTATTTACTTCCAGAAAATTCAATTTCTAAAATGCATAACAGTAGATATGTGCCTGACTGTTTAATTTTAATTTCCCTTTGTAATGCATTTCGTTTTGACTTTAGACCTGTATTTAGCGACCACCTGTCTTATGTGATCCTATTTAAATATTCTTGTTTCGAAGATCGCATAAGACAGGTATTTGTTAACACATAAACACATATACGCTTGGTACTTCTTGGTGACGTGTATTAGTTTATTAGATATATAACTGCTTGTGTATGATGACGATATTCGTTTGATGTTTAGATGGTTAATGTCTGCAATTTTTTCTTCTGTTATTATTTGTAGTGAATAGTTAGTTTATCCATTTAAGAAATCAAAACAATAAATATTTCATGACGTATATCAGCTGATAATTGTGTTATTATCACTGATTATGAATGACATATAGCCATTGACTATACTTACTGAGAGTTTTTCCTGATAACGCCATCGTCATAACAACTATGTCTTTACCTATAGTTGTTTGTTTGTTTGTTTGTTTGTTTTATTTACGTTATGTGTGTTTGCTTTCGTATTGTGGTGTCCAACACATATTATGGTGTGTTGTGTTTTTGTTTTGTTTTTCTTCTGGATTATCCATTTTTTGCCTGCCCCATCGGTATTCTCTAACGTTCATTTTTCGTTATTATTATAATTATTTCACGTTAATTCTGTTGTGTATGCGCAAAATCAAATAGTTTACGGTATTGAATATATATACATGTACATGCTCTTTTAATTTGATGAATTTTGTTCCTTTTTTTAATTTACACTTATTATATGTTCCATGAAGTGTATATGTACAATAACAGATAAGCTACTCACATGTATCCATTATTTACTTCCAGAAAATTCAATTTCTAAAATGCATAACAGTAGATATGTGCCTGACTGTTTAATTTTAATTTCCCTTTGTAATGCATTTCGTTTTGACTTTAGACCTGTATTTAGCGACCACCTGTCTTATGTGATCCTATTTAAATGTTCTTGTTTCGAAGATCGCATAAGACAGGTATTTGTTAACACATAAACACATATACGCTTGGTACTTCTTGGTGACGTGTATTAGTTTATTAGATATATAACTGCTTGTGTATGATGACGATATTCGTTTGATGTTTAGATGGTTAATGTCTGCAATTTTTTCTTCTGTTATTATTTGTAGTGAATAGTTAGTTTATCCATTTAAGAACTCAAAACAATAAATATTTCATGACGTATATCAGCTGATAATTGTGTTATTATCACTGATTATGAATGAGATATAGCCATTGACCATACTTACTGAGAGTTTTTCCTGATAACGCCATCGTCATAACAACTATGTCTTTACCTATAGTTGTTTGTAGGAGAGCTCATGTCTTATTTACGTTATTTGTGTTTGCTTTCGTATTGTGGTGTCCAACACATATTATGGTGTGTTGTATTTTTGTTTTGTTTTTCTTCTGGATTCTCCATTTTTGACTGCCCCATCGGTATTCTCTAACGTTTAATTATCAATAAACAGCGGTACGGGATGGGAGTATTGGTCTAAGAACCATACAAAACCCTCATTAAACTCCAAACGATGATCATGCATACCATGTGTTGATTCTACTTTTACAATATCTTGACAGAGCTTTCATTCTGTTCTTTTCTAGCCAAATTCGTTACATTTCCTGTGGGAACTAGCGTAGTTTTGCGTCTTTCGTAATTTTCCTAAATCATTAATAACTCTACGTATGCGCAGCGGCACATCAAACAAAGACATATTTTCTTCATAACATAAATGATAATAGGATGACGTTTTCACGAAATAAATCAAAATATGTTGACTCTATATTTTTATCCCCTCGCCAACGAAGTTGCGAAGGGATATAGTAACGCAACCGTCCTTCCGTCCGTCCGTCCTTTCTTCCGTCCTTCCGTAACATCCTTGTGAAAACTCTAGAATCAACATCCTTTAATGGATTTTGACTAAACTTATTACATACTTAGTCCTTAAGAGAACCTGTAACAACCTTGTGAACACTCTAGAGTCAACATCCTTCAATGGATTTTGACCAAACCTGGTACATATTTAGTCCTAAAGAGAATCTTGAACCTATTGATGATTTAAACTTATTTTATTGTTCATAATAACAACAAATGGATCAGACACAAGTTTTACAACTTAGAAATGTTTTCTCTGCTAGTTACATCAATTTACATATAATCAGAACAGCATTAAATACATAATAATAAAATATTTGTTCAGAATATGAAGACGAAGAAGAAGAAGAAAAAAAACATACAATAGAACGAAAAATGCAAATTTCAAAAGTCGATGAAACATACTGTGTGCTAAGGTATAATATATGGCAAATCGAGCACACCTCAAAAGACAATACTTAAACACGTGGTGTATGTGTGTTGCATACTTGGATCGTATTACGATTAGGCATAGTTTATATGTTGGGATTTGGGATCTTGCATACCTAAGTAAGTACAATTTGAACTGAATAACACATGTATATTTCATCGACTTGTGACACGTCAATCAATCAATACCCCAAGTGCGACCAAGAAAAGAATATACGTACATGTAGAAGTACACAATGTTGACAATTGTCAATAATGTTGCATGTTGACTTGTTAGTTCAAGAGAAACGCCGTGTATCTTTTATGTATTTTTGTACACATGAACATAAAAAACGTGTTTATTTCTACAGACAGGTCATCATTTCCAAATAACAAAATATCGATATTTACCGGTAGACCCCTCATATCAAGCATATTTAATTCAATTAGCATGTTATTTCTAAGTAAATTGAATTTATTACAATATAATAGAAAATGTTCGGAACATTCGTTTTTATATCCACACGAACAAGAAGCACTAGGCACCAAATTCGATTTAAATAAATCGCTGTTTAGAGAACTACATTTATTTCTAAGCCTAGCATGCAATACACTAAGATATCGGTCTCCAAAAGAAAAGTAAGAAGGTACAGTTTTCGGTTGAAAATATTTTTGTTGCAATTTGGATTTAAAAGACGGAAGTGTCGGCAGTTGACGAAGGTTCAGATCTAGAGTGTTCCATGATTTAATCGTACTTGGAAAATAAGACTGTTGATATGTAGATAATCGGTATGATGGTTGTGAAATATTTAGTCTGTTCCTTAAATTATAGTTATTAGTGTCACCGACTGTAGGTGGTACCAATTCTGTTAAATAATCAGGTACTTGACCGTTAACGATTTTATAAAATAGGACCAATTTTCTTACCTCCCTTCTAGTTTTCAACCTATTGATTTTGAAGGTCGTAGGTCAAAGGTCAAGGTCACCGGATCAAATTTTCACCGCGTAACATCCTTGTGAAGAATCTAGAATCGACATCCTTCAATGGATTTTGACCAAACTTGGTACATACTTAGTCTTTAGGTGAGTCTGGAACCTATTGATTTTTAAGGTCATAGATCAAAGGTCAATGTCACAGTGTCTAATATTTACCCTGTAACATCCTTGTGAACACTCTAGAATCAACATCTTTCCATGAATTTTGACCAAACTTGGTACATACTTAGTCCTTAAGAGAGTGTGAAACCGTGTTGATTTTCAAGGTCATAAGTCAAAGGTCAAGGTCACAGGGTCATTTCTTTAGGCGAGGGGATACGCCATGCTTTGCGTTGCCCTTGTTAAAATTATATCGGTGTTATAATGTTAAGAATGCTAGCCTCGAGTGTTGAGTTCAAACACCGATGGAGTCAAACCAAGGACTGCAAAAATGGTATTTTCTGTTTCCCCGCTAAGCAAGCAGCTATAAGGAGTAATAGCAAAGATTGGTTATTTCGGAACCAGGATAGTATGTACTAGTGGAACAACATGTCTACTATCGGACTGTTGTTTTAGTGAGCTAGCACTATAAAGACCCAATTTAGCCCGTTGGTCAAGTACAAAGTGAACATGTTTATCATTTCATTGAATGTAGCTTGTTCTCGCCATGATATGGCTGGACTATTGCTCATTTCGCGTTAAGCAGCGACCACTCACTCAATTCCTCACTATATTTTCAAAACGGTCTATTTGGTGTAAATCGTCGGCCTTTTTAAGTTCCGATCATTATTATTTTGAAGCAACCACAGTAAACATATTTTACTCTGGGGATTATTTTTTTCCCTGTAAAGATTATTGTAATCTCCGGAGAACATTTCAATGACGTACCAATTCATATGTCAAGTAATCAATTCATAAACACCTTCGACAACTGTGCGACACCATGGAAATATCCTATCAACAATAAACTTCACGATAAATGTATTCCTAAATGATATCTAGGTATCAAGAAAACACATAGAGGACAATGATATTCGTGATTGATTTTTTTTAGGGACTACACAAATAGAAGGGTGTTATGCATATGCACATCAGTACACTTATCTTTCTATGATACGGGAGAGATTTCCCATTCCTGTGCAATCAGTGCCTATCACCACTAACGTTGTGAGTTCGAATACCGCTTAGGCGAGGTGTACTCGATACAACATTATGTGATAAAGTTTGACAGTGATTTGCGACAGTTCTGTGGTTTTCTCCGAGTACTCCGGTTTCCTCTACCAATAAAACTAAAATATTGTTGAAAGTGGCGATAACCACCATCAAACAAACAAACAAACATTCGGACTCTCTTACTTGCCTGTTGGCAATTGAGAGCTATAAATTTCAAAACCCTTTTATTTAGAAAAAAAGAAGAAAAAAAGAAAGGAAATCCTTGTTGATATCGGTAAACATGACATTTTAACATGGACAACAAGCCATATAGGTATCCATGGCAACACATATGTTGACCAGGAAGCAAAGGATGCACTAGATAGACTGGTTTTGAACTGTTTATAAGGAATTATTTTTTTACATACAGTTGGAACCAGTACATTAATAACAAATTTGTCCATTTAAAGCATTACTGGAAAAAGTTTCTTAAAACAAACGAAAACAACATTGAATAAACGTTAGACAACACTGAAGGGCCAATCAAAAATGGACAATACAGAGAAACTGGCAACATAGGGTACACAAGACACAGGACAAATAAACGTTAGACAACACTGAAGGGGCAATCAAAAATGGACAATACAGAGAAACTGGCAACATAGGGTACACAAGACACAGGACAAATAAACGTTAGACAACACTGAAGGGCCAATCAAAAATGGACAATACAGAGAAACTGGCAACATAGGGTACACAAGACACAGGACAAATAAACGTTAGACAACACTGAAGGGCCAATCAAAAATGGACAATACAGAGAAACTGGCAACATAGGGTACACAAGACACAGGACAAATAAACGTTAGACAACACTGAAGGGCCAATCAAAAATGGACAATACAGAGAAACTGGCAACATAGGGTACACAAGACACAGGACAAATAAACGTTAGACAACACTGAAGGGGCAATCAAAAATGGACAATACAGAGAAACTGGCAACATAGGGTACACAAGACACAGGACAAGTAAACGTTAGACAACACTGAAGGGGCAATCAAAAATGGACAATACAGAGAAACTGGCAACATAGGGTACACAAGACACAGGACAAATAAACGTTAGACAACACTGAAGGGGCAATCAAAAATGGACAATACAGAGAAACTGGCAACATAGGGTACACAAGACACAGGACAAATAAACGTTAGACAACACTGAAGGGGCAATCAAAAATGGACAATACTGAGAAACTGGCAACATAGGGTACACAAGACACAGGACAAATAAACGTTAGACAACACTGAAGGGGCAATCAAAAATGGACAATACAGAGAAACTGGCAACATAGGGTACACAAGACACAGGACAAATGAACGTTAGACAACACTGAAGGGGCAATCAAAAATGGACAATACAGAGAAACTGGCAACATAGGGTACACAAGACACAGGACAAATAAACGTTAGACAACACTGAAGGGGCAATCAAAAATGGACAATACAGAGAAACTGGCAACATAGGGTACACAAGACACAGGACAAATAAACGTTAGACAACACTGAAGGGGCAATCAAAAATGGACAATACAGAGAAACTGGCAACATAGGGTACACAAGACACAGGACAAATAAACGTTAGACAACACTGAAGGGGCAATCAAAAATGGACAATACAGAGAAACTGGCAACATAGGGTACACAAGACACAGGACAAATAAACGTTAGACAACACTGAAGGGGCAATCAAAAATGGACAATACAGAGAAACTGGCAACATAGGGTACACAAGATACAGGACAAATAAACGTTAGGGAATACCGAAGAGGCAATCAAAAATGGACAATACAGAGAAACTGGCAACATAGGGTACACAAGACACAGGACAAATAAACGTTAGACAACACTGAAGGGGCAATCAAAAATGGACAATACAGAGAAACTGGCAACATAGGGTACACAAGATACAGGACAAATAAACGTTAGGGAATACCGAAGAGGCAATCAAAAATGGACAATACAGAGAAACTGGCAACATAGGGTACACAAGACACAGGACAAATAAACGTTAGACAACTCAGAGAAACTGGCAACAAGACGAAGAAAAACAAATAAAAACACAACACAACATAATATGTGTTAGACACCACTATACTTAAACAAACACAAATAACGTAAATAAGAGTCCTACAAACAACTATAGGTAACGACATAGTTGTTATGAGGATGACGTTATTTGGAAAAACTCTCAGTAAGTACAATCAAAAACACAACACAATATGTGTTGGACACCACTATATGCAAGGTTCATTGCTTCAATTGGTGTGAAAATATGCTGCTAATTTTCAAAACTCTGCATTGCAAACTGTAGAAAGATTTAATTACACACAATAGGTACAATCTACTGAAGATGTTGTTCAAAATTGCTCGAGGTTGGAAAATTGAAAATTTAGCTATCTTGATTGGTTGGTTGGTTCATGGTGTTTAAAGTCACTATATACAATATTTCAGTTATATCGTGGCGGTCAGTTTTATTGGTGGAGAAAACCGGAGTACCCTGTGAAATATCACTAACCTGCCACAAGTCACTGACAAACGTTATCACATAATGTTCTATCGAGTACACCTCGCCTGGTACCGGAGAGTAGGATCTTTGTCAAACCATTATGTACCCTGTAGGAGGAGTTGATTTCATAAAGTAACAACATGTTTCCTCCACACACCCACATTCACCTCCTCCCGACATTCCACACTATTTAATGTAACCATATTTGCACTATGTACATTTCTAGGAATCAGACCTATAACCAAACACTGCGTTAGTTGTTACTAACAAAGAAGCCACTGAGAACCAAGGATTCCTCTTGGTTAAGTGGAAGTCATCACTTCGAAAGTTTTACGGTCGCCACATGTATTTTTTCAAAGATCCTCTCAACTACGGGTGTTAATATCAGAAATTATCGCCTGTTGAGATCGAACTTTCCGATTTTGAAAAGCACATTAACACCCGTTCCGGTGTAAATTTTCCGATTAGTATTTCTACTTCATGATGCCCCGACGAGAGTCATATTGAAAAATTAGGAAGCAAAATCCTAAAGTACAATAATAATAATAATAATAATAATAATAATAATAATAATAATAATAATGATAATAATGATAATAATAATAATAATAATAATAATAATAATAATAATAATAATAATAAACATGTCGACCATGGACGAGGGTGCTATGGTGATTATAAAAAAATGTAAAAGCGCCATCAATCATAAATTATTAAGTGTAATAATTAAAAAAAAAAACATATTAATCTTGGAAAGGGCTTTATGGTCGATTATCACAGAAATAAATACATTATCACCGAGGCAAAGCCGAGGGTGATATGTTTTTTAAAACCCTCATCCTAGAACGATATGCTTGCAATAACAAATTAGAAAAACAATAACAGATACCCCTTCTTAACTTCCGTGCAAATATTGCTTCTATGAATTTGTTTTAATCAAATATGAAAAATTTTCTTTTAAGCGAACCCATTATAGAAAATGTATTTCACACCCAGAGTTTTTTTTAGTAACTGACATTTTCGAATTTGATGGCATTTTATTTTTATCAGTTCAGATAAGTAAACTGTGAAAAAAATCCTAAAATAAACCAGGACCCCTATGTCTATGTCACAAAACGGTCTTGACTTGGGTGCGTCGTCACTGAAAGTCTACAATTTACAAAACTTAAAGTCGACAGTTAGTCAACAACGATTCATAACATCTTCATTTTCGGACTTCCAGTATTAATATATGGCTTCAGAAATGTCCAAATTATTTCCACCAAAAAGGAACTGCTTGTAGGTAATGGGTTATGGTGTTTAACGACACTTTCAACAATCTTTCAGTTATATCATGGAGGTCAGTTTTATTAGTGGAGGAAACTTGAGTGGCCAGAGAAAACCACTGACCAGTCGCAAGTCAATGACAAACTTTATCACATAATGTTGCATCGATTACACCTCGCCATGAACGGGGTTCGAACTCACAACGTTAGTGGTGATGGGCACAGATTGTACAGATAGTTGTTAATCCAGCTACCATACAATCTCGACCACGACGGCCCCTCAGTAAGTAATAAAGCAGAGAAAAGGTAGAAGACACGATCATAATACCGTTTCAGAATCTCTAGCTCTACTGGCTGGCTTTAATTTGGCTAGACCGCATCAGTGGCGTAATGGTCAGCGTGCTCGCCTCGAGTGCAGTAGATCGTGGATTCGAGCCCCGATTGGGTCAAACCAAAGACTGTGAAATTGGTATTTGTTGCTTCTCCGCTAAGCACGCAGCATTAAGGAGAAAGAGCAAAGACTGGTTGGCTAGGAATCAGGATAATGTGTGCGAGTGGACTGTTGTTTCAATGAGCTAATACTATAAAAATCCAACTCGGCGTGTTGGTCTAGTACAAAGCGGACCTCATTACCACCTCATTGAAAATTAACTTGTTCTCGCCATGATATAGCTGACAAATTGCTGAATTGGTGTTAAGCAACAATCACTTACTCACTCACTTAATTTGGCAAGAACAATAAATGTCCAGCCTATCGATCGTTCGCGTTGTCCTAGATTCCTGCCATAAAATAACTGTTGCAGTAATACATACCCTACTGTACAGGGAAAAAACTATCAAATCATGGTGTCAATTTCTCTAACAAGTAATGTATATATTGAGTGAGTGGTTGTTGTTTCACGCCAAATGAGCAGTATTGCATTAGAAAATGCTACATTCGATGAGATAATGATTGTGTCTGCTTTGTACTAGACCAAACGCGCTATTTAGATATTTATTGTGCTAGTTCACTGAAATGACCGTCCAAAGGTAAACATGTCGCTCCATTAGGACACATTATTATGAGTATGATGCCAACCAGTCTTTGATCTTACACAAATACCAATTTTATATAGTCTTTTGTTTGACTCGACCGGGGTTGGAACCCACGATCTACCACACTCGAGGCGAGCACGCTAACCATTACAACCCCTAATGCTGTTGACTTGTATATATGATAATAAGTAGAATGTCGGATTATTTTTAATTCTATTTGTATTAGCTGTAGAAACAGAAAATGAAACGAACCTCTCATGGGCTTTTCTCTTTGTACATCAACAAATTTCATTTTTACCAACAATTTACGTAAATGTGTTTATTTTGCAATGTCAGAAGCTAACATATCTTTGTCAGATTTAATAAATGCAGGTGGTAAAACATTATTTTATTCATGTGCTCTCTATCACGTTCGCGTTACAATTTGTTTCTTGTATATGACCTCTGTTCTATGTAGAATCTTGGTACCACACTATATAATGTCGTAAGTACAATTTCTATGTATCTGATTTGTATAATAATTGTTTGATTTTAGGAAAAATATACAATATTAGTACATTGTTGGAAAATATCGACTTTATTTGAACGAGCTTTAGCTTTAGAAATGGCTTCAGAATTTTCTTCTCTGTTTCGCAGCGATTGCAAATAAATGTTATCTTTAAGGACAAAGTAGGAATATTGTGTTTTTATTCTGCATTGTCAAAAGTCCCAAAACTACCCTCCAAAATTCACTGAAATGAGAAGAATGGATCATTCTAATTGTTTTCTCTTATGTCCTCTATCACGTCCGCGCTATGTCGTACCGTTTCTTACCGTTCGCTCTACACAAATCAGGTACCAGGTTACTGTTACATTTGTTTCTTTATACAGGACGAATAAGGCGATTAGTTATTCGTAAAACTTTATTGCACAGCAAATGTAATGAGTGCAGTATAACGCGTTGAATTCGTGCTTCATTAGAAGTCTATAATGGTAATTAAACACCTTGCTTAACTGCACAAAAAGTCCTCAGAAATGTAAGCGAAATCTGGTTGGATCGGAGTCTGGATAATGTGTCTGATTTGAGTACATAACTTCCATTGTGTTAGTCAGCCAGCACTATGCAAAAAAAAATAGCCAGGAGTGTTGATCTAGTACGAAGCAGCTGGCTGAAATCATCCAATGTAACTTACAAGTACTGGTAGCCTGTTCTCGTCAATGACAAAAAGGTTCAATTGGCGTTAATCACCATTCACCAAATAATTACTTCATGTGTACATTAATAAAATGAAAAACAAAGCCCAAAATATCACTGTCAAATCAGCTTCAAAATCGAATCCAAAATTCGTAGAAAAAGAGGCACAATCCATATCCCTAATATACCTGTACAATTCCGCTCACTTACCTGGTTTGGCACGGTCACTTCAAAAAAAGTGTCATGGTTAAACTCGTGTTATGGACCTAGGCATCTCTTTTGATAAAATTGGGCATGGAAGTGCGGCAGGAGTTTGAAAAACAACCTCATGCATCTATTCCCTCGGAATGAAACCTTACAAGTCGTGCAACATCTCTGTACAAATATAGTATTGGGGTAGTTTATGTAGAACTAGATCCCCGTCTACTATTTCATTTAAACGACAAACTATATCAACACGATCGTCCCTAGCAACTCTAGAATTTTGATCCCGAACTAACAGTGGTGTAGTTAAAGTGTGTGTGGGGCTGCCCATGATATTACAGGCTGATATGTATATAGGCATGATATATGTATGTAGGCATAATATATATAGGCTTACACAGCAAACCCAATAGTGCCACACCCAAGTGTACCCCGGAAAGAACCGTCCCCGTCGCGACTCCCCTCTCTGATAAGCTACGTTACTGCGAACCAGAATATTCATGAGCACAACTTTGATTGGTTTGACGCCACTAGAGAGTCACTAAGAGTTCCACCCTAATACCTAACAGAGTTGAAAATGATATAAGCGACCAACCCTATTGAACTCCAAAGATCAACTTGAACTCGCCCGATCAGTTTTTACTGTGAATAGGCTCATTAATGTTTTCATCAGGTAAGTAGTGTATCAGTTAATATTATAGATGAGTTGGACATCAGTCAATAAAGAGAATTGTGTATAGTGCTGGCTGACTAACACAATGGAATATAGATAGATATGTACTCAAATTTGACACATTATCCAGACTCCTATCCAACCAGACTTCGCTTTCATTTCTGAGGGCTTTTTGTGCAGTTAAGCAAGTTGTTTAATTACCATTATAAACTTCTAATGAAGCACGAATTGAGCGCGTTATCCTGCACTCATTACATTTGCTACGCCAGATATAGCTGCAAAACTGCTAAAGTTGGCGGTAAGCACAATTCTATCAATCAATGTTAGCTATTATTAGCCTAGTACATTTATCAGTTCTTTGTATAACTTATTTTGTCATCAATATAATTAAAATTAGGCGTTTGCTGTATCTTGTTTTTAATTTCTTTGGCAATACATTAACATCTAGCTACATTTCGCTGGGGTCAATTTAAGTAACATTTCATTCATCTTTGACCTCCCATCACTAATGTGTGTTCGAATCCCGCTCAGGCGATGTGCACTTGATATAACATTTGATGACAAAGTTGGACAGTGACTTGCGGCAGGTCGGTGGTTTTCTCCGGGTATTCCGGTTTCCTCCACCAATAAAACGGACTGCCACTATTTTACTGAAATATTGTTGAAAGTGGCGTTGAGCACCATGATCCTAACCGAATCATTTGCAAGACAAATAAATATATTGACCAATCGAACAACATGTCTTCGCGTGTACTTAGCTTTTAATGACAGGCTAATCGCTGATTGGATGGTTGAAAATATGAACCATGGTGTGACCTCATACGGGATGTTATGATAGTGTATCGCAAAAAAACGAAAAGAACAAAGAACAAACATCTTATTTTATTAAATTGGATACTCCTATTATTATTGTCCAACACGTATTGATTATATGAGCAGCATGGCGGTGTGTTATAAGAGACTGGGACTTCTTACACTTCGCGAGCACATGAGTTCACCTTCAGTTTTTGATGGGATCCATGTTCCTCATTGTTTTAGTTTCCTGTCTTGTGTTGCAATTTTTCTTTGTCTTAGTCCTGTGTCTTGTGTGCCCAATGTTGCCAATGTCTATGAGTCTTCCATTCCTGGTTGCCCTCTTCTGTTTCCTCTAACGTTCATTTAAGCAATACTCGTTTCAATATTTACTAGTAGAAAGAGTTTTATAACTTCAATCGAGTCGACAATCGGTTTTAGATCCATCTGTCCAGAACAAGGAAAACAGGATAACAATTAATATGTACTTTTATTTACATGAACCAATCGTCAGATTCATAGAAAAACAATTTACAAATATATATATATTACAAAACAACTTGTAACATGTAACATAAATAATAATACAGCACCAACAAATAAAAAAAAACTAAATATGAATGATCAGGATTGTGTCCCTTGATCTCGTTTTGTAAATCTCGTATGCCGCGAGACTTAAAATCAAAAATGTGTCTTGTGTAGAATATGAGACTTAATAATAAATGACTAATTATGAATGATCAGGATTGTGTCCCTTGGTCTCAATTTGTAAATCTCGCATGCTACGAGATTTACAAAAATAAAAAGTGTGGTGTCTTGTGAATAATACGAGACTTAATAATAAATGACTAATTATGAATGATCAGGATTGTGTCCCTTGGTCTCGTCTGGTAAATCAATACAATACCGCGAGATTTACTAAATAGAAAAAAAAAAGATGTATTGTGTATAATACGACACTTAACAATGCATCATTTTGCATAAATAAATGGATTCGAATATGTTCTTATGTTTTCATGAAATGATATGAACATGAATTAACATCGCCATTAATTGTATAAATATGATAAAACAAACAAGATAAAATTAACAATACAATATAACATAGGAAAACACTTCAGTAAACAACGGGGGGTCGAATATCTCGCCCTTGCTGATACATAATATTCTGTGGCTGGTGATGTCCATTGTAGGTGTCATATATTCTTTGATTGTCAGATTCCATAAAAGAATGAGAATCATTTTCAAAGACGCCATTAAACTGGTACCCTGCTCCGAATCCAGATTGGGCCTTTGGTCGAGAATTTGTAATGTCGCCTGTGTCCTGTTCAAATTTTGTACGTTTGTCAAATTTTATTGTGTATGGCTGATAAGAATTATCATTTGGAGACACTGGTAAACCATTAGCGAAGTCGGTACGTTTTCCATCATATTCTGATTCATTGTTTTCAACGTCATCCATTTTACGTTTGTGAGTCTTCACAATGTTAGAATTGTCGTAACCATGGTGATTGGCGTTTTGATTTTCTCTGACAGACATCTGCCATTTTTGTATTTCTGCATTTCGTAATTGCTCTGTCTGTTCTCGTTTTAGTTGAAACACATCTCGGTCTTCTGTAGGGTACGAAGTTGCTGGTAAAAATTGTGCCTGTCCGCCATTCGGGTATCCTTGGTGCTCTTGAAACATTGGATCCCTGTAGTTATATTGATGTTGCTGATTCATCGTTAGCATCGGATATCCCGGTGGTGGCGTGCCTATTTCACAGTTCCTGGAAGTAAAATTTTATGATTAGCATTTTGTAATATTAATTTACGATATTATTTTTTATTGTATTTCATAATGTAATATAATTCAAGATTGATTTTGATGTTTGATGTTTAACGCCACTTTCATCAATATTTCAGCTATATCATGGCGACCAATTTTAGTGATGGAAGATTCCGGAGTACCCGGAGAGAACAAACGACCATGAGCAAGCAACTGGTAAACTTTATCACTTGCCGCTGCGAGTCGAGTGCATCCTTTTTGTAATTTACAAAGCCGGGTGCGAACCCACGCCGTATTGGTGATAGGCTTGTATGAGTTGTTAGGTAATCCAACTACCTAACTCATTGAGCCACCCGCCCTAATATAATTTAATGTAATTAATATAATATAATATAATATAATATAATAATAATGTACGAAGTAGATTAATCCAGAAACGTGTTATGGACACTAGGTTAAAAATCTACGGTTTTCTAAATTCTAATATTCCCATTCTATTCTTCTCCTTATAATTACAATTGTTCGTAATTTTGTCCTCTTTTTTTTTTTTTTTTTTTTTTTTTTCTTCTTCTTTTTTCTTGTTATTGTGTACAATGTGATCATCTGAAGTTTTCTACGAATGGCCCATTTGCACATTTCCGACTTTGATTCTAAAATTATACAAGTTTAACAGGAGGTTTCCTTTTAAGGTGATCAAGTGGTTCCCCTTTCATGCAAAGATCAATGAACATAACATAGTTTTTCCATAATCTGTTCAAAATTCTACTGTTGTAAAAACTTGTAATTTTTCTTTTTTGCTATAAAATTATCCTCTAATTTTTACAAGGTTCAAATATCTACAAAGTATAAATCTGGTATAAATACGTATAATTTTAGAATCAAATCGGGAAGGTGCAAATGGTCTATTCGTTTACATGGAGGCGTGTTCTTAATTTTTAAATGTTGGAAGATCATTGAAAGAAACGTCAATTTAATTAGTAGTATATAGGTGCTTAACACCACTGAAAAATATGTATATAGATCGCGACGGACAGTATTATTGAAGTCGAAAACAAGGGTATCCAACACAAACCGCACACCACCCACATCCCTACCTCTTTCTCTCTCCTTCCCATACCCAAAGAGAACAACTTCAGTGGTTCTGTCATCATCTACTCAACTTGATCGCATAAGGTTGTATATTTTGTATGTCTCTATCTCACATGACACACATTTGATCTAAGGTGTTAATATTGTTACGTACCTGTCAAAGCTATCTCTAAATCCTTTAGCAAATGGATTGTTGTCTATTTTCAACTGTGTCACCTTTAAGAGAAAAGAATATATAATTATTATTTGATTACATGTGCCTTTTTCTACTATTTATGAGACATATAGCGGTTTTAATTGAGAAAATATAAGTACCTGGTCTCAATGTATATATCTGAAAAAACGCAAATGGCCCATCTATAAGCATGGCCGGTAACCTGCAGCTGATCGCGCCAGGATGAGTAGAGAGTAATCGAAGCATGATTAGCTCTGGGTTATTGATGAAAATCTAAAATGTAACACTTTGTCCTTCGCTGGGATTAAACTTACATTGAAGGCACAGTGTGTTTGTTACTTAGTTTGGTTTTCATTGCGCGCATGGTCCACGACAAATGGATACAAACAATAGCTAGGATAACACAAACTCCAAACATAATCCAAGAATGAGACCATGTGATCCTGGAAGGAATAGTATTCCTTGTCTTATTAATACTACCCGTCGTGAAGTCTTTAATACAAAAGCCAGAAAGGAAACACAAATCCCCAAATACATACTGGAGATCATGTCTGTAATCAATAGAGAAACTGGAACTCCCGAGGGAATCACAAGACGTTTTGAAACGATGAAGTGCAGGTAATGTTTCATAGAACTCGTTTCTTCTTGAGAATAAAGATCGGTGAGGACGGAATTGAACCATTACATGACCAACTGGGCAATTTGCTAGCAAAATTAGGCCCCTGTTCAATTGTCACGATAAAAAGAATAGGCTCTAGATTAGCGTAATACTATTAGCTTGGATACAAATACATAGTATATATACGTACGTCTGTGTTTTGATAAGCAGTAACGCCAATGAACTGTGTTTCCGGAAACGCATGCGTCATTAGATTCTTTTGGTCTCCTTGTCCGCCGCCAACTTCAATAACATGGATTCGTGGCTGGTATTTATGCATAGAGTTGAGAACAACCTGTAAAATATAAAATATAATAAACAGTGTTTTATTTAGACATGATATTCTCTTGAAGCTAAAATACAACAATTACAATGACTCATCAATCGTCAGTCGGTCATAGATTTTGTTTGTTTGTTTTTTTGTATTTGTTTTGTTTTGTATTATTATTATTTTCTTAATTTTGAGGAGGGTTGATTTTCGTTTGTTTTGATTTTGTTTGTTATCGGTAATTTTCTTCGGGTAATTGGGTTACCTCCACCAATAAAACTGACCGCCACGATATTGCTGAAATATTGTTGAAAGTGGCGTTGAACACAATAACACTAATCCTAATCCCTATCATCCCGCCTTCATGAAGGATAAGTCTACCACGACGGCACATGCTGGTGTTCAGACACTTAAAAACGTCTGTGATACATAAAATGTGTGGTCACCAGAATGTGAACTCGTAATGGACATACCTTTGATAGAGACCCGATGGTGGAAATTAAAAGTAAGAATAGTGAACTTTTATTATATATAATTTTCCCTATTTGGAAAAAAAAAGAATTGACCGAGTATTTATATTCGTATTTTCACATCTAACAAATCGTGTTTATATAATTTATTGTGAATCTTTTCGCTATGATAATATAGCTGATTATTGTTGTTTAACGCCACTTTTCACAATATTCCAGTTATCAGTTTTCGTTCTGTTGGTGAAGGAAGTAGGAGTACTCATTCTATGTTTACACTGATTGCTGTTCAATACTATCAAATACATAAGTGAAAAATAGCTGCATTTATTGCTTTTAAATTGGTGACTCTCAATAAAACCGTATTACTTACATGTCCGCCGGAGTTGTTTTTATTGTTAGTCAGTTTCAGTTTGCTGAAAACGATGTCTTGTTTCATCCAGTATGAACCGGAACTTGGAGAATCTGGATGTAGATACACTTTCCCAGCTGAGAAAAAATAAAATACACTTATTAGAGTGTTAACTTCATCAAACAGTATAAAACAAAATGTTACTAATCTTTTCACAAAAAGAAAACAACCTCGGCATTTGAAAACATGTTTATTTTTTAGTTTTCAGTTACTTTTATTTAAAAAAAAATAATAAATTTATTCAAAAATGTATGTTTCAAACACGATATAAAAAAACAAAGCAAGACAAGTAACAAAGATATATATTTTACACGATTTCGATTTTGTGTTTGTCCCAAGCCAGGGCCTGGATTTCTAATGTCATATGTCGTGGTCTTTTTTGTGTTCAAACATTTGAGGCGAGGAGTGATAATTCGCTTTGTAAATATAGATGACCATCACTGTTTAAACTTTCTTTTCACAAATCAGCAAGCTGGTTACTAGTATACATAAGAATATATCCATTGAATAATGCACTGATTTTGCTCCTATAAATGAAAAACAGCAACGCTAAAATCTGATAGTTATTTGTGTTTGCTTACTGGTTTTTTTTTTCTTTTCTTGGGGGGGGGGGGTTAATATTAACTCGCTTACAATATATTGATCTTGATTTTCCATCATGTTCTCTTATTAGAAAATATATACCCCACTGACCCCGTTTGTTTTATAGACAACTATGTTTTATTTCTAATAGTCTTCTAGGTGTCTAAGTTAACATAAAATATGTTAAAATCACGATATAGCTGAAATATTGCAGTTGGCGTTAAGCACCAATCAATCAATCAAAACCCCCTCTTTCCACACAGACACACATACTGAGACTCAATTGATCACCATATATGAATTTAAATATGGGTCTTTTGTTGTCTATATAAATTTGTAGTCTATATACATTTGTATTGTAGGTTTATATTATAACAGTAAAGGTATTTCGTTAAGAGCAGGTGGGAAACCTAAGGTAAAATTGACCAGATAGATTTTCCCGTAATTAATCCGTTTCTATTGTTGACGTTCGTGTATTTAACTATAATTAACGTAGGAAATATGACTACCCACTTATGCTGTCTATGGATTGCCCTCCTTTTAATAACGACAACGGCGTGGTCAATGCCTTTCCATTGTGAGAAACGCAGTGAATTACGCGAAAGTAGTCGTCGTAATTGAATACTAATTTGTAATTTATAAAACAGTTAGATAATTAGGCTATGGTCATGTAATTCCTTGATCTGAGGGAAACAATAAAAAATCAATCTGCATAGGGAGAAATTATTTCATACAACGGTATAATTTCGAATACGATATTATTACGTCTACATTAACGTTCAGTACTAAATAATTACACGTAGCTTATGTATTTAATCAAGTCTGTGTTTAACTGGACCACACCGGTGATTGCAAAAAAAAAAGAGATTCTGCGATTTATTTAAACTACGATTTGATTAATCCGGATTATGAAATCCGATCATGAAACGTTCCATCTCTTATTTCATATCTCAAATTCTAATAATATAAAACGCACGATACAATAGGTTGAAATGGTAGATATATTGTCATATTAATCCGTAGATTTATTTTAGATGATTATTAACCAATTTATTTATGTAATCAGAAATAAAATAAAAAGAAGTGGGTTGTGTCCCTTTAACGAATGTGACTTGAAATTTCGCTCAGCCAATTTCGTTGAAAATGTCTAGTTTATTTTCGTTTTTGTTGTTAGAATTTTGGTAGGTTGATGGTTTGGTGTGTGGTGTTTAACACCACTTTAAACAATATTTCAGTTATATCGTGGAGGTCAGCTTTATTGTTGTAGGAAACCGGATTACCCGGAGAAAACCACTGCAAGTCACTGACAAATCTCTCTTTGCAGTCACCGGTGTGGTCCAGTAGAATTTTGGAGACGTACATTATTAAGTGTTACAGATGCCTTAGAGTGTTAACGACGATTTCTTGCAGTAAAGTTTAACTTTTGCACAGTTTGTGATTATTATTTGAACACGGGTACAAAGCTATATACGACACAACCAGAACATCGCTCACACTAAGTTGTTTTAACCAATTTGTTTATATTGAAATGAAAATGAAAATTAATTAAGATAATCTATATTATTCAATTTAAGACAAATTGAAAGTGTTTAATGCAAAACTGTAGTTAAACAATTCAATGTATAAATGTATAAGGAAAAAATTATGATTTGAGTCAGATTAAGCAAACAAAATACTATTCTAGATTCAAATATATTTTTTCATCAAATTAACTTATATCTATGAAAACTGAAAATTAAAATAGCTGTACCTTTTTCCCTTTTGGGGGGGGATTGGGGGGGGGGGGGTAACTTTGTATATACATGTATTCTAAATAAAATGAAAAATAATTCATTTGCAATTTCATTGAATATAATCATATCCAAATAAAAAAAACAAATGTAAACTTGTATATTTAAGAATAAAAAAATATCAAGGACAAAATTTCTTATGGAAAAAAAAAATATTAATATAATATTTGAAATAAGAATAGTTAAAACTATATTGAATTTGAATTTTGTGCTGAACGCCACTTTCGGCAATATTTCAGCTATATCATGGCGACCAGTTTTAGTGGTGGAAGAAGCCGGAATACCCGGAGAGAACCACCGACCCTGGGCAAGCAAATGGTAAACTTTATCACTTGTGGCTGCCAGTCGAATGCACCCTTTTTGTAATTTACAAAGCTGGGCGCGAACCCACGCCGTATTGGTGATAAGCTTGTACGAGTTGTTAGGTAATCCAACCGCCTAACTCACTGAGCCACCCAAAACCCTATATATAATATTTGAAATAAGAATAGTTAAAACTATATTGAGAAGAAGATTGTGTATAGAAAGGAAAATATTTGATTTGCACTTTTTAGAATTTTGTTTATTTATTCAGTTCAATCCATAAGGGTATTGTTGGCGTTCGTAAACAACATGAACAAGAAAATTTACAAAATAATGACACCTGCCATCGCAATTACAGCTTGACAGAAAATAATCAAAAAATCAATACAGGTGAATCGAAATTGTGAAAAACAACCTTAGAAAAATTCTGGAAAATAATTTTGGACGTGTACTTCAGCGACAAGTGTGATAAACTTCAGTATTAAATATGCAATTGCATTCTTATGATGAATCAAAAACAAAATGGTGAAAATACACGTAGAATTGTGTCATTACGTCATTACCGTTAAGATTCTTTATTTGCTTAAGAATTTGTTCAATATGATAACATAAATAATAATAACACACATGACAAGATGAAATAAGTAAAATGATTAACAAATACAGTACAGCAACAACAGAGGTTTAACCTGGAAGAACAACTTTAGAATTTATAACCTTTATAAATATGCAAAGATATTTTAGTTTACTTTTTTGTTTAGATTGAAACAATTTACCGAACTTTAATATATTAATTCTGTGTATAAAATAAGGATTTAAAAATTGTTTCCTGATATCTACTAGAAATCGACACTGAAGTATATAATGAAATTCGTCACCAAGTTCTTGATATTGATATAAATTACAGTGTCTATTTTGTCGTTCAATGCTATGCCATCTGCCCGTTTCTGTTGGTAACCTATGATTTCCTGTTCTAATTCTACAATATGTAATTCTATCTTTATCTGGTAAAATATCTAAATAATGCTCAAATTCGAAATTGTCTTTAAATAATCTGTAAGACAGCCCTTTTGGCGAGTTTTCAATATCAGATCTCCATTTTTGTTGGAATTGGTCAAATATGTTTTGCTTTAAACTAACACTTAACCATTTTAGAATTACATTTCCTTGAGATATCCATACATTGCTATAACCACATCTATCTGATATATTCTTAATACATTTCAACCAATCAGACTTGTATTGATTTTGCGAATTTTTCAAAAACATGTATTTATACAAAATGTTTGCAATTTTACTGTCATTTCCATTTACCATTTTTGACCAAAAATTAATCATGCGTAGTTCTATATAGACTGACATAGGATTAATGCCAAGTTCTCCATATATCATAAAATTCGGAGTTGACTTCTTCAAATTCAATATTAATTTGCAAAATTTTAAGTGCACTCAATAATATCTATGTTGCCGAACCCATATAACAGGATTGGCTTCACAATTTTATCAAAAAGATCGTATTGAGATTTAATTGACAAGTTGTCAATTCTTTATTACCTCGTACATAGCCTTATATGCTTTATTAATTAAAACCTTCTTCGCATTTGTAAAACTACCTGTTCTTGAGAAATTCAGGCCTAGATATGTGAATTCATTGACAATTTCTATTGCATTCCCATCATATGAAAAGTTAATATTTTGAGCCAATCGACCATTAGAAAAAATTATAGTTTTAGTTTTACTAGAATTAACTCTTTAAATTTCCAGATATTACAGTACTCACAAAAAATATTTAGTTGTAACTGTAGATCTGATGCGGTTCCGAAAATAAAACTGTATCATCAGCATATAGTAACACAAAGAGTTTTCAATAGATAGCAAATTCTCCTTCGATCTCATCAGATATACAATCCAAGCCACATACGTTCTCTTTCTTCAAGAAACTGTTGGAGATCATTAAATATATTGAGAATAAGAAAGTGAAAGGTTTTCTCCCTGTCGTACTCCTATATTACATGGAAAATATTCTGACATTTCGCCATTATATAAAACACGAGATTTGATACCACTATGCATATCAAAAATAACTTTATACATTTTACCATTAATTTCATTTCTAAGTAATTTATGCCCAAAGACCTTTTCTCCAAACAGTATCAAAGGCCTTTGCAAAATCAATAAATGCACAATATAATTTCCTTTTTCTTATTTTTCATTATACTAATTAACATATAAATAACAAATAAATTATCTGTCGTTGAATATCGTTTTCTTAACCCCCCCCCCCCCCCCCCCCCTTGGTTTTCACAGATTAGGCAATAGTTTTCAGAAAACTTATTTAATCTTGTATTCAAAATAGATGTAAATAATTTGCCAAAACAGCTAATAATAGTAATAGGTCTGAAATTGCTAGCATCTAGTTTATCTTCTTTATTCTTATACAATGGTATAATATTTCCTGATAACCATTATCAAATATAATATTAAACAGTTTTACATAACTGTTTGACATAACACTAAATGAATGTTTCAAATATTCATTAATTGTCGTATCCTCACCAGAAGACTTATTGTTTTGTAATTTCTTCAATGATTTTTCAATTTCATCTTCTGTAATACTTGAATTTAAAACAATATTCACCTCTTTATATCATTTTGGTTTTCTATATTAGTTTCTTCTTCAGTCGGATTTCCCAGGTTTAAAGTTTTAAAATAATCTAAGAATATATTAAAGGGTATGTCCGGGCTATGTTGTTATCTGCCACTGTTCAAAATTTTCCAATATTCCTTAGGATTTGTAGACTTTAAGTTATCTATTTTATTTCTGATTTGTTTTCTATGTTTACGGATACCTTTATCTATAATTCTCTTATATTTTTTCTCCAGAGATGTAGTATCATCTTCTAGAGTTTGTGTACGATTTCGCTTAAGTTTTCGTTTCGAACATCTAAATTGCTTCCTTGCTTGCCTACACTCATCATCAAACCATGACTTAGACTTACTTGTATCATTACGTATATTTTTTGCTTTGGTATACGTACCAAAAGTAGATTTTTCAGAATTGGTTAGCAAATTACATATTTTTTCAACAACAGCATCTACAGTCATGACAGTTACATTATTAATAGTATTTTCACCCATATCTGTTAATTGAGAAAGTATATCATTTACTTGTACCTGGTCAATATTCTCAACAAAAGTGTTTAATTTTTCATTATCCCATTGTTTTATCTTTTCTGTTCCCGGTGTTTCATCTTTTTGAGTGACGTCATTTGATTTTTCTGCACATTTAACTTTGAGGGATAATGGAATATGGATGTCCGAAAATAGCTTACTTGAGTCTAATACTGAAATTTTTTTGAATAAGCTTGAGAAAACTTATTGAACCACTAACATAGTCTCATACACTGGCATCTTTACTTGTAAATTTACCTACCCCTTTATCATTACACATTCCACCATTACATATAAACATATTATTATATTTACAAAATTCAAGTAATAAGTTACCAAAATTATTTTTTCTGTGATCCATGCTTTTTCTTTGAATATTTATGTTAAGCTCATTCAACATATCAATACCTTCGTTATCAATATTTAACATTCCTGAAAATTCATCGTAATTCGTTTCAACAAAATCTGGTTCCTCAGCGGTGCGAGCATTTAAATCTCCAAGAAGGCATATATAATCGTATAAATTTGTACTAAAATTGTACTCAATTTCACTAAAAGGTTCGCCAACACAATACAATGAATTTTCAGGAGGAATATAAACAATACCAAACAGAACATCTTGTTGCAGACGAAATATGTTTTTGCTTATTTTGAACCATAGTACATATTTACTATCTGTTTCAATAATTGAAATATTATCCCCTAATGATTTTCTGAATCCAACGATTATCCCCCCTGACTTTACTCTCCGAAACTGAAATCTGTTTTTCATTTTAATAATAAAACCAGGTAAATCTATTTCGTCTACATCACCCGTTTTCGTCTCAACAAAGCACAACATATCATAATCATTTACAAGTTCTACAAATTCAGGGTATTGAATACGTCTTTTTAAACCACATACATTGATAGTGAGAATATTTATAACAGTTTTATTGAGTGAATAATGGTTTACAGAGAGCAATCCATTATCGATTTTATTGACAGTACAGTTATTTTGTTTTCCACTGTTATCCTATGCAGGTGGGTCGTCTCTCTCTGGAGTAGGGTTCACCCTCGTACGTTTATTCGGTCTAGTGGTTGATCGACAAGGCTCTAAATGCGTAGCTTCATCTGGAACTACAAGTTCATTATTTACAAAAGGTTTGTCCCTGATAAGCACTACTTGTGACTTCTTCTTCTTTTCCTCTTTCATTATAGGATACAGTTTTCGTCTCCTTTCCTCTATCTCTGGCGGAAATTGTTCATTAACCCCGAAATGGGTTCCTCTCAGAGTTCTTCCTGCCTTTTTATCTTTGTCTTATTCTGAATAATACAGAAATCGAGCAATGATGGGACATGGTCGTTCTGCATTTTTCTTCCCGAAGCGGTGAATATTGCCAAACTCGATTCTTTCAGGTATTTTCATTTCTTGATAGATGAAATTTCCAAGTTTGTTCTCGCAATTTTCATCAGCTTGCTCATCCAGCCCTGTGAATATCAAGTTATACTTCATAGTTCTTCACTGCATGTCAATGAACTTTTCTTTCAGCTTTACATTTTCGGTCTCTATCTTTTTTATTTCATCTGCCACACTTGTTCTGATTCTAGCATCCTCTTTTCTTTCTTTCCTTAGTTTCTCGAAGTCTTTCGATAATTTATCAGTTTTCTCCTTCGCATCATCAAACAAATTACCCGTTCCTTGGGAACTCGCTTCTAAGTCGGCTACTCTAGATTTTACGTGTACTATATCAGTTTCAGCAGTAATTACTCTTGCAGTTAGTGTATTTAATTTATCATTCATCTGATTCAAAGTCACTGCATTTTTTCCAGTGTCTTCTCAATGGTCGAAAGCCTAGTGTTCATTCTATTTAACAATGTCAAAACGTTATTCAAAACCGATGATACTTCGACTTCATCTCCATAGAGAACGCTTCTACTTTCCTTTAATATTTCTGTCGTAGATTTTTGACCTTTCTTGTCTTTTTTATCTCTCATTTTGACGCACTCTTCTAGACCCTCAATTATAGTAGTGAACTGCAGTTGTATAAAAACAGATCGGATCGGAACGGGGTCACAGGACTAAATAAGTACTAAACACGTAAAGTTTCTGTCAAAAAGTGGTCGAAGGAGGGCTCGGGACCCAAAACCAAGTATAAAGAGTATAACATACTGATAGAGAGTCCGATAAATATCCATATTTCCAAATGTTTACATAATCCAGAGTGAGAGAAATAAATCAAACATCCATCTTGTCATGCGCATTCACCTCCAGTTAAGATCAAAAGGCGTACAAGACAATGTCTTTGTAAAGATCAAAGAGCGGGTTCTTGTTTATTATTTGGTAATAGAAGGAATGGATCTTAATTATTAAATTCGCTTAACTTTAAATTAATTCTTCGACTATTTAATGACAAATAATAAAAATGTAATAAAAATGACTAAAATATAAGTTATTGTATTATATATAAAAAGCGTGTGGGTGAGATTGTTGTTTAATGCCGAAATGAGCAATTTTTCAACTATATCATGACGAAAGCAAGTAACATTCAATGAATGATGATAATGTCCCCTTTATTCTAGACCAACACGCTGAGTTTGATTGTTATATTGTTAGCTCACTGAAACAACAGTCAGCGAACAGACATGTCGCTTCACACGGACACATCATCCTGATTCCGAGCCAACAAACCTTTAATCTTTCACCTTAATACTGCGCGATTAACTTAGAAGCAACAGATACCACTTTTAGTCTTTGAACCGACCGGGGATCGAACCCACGATCTACACCACTAGAGGGGAGGATGGTAACTATTACACGACTGGTGCGGTCTGAGAGTGACGATAATCTCTAGAAGAATACTTTTATCTTTTTTATCTTTTCTTAGCCCTAATCTTATATACGGGGCCGGGATTATATAAGCAGGGCCGGCCTAAGGGAATGTGGTGCCCAATTGTAAAACCTACAGTGTGTTGTTGTGTGTACTTGAACATACGAGAGTAGGCGCGGAACCCAGTTGGGAGCAATTAGTCCAATTGGTTTAAGGCAATGTAGTTTTCACAGGATCAAATTCTACTTACATTAATAGAATTTCATATTTTCTGAACCACATTCTAAATACAAAAAAGGGATCCATCATTTAACTTTTTAGGGGGGTATGTTTTCCACCAAGCAAGTTTTTTTTCAAGCGACACAAAAATTAAATTATTTTTGATAACATAAAAAAATCTGTCATTTTGCAAATTTTACCAAATATTTCTGTTACAAAATCAAGGGTCTAGTTATTTATTTATATTTTGCATCTTTCAAGTTATTCTTTGTAGTTAAAATTTGGCGACAGAAAGGAAAGTTGAAAACAAAACATAATTATCATATACAATTGATTAATGTTTAACTTCAAGTGAGTAATAGGTCAGTATATATTATTGACCTGAAGATGTTTACAAACAATATAACGAGTAAGTAAACAACAACTGGTGTTTTGATAGCCTTTGAAGGTCAGATGATTCAGGGTTTGACATTGAAACAACAACAGATCACTTCTAACAATCACTGTCTCCTTAGAAGCTGCTACGTGATGTTGTGTACGTGTGAGGATATATCCAATACAGACCGCTTCTTTTGTTTCTATCGTTCTGTATCTATTACACATATATGTTGTTTGATGCTGCTTAACGCCACTTTCAACAATATTTCAGTTATATCGTGGTGGTCAGTTTTTTTTTGTGGAGGAAACCGGGAGGACCCGGAGAAAACCACCGATCTGCTGCAAGTCACTGACAAACTTTATCACATAATGTTGTACACCTCGTCCTGATCGAGATTCAAACTCACAACATCAGTGTTAACCATATAAACCCTTTGTATGATCTCTTTCCTATTGTGGAGATACATGTATCAATACAAATTGCAATATTATTTCATAAATTCAAAATAAATTAAAATCGGGTGTAAAATTTAATTTGTCGTATATTAATATTAAGATTAAATATCATTTAACACAACTTTTAACTTAATAGTCTTCCCCCAAGAAACAACATGATAGCCTGTAAGGAGTTCGGAAGAGACTCTGCATAAAGATGTAAAATATATGAAAAGTAAGTTTAAACAGTGATGGCCAACAATTCCACCAATATCAGCAAAACGAAAGAATTACCTTCACTTAACACACACAAAAAAAAAGACTAAATCATATGACGCTGACTTTAGGATGGTCTTAGGACCATCTTAGGACATGTCTTAGGAGTGATCTCGAAGCTAGGACATGTCCTAGGAGTGATCACTTAGGACTATGACGATGTCTTAAGTGTCAACGCAATAAGTAGAATAATAGAAATATTGTGCACAACAATTATTTCCTATATTAATATATAACAAATCCTTGATAATAATACTCATAATAAATTATAAGATGCAAATAAGGATTTTTTTTTTCAATTTCATTTATTTTTTACGCTGTATCCCATGAGCCTGTTTCTTGTTTTCTTCAATTTACAATTATCTATATACATAGTTCTGAGGTTCATATACGATAATATAGAACTGTGTGTAAAACTTTTTTTTATGATGAAATACACTCATTACCGTTATTTTTGTGTGGTTACTTTCGAGTGAGCTGATTTCAAACTTTCAATGAATTACTAATTAAAGATGAACAGAAGATATCTCGTGCGCCGTTAAAGTTATAATAGAAAATCATTGTAAATTAACTTACTTCGATTTAAAAACAGTATAAAGGTGTATATCAATCATATTCTACAATTTTATTGGTACAAAATATCAAATTATATTACAATTTCGGGGTTAGGACCATCTTAACACACCTCCATAGATATCCTAAAGTTAAGACAAATTTTGCGACATATCCTAAGTTAGGACATGGTCGAGAGTACGACTTAGGACTAAGATTTGTCCTAAGATGGTCTTAGGACATGTCTTAGTCCTAAGACACTTTCGAGAACACGGCCCCTGGCTTGAAATTCTATCTGGAACATTTGATTTTTACAGATATACTATTTTATTACGTATTTATGTACGACCAAATACCAGTCTTGAGCTCTAATTTTACAAGATCTACGGAGCGTATGACGTAGACAGACTTGATAATGAATTATGAGTCATAGGAGGAAGACTATGAGCGTCATCTGTGTGGTAAATCAGTTACGTCTACCGTTGACAGTTTGAAGTAGAGGTGTTAAATACCCGTTCACGTGTGCTATACTATAGTACATTTACTAGTGTTAGAAAAACGAAATAGCTTCAACCCATATATGGTGATTGATGGTGGCCGTGATTGTATGGTAGTTGGATTTAAAACTACCTATGCAACCAGTAGTTATCACCACCGATGTTGTGAGTTCGAATTCTCGATCAGGACGATGTGTACAACATTATGTGATCAAGTTTGTCAGTGACTTGCGACAGGTCGTAGGTTTTATCCGGGTACTCCGATTTCCTCCACCAATAAAACTGACCGCCACGATATACCTGAAATATTGTTTAAAGTGGCGTAGAGCACCATCAAACAAACAAACAAACGGTGATTGAACGATCCAATCGATTTAAACATATCAGTTTTTGAGTATGTTAAAAAAAAAGTGAATAATAGTTCCATTTACTTCTACCTATGCTAGTATAGTCAATCACTGCAACAGACACTCGAGCACTGGACCATCCCCTTTTTTCTGTACGATCCCGAACCTTTTATTGCAATAATGTAAATCAATCCAGCTTTTAAACCCCGCTAGCTTCAAAACAACAAAAATCGTGGCATATCGTGATAGATAAAAACAATCCTCACTACAATTTTTTTTCATATTTTTTTTTTTTTTGAGAGATACTGATATTTGATGAAAATAATGTCTTATCGTGGTGACGACAAACCTCTACTGTTGTTGATTTGTCGCTAGCGAGGGTTGAAATGCTGTATTTATTGACCGCATATCTTGTATATGTGGATGAACCCGCTGATATAAAAAAAAACGATACAACCTTAGGGTTAGCGAAGTACTGGTTTTAAAAATAAAATATTAATACATGTATTGTGTAATACGAAGGCATTTCCTGTGGTGCTTCAAAATTTAGCGCTATTATTATTTTTCTTGTTACGTATTCGCAAAGATTCTAAGATACCGGACGACAAGCATAACATTTGAACCTCAACATTTTAACATACAACTGTACAATAAAATGTATGTATTTTAGGGAAAAAAAATAATGATATTTCGGATGGGTTGATGTCGTTTTGAAAAAAATAATATGAAGTTCGTCGCAGAAAAGGGAAGGTGACTGATCACCTCAAATGTAGTGGGTTCAGTCCCGCCCATAGTGAGGTGTAGTCGATACAACTTTACGTTATAAAGTTGGTCAGTGACTTTTAGGCGCACCTTAATTAGCTAAAATATTGTTTAAAGAGGCGTTCAACATTCGAAGCTCAATACAAAAATGTCCACGTCATAGAAATGTTTGATTCATGTAGTCCACAGAAGTCTGTCTTTCTGACGACGATATTTTCGTGTGTCGTGAGATTTCGTGTAACAAGCCAAGTAGATAATCAAATACTTACTCTGTGGAACGGGTTCTGCTTGTCCGCATGCCACCCATTTTCCACCTTGAAATTTCCAGTGGTGTGGATCAGACAGAACCATATCCACAAACACATTGTATTGCTTGTGTGGGTCTAATCCTGTTAAACTGTATTGTAATGTCGGGAACATCCTCCTGCAAATAAAAAAATAAAAAATATTTAAATTTGCAATATTTTCTTCTTTTATTATAAATTGGGTTCGAGCAATAAACTAATTAAAGTCACCATTTCCACAAGGGGAAAAATAAATACAACTGTTTGCTTTGTTTGTCTGATGGTGTTTTAACAATGCATGAATTTCAGTTATAACGTGGCGATTTGTTTTAATATAATTACTATTGTAATAGTTTATGTTGAATTTCAGCTCGTCGAATATAATTAGTGCTCGCCATGGCGCAGCTGAAAAATTGCTGTTTGTCGTTAAACAACATTCAAGCAATGTTGAATTTATAGGGTTGTGGGTTAGCGTTATGGTGTTTAACACCACTTTCAACAATATTTCCGTTATATCGTGTCGGTCAGTTTTATTGTTGGAGGAAACCGGAGTACCCGGAGAAAACAACCGACCTATCGTAAGTCACTGATAAACTTTACCACATAATGTTGTATCGAGTACATCTCGCCATGAACAGGATTCGAACTCACAATGTTAGTGGTGATAGACACTGATTACATAGGTAGTTATAAATCCAACTATCATACGATCACGACCACGAAATGCCAAAATGTTTCTATATTATTGATATTGTTTATTTTTCATATTTATTTCAATGAAAATAAAAGACTAATTTTTAAATCCAATAAATAATTCAAAATTTTATAATTTTAAAAGTTCAATAGATATTGTGTTGTAATGTTGTTTTTGACATTAAACAAAACTTGTCTTTTAAATAAAATGCTTTCAAAATTTTATTTAATAACGCTCAAATATATACATATATACACCCAGAATTCAATTGGTGTGTACGTTACAAAAAAAAAATCATATTTCTCCAATCATATTCAATATTTCGGTAAACTTCTAAAAATAATTAGAATATTTTCAATTACAAAATTCGCTTTATTTCGTCCGGTTGTTATCACAGCAATTTTGGTTTTTTTTAAACATAAACTCTGGACTATATCATTTATTCTTTGAGATTTTAAATGGAATTAGCATAACCTTTTAAGGCAAAATAATGAATATTTATTAATATGCTAATTTGTTTTCACACGATTTGAATAATTCATTTGACGAGTGTTTTCACAGTGATTATCAAGCTCACACTCTCCAATGCTAATACAAATGTAATAAATAGGCATTATTTTTAGGGGTGTTTGAGGACAATGAAAAAATAAGTTTATTTTCGCCACCGACTTTTATGTAAATATTTACATAGAGAATTGAAGATTAAAGTTAATTTTATGTCGTAATGATTAGTGAAATTATTGAAAAAATAAACAAATAAATAAATCTTCAAAAGGCGTTTTTTGTTGTTTTAATCAACATCAACACAATGTGTGACTGTGAGAGAAGAAAATAGAAAGACAACTATCTTAACTTTTATTTTTTTTGTAATTTGTATATTTTTAAAGAAAAGCAGAGGCAGATACAAATACAAAAAAAACATATGACAGGCATATATACAATTTTACACAGACAAAGTCTTTTAATTTATCTAAGCAAACTTTTTGCAGTAATGCACAGAAATTTCAAACACCAAGGACAGTTTCAAATGGTAGCCACTTTTTATATATATGTACATGCATGTATTCTTTTTCTGTAGATGATAAGAAATTCTAATATGGCGTCCTTCAAACGCTTTGGTAAAATAAAAATGTGGTAAAATATGCGTATATTGGTATATTGATCGGCAACGTCATAATTTGCTTTGGCTGTTCAAATACCGTATTTGTCCTATTAGAATAGAAATAATTCATGGGGGCTTGAATATATATAGATTTTACCACGGGTTGGCCCTTTATGCCGATATTTTACCAACCCGTGGTAAAATCAATATATATTCAAGCCCCCATGAATTATTTCTTAATTTATGGTTGTCTTTTCTATTTTATTACAACATTTCACATATTTTAGCTTAGACCACCATTTATACTGGGTTTTAGATTTATTTGATTTCAAATAGATTTTCACCCATGTTTTATAACACAAGTATCCCTTCTCATTACACATA
Organism: Bathymodiolus septemdierum; assembly: GCA_963383655.1. Lineage (NCBI taxonomy): Eukaryota > Metazoa > Mollusca > Bivalvia > Mytilida > Modiolidae > Bathymodiolus > Bathymodiolus septemdierum. The sequence continues at coordinate 30,119,425 of OY726525.1, read as the reverse complement.
TGGTACAAAATATTGTTCCGAAAGTCTTCATCAAAATATTGTTCAAGATTCAAGATTCTTTATTTTCTTAAACACCATAGTAAGTACAGTGGTACAAAGAATTTGTTCAATATGATAACATAAATAATAATAACACACATGCATATTTTCCCGCGAAAAGTCAAATTAAAAAAATTTATTTTATTTTAAATAATTATTTTTGTTTACAAGAATATCAATTTTGATAGAATAAATCTTTTTTATTATTAAAAGTAATTACTATAGAAACGGGTTTCCAAAACTACTTAATTTCTATTTCATTCTATCAAATATAGTATCTCTTTACTTGCGTTTCTCGTGGTCCGAATAAAAACTAGCCAATAAGAAATTATTTTCAACATATAATAAATATTTCATGCATATCGTTAATTTCGCCCATACAGATTTTTTTAAATAAATAAATAAATAAATAAATAATTTGAATACATTTAAAATGAAGTAATTATATCTAACAAAAATATTTCTATCAGATGTTGGGCTTCATTCAGTAGCAGCATGTTCAAACCCAAAAGATCATTTATTTTTCATTTCTTTTCCATCTATGAAATGTATAATCGTATATACTTTCAACATCAAATTATTTGAGATTTTTATTGCTTTCGCATTTCGAATATCTTTTTTTATTTAAATTCATTTTACAATTTTAAATGTATCCATAATATATATAAAATAACACCGATTCGGTCAGCTAATTTAAAAGAAACAATCTCGCCACAATATAACTGAAATATTGTTGAAAGTGGCCTTAAATACCATAACCCCTCACCCTAAAGGAAACATTCGGCTAATTTCCAGTGAAAATCGGACTTGCTAAGAAAGAAGGTATACAAATTTACACGTTTTAAATGTTATAAATTAACTGTGTATTATATAAATAAAAATAACAACACACCTTTTTTCAAAATGAATCGGGAATTATTCTTACCATCTTATTAAAGAAGGTTATGATCTTTTCATCTAGAATAATTTAAAAGCTTTCTCTATAAGAATTTTTAAAATATTTAAATTTTAAAGGTCAAATTGGATTATATTTTACAAATTTTCATCCTCAGAATATACAAATGTATTTAAAACAACATATTTTATTTACTTTCAAGACATCAAAATTTGCATTAAATTGAATTGTTCATAGAAAATGTCAATCTAAACTGAGATCTAAGGGAAAAGGGAAAGTAAAATATATGTTTTTAAGATGAAAAGATTTTTTTCTAAATAAATAATGATACTATTGAGATTTCACATGGCTGCCACGGGAAATTTGCAGACAGGTCGCAAGATTGTGACAAAATTAAGAGAATTTAGGCAAAAACTAAAATTGTTTTCCAGGCTATAATAACAACAAAAAAAATATTGTTTGACTTCTATAATTTTCATAAATTAATTTATAAGAGAATTTATATTGAAAAAAAAATAAAAATGAAATTGCCTCTACGAATTTTAATTTAATTCTAGAATTTTTATAAATCATAAATAACTATATTTCTACCAACCTTCCTTGCTTCGTTATTATCATTTCTGTCGTGTGCTGATGAAATTTCACCCATAGTTCTCTGTTACACAAATAAACACAGACTTGTCGCTGGGCCGGGATAACTTGAGTCGTTGACATGCAGGTAGCATTCTGGACGGGCATCCCTACACAATGAGGTGGCGGGGAGGACGGATCATAATTTTGGGTAGGGAGGTAGTAAGGAACGGATTCGTAGCCGGAGTAAGAATACTGTTGTTGCTGTTGAATATGGTCCTGATGCTGGTACGTTTCGGGATATTCGGAGCCCGTCTTGTGCATATGTTGAACGTTAACTGGCTGTAGCGAGATGAAGCTCGGTCCGTCGTTACCCCCAGGGGACGAATATCCACCGTCGGAACTTGCTCGATCTTCATTTCCATCTTCTGAGGATTTATCCGGCGAAATGTAGACATGGTGTTCGGGCCGTCTGTCTTGTTGTTTGCCGGCATCGAGGTTTCCCTCGGGAGAATTGTACTCGCAATAATAACCCTTGACGTTCCTGTCAGAATATTGTTCATTTATACAAGGAGCGGTGTTAGGAGTTGACGGAAAAGAATTCGACCTGCTTCCGTCGCCATAGTGCGAAAAATTCGCCGAATTGTCAATTTCACAGTTTAAATCACTTGCTTGTTGCATGTTTATTTTTTTTCCGATCTAAAAATCTTATTTCACAAAAGGTCTATCGCATTATATGAAAAGTGTGAAACAATGTATCACACCTATTTTGCTGAAAAGCGTTCAAGTAAAAATTGGAGCTATTACTAAATCAAGTTACGAATTGTCACAATTAAATCTCTCCTGGTTATCACGAAAATCCACTGCTTTGGTGGCAGACAAATAAAAAAATCACTTTCAAAAATTTTACCTACATCGAAGTAAAGTTGCGGTGAATCACAAAGCGCTTACACAATGGATATAACAAAAAAATGACCACAAATAATAATTATAAAGCATAGTTCACTTACGCAAGTCCGGTTTTGATTGGTTAGTTGGGAGTGATTGACAGTTCCGGTGATCTGACAGGTGAATTAGATTTGGTGCGATCAACAGTGATCACAAACTCTGGCAGTCGGCGTGGCTAGTTTAGTCATCTCTCTGGTCAGTTAATTAGCGAAATGATTGAACACAAATTTAAATAACACTGATTTTTTTAAACGGCAGTTTTGGCATTTTAATAACGGTGGTTTTTTTCCGGTCATTTAATTCAGAAAAATATTGTCATATTTAAATACTCACCTCCCTTATTTTAGATTACTGATGTGTAGCTGTGGTTTTCCATGTAGATGTCAACATTTATTTTTTCTTTCAAAATAAAAGTTAGATTTAATCCTTTAAAAAAAAACAAGAAAAGGGGGACATTTTCAATATTTAAATACCCCCTTTATCTTATTGGATTACTTATTTGTAGCTGTGGTTTTCCATGTAGATGTCAATATTTATTTTTTCTTTCAAAATAAAAGTTAGATTTAATCCTTTAGAAAAACAAGAAAAGGGGGACATTTTTCATATTTAAATACCCCCTTTATCTTATTGGATTACTTATTTGTAGCTGTGGGATTCCAAGTAGATGTCAACATTTATTTTTTTCAAAATAAAGTTAAATTTATTCCTTTAAAAAAAACAGAAAAGGGGGACATTTTTCATATTTAAATATACCCCCCCCCCTCCTTTTTGCTTTATTAGATTGCTGATTTGTAGCTGTGGGTTTCCATGTAGATGTCAACATTTATTTATTTTTCAAAATAAAGTTAAATATATTCCTTTTAAAAAAAAACAAGAAAAGGAGGGCATTATAATTTTCTTGTGGTTTTCTCCGGGTACTCCGGTTTCCTCTAGCAATAAAACTGATCGCAACAATGCACCAGAAATGTTGCTGAACGTGCCGTTAAACACCATAACCCCTATAGAATTTTCATTACTCTTATTATTTTTTTCATTATTAGAATAATCAACTCATATATGTTATTGTCTTAAAACTAGTTATGACAAGAGTGAAATGAATATTTTATTCCGGCTAAAGACAATATGTCAAATGTTTACTGGTTCTATTATTTCTCATGGGCCCGGGTGGCTCAGTGAGTTAGATCGCTGGATCTAACAGCTCATACAAGCCTAACACCAATACGGCGTGGGTTCGCGTCCAGCTTTGTAAATTACAAAAAGGATGCACTCGATTCGTAGCCGCAAGTGATAAAGTTTACCAGTTGCCTGCCCATGGCCGGTGGTTCTCTCTGGGTACTCCGGCTTCCTCCACCACTAAAACTGGTCGCCATGATATAGCTGAAATATTGCTGAAAGTGGCGTTAAACACCAAAATTTAAATTCAAATTCATTCTAGTTTTTCTTACTTTTTGATGATTATATTGAAAATACAATCCACTTCGATTCTAACTTTTTTTTACGGGTATGTAAACTTTTGAGACCTGTATTTCCAAATCTACTTACCTGTAACTATCATTAATTGTTATATAAACACCTGTAATAAAATGTTTGTTGGCATACCTTGAATATGATATTTCAAAATGTTGGCATAGGTTGAAAACACCGTCTAAGAATAGCTAATACATACCTCCCTTAGAATATGAATAAATATTTTCATAACAAAAAGAAGAAAGACCCTCCCCTTGAAAAAAACACAACAAAAACAAAGACAAAACAAACAAAAAACAGAACAAAAATCAACAACAAACAACAGATAAATAAAATAAAATAACACAAAGAAAACAAATAAAAAACAACCAAAAAACTGTAGTGTATCTATTTCTGATGAATGCTTGATATTGAAGAGTTAAATTTCTGTACCAAAGTCCAGTCGACGGCTATCGGCGGAAATAAGCAACTTTAGAATATTGTCGACATTGTTGATCATAGGAGAAACAGATTCTCCCTCTGCTACCAGTGGGTTACGGCTACCAGTGGGTTACGATATTTCTTCACTCTCGATTGATAAATTTTCAGATGTTTAACACTCTCGATAAAGCTTGTGCTTGAAAAAAAAAGAAAAAAAAAGAACTATGTTTAGTGGGAAAATATCGCAAAGCACCGGTGACCAGTGCCGTCTTACCTCATGGGCACGCGGGGCATTTTCCCGGGGGACCCCACGAACATAAGGGCCTCATGTTAATATATGTATGTTGTGTACATCATGTTTTTTATGTTTAAACACTGATTATGTACCAATACAATAAATACATGTTTAATTTATGGACTATTTATATTTATTTCCGTGAGTGGCTGTGTAGGTAGGGGCCCCAGTGCATTGCTTTGCCCGGGGGTCTATTATACTGTTAAGACGGACCTGTCGGTGGCATTAGGAGAACCTTGTTGGTATATATGGGTCATTATAAAAAAACACGCACTTTTCTGTTATTACGCAATTAAAAGACAAATATCAACCAAACTGATTGGAGAAAACATGTTTTGCATGAAGGCACATCAGCTTTATAAAACACCATCTAAATCCAGATTGGTCCAATTGCGAATTTATACTAGCTACACGAAGACCTGTTTTTTCCTTGGTGTTACGTGTTATTTTTCCAGAATGACTTACTTTTGGTCATTTGTACTATTCAGATGTTATGATTTTATTCGATCTTTATATTAATTTTGAACTATTCCTAAAATTCTAATAGCACAACATTATTCTTGCTTGATATATATTGAAATTTAAAAAGAAAATTAGCAAAAACCTGCTGTTATAGATTTGCATGTCTGTGGTGTTACCCTTCTTATTAAGGCTGGTAAGAGTTATCTGTCTTGTCATATTTGAAGCAAAAATAGTTTCTCCCTTTGCTTATTTCCTGTTTCATGACATGTGCAGATGACAAAAACAAAAGTGATCCATAAACTAATATAGAGCCGAAAAGGTACGTGCGATTGGTGTAGTATATATATTTTGTCTGTGGTGTACTTCTCACTACTTCTTTTTGTTAGAATTGAACAAAATGTAAAAAATATACAATACATTACATTTGGTATACTTCACAGGATATACATATAAAATATAGTCGAGAATAAATTATTTTCCTTTTATCCTGAAAATACTTACCTGTTTTCTGTGGTGTTACTGTCAATGGTGTTACCATAAAGATTGTGTAACACCACAGACATTTGGTTATTAAAATTGTGAATAAACACATTATTCCATAAACAGTAATATACAGAACAAAATATTGCTCTTTAACCTATGCAGAAAAATTGTTCAAACATCGTCATTTACGTGCAAGATATAATTTAACAAGCTGATGGGAGTATACCTTTTAGACCTTGTAACACCAGGGACATATCTTCATAACACCATGGACAAAACTGATATTGCTCATGCATCAAACCAATATGTTGAAAAACTGAATATTGTACTGAAAATATTAAGAAAACAACAAATATAGGTTGATAGTTGTGTTTTTTCCTTGAATTAAATGTGTACATATCAACAATTCTGGGAAAATTCACAATGTAACCTTTGAGTCTAGATCTATTCCTGTACTCCACTGAAGAAATAACAAAGACAAAATAAAACATTCCTGTACTCTGCTGAGGAAATAACAAACACAAAAATAAAACATTCCTGTACTCTGCTGAAGAAATAACAAACACAAAAATAATACATTCCTGTACTCTGCTGAAGAAATAACAAACACAAAAATAAAACATCCCTGTACTCTGCTGAAGAAATAACAAACACAAAAATAAAACATTCCTGTACTCTGCTGAAGAAATAACAAACACAAAAATAAAACATTCCTGTACTCTGCTGAAGAAATAACAAACACAAAAATAAAACATTCCTGTACTCTGCTGAAGAAATAACAAACACAAAAATAAAACATTCCTGTACTCTGCTGAAGAAATAACAAACACAAAAATAAAACATTCCTGTACTCTGCTGAAGAAATAACAAACACAAAAATAATACATTCCTGTACTCCGCTGCAGAAATAACAAACACAAGAATAAAACCAAAGTAAACAGACCAACAAAAAACCAAAACTACAAAACAACAACAAAACAAAAAAAACAACAAAAACAACTCATCGTAATTTTGATAGGACACAAATGGGACCAAGTATATCATTTCGCCACGGTAAGTAATATAACAAGTTTATTCAAGGAGACTTTTGAAGGACACAATGATTTTGATAAACGAAAAAATAGTACAACTAAATTTATTGACCATATTTTTAATTAATTTAGTTTTTTTTTCTATATAATTTACTGAAATAACAAGGGGGGTGTGGATGTACGTCATAATTGGAAGCCATTTTGTGCCGGTTGAAGGTAAGTTTTTACTTGTAGCATTAGTTATTGTAAGGATAACATTAAATGTGATAGTTTGTCAAATGTCTCTAAATGTCCACCAAACAACGGTGTGTCCATCATTCAAAAACTTGTTGTTAAACTATCAAGCACTTTGATAACGTTTTCGCAACAGGTGGAAATAACATTGTCGAAGTGCTTGAGAGTTTGACAACACAAACTGACCTTCAAGCGGCACAAGATGGCTTCCAATTATGACGTTCATTCACCCCCTGTTGTTGTTATTCAAGACTTCAAGATTTTATTGTTGTGGAGGTTAGCAGGTTTATAGAAGGTCGTACAGAACCTAGATGATCTTTGTCATCTTGAAACATTCTGTCTTTTTTCCACACCAATAAGCCTCCTTGGTGTTAAAATGTTTAGCTCGGAGAAGGGGCTGTCGTGGCTGTGATCGTATGGTAGTTAGATTTACAACTACCTATGGAATCAGTACCTATCACCACTGATGTTGTGCGTTCGAATCTCGATCAGGACGAGGTGTACAACATTATGTGATAAAGTTTGTCAGTAACTTGCGACAGGTGGGTGGTTTTCTCCGGGTCGTCCAGTTTCCTCCACCAATGTAGCTGATCTCCACGATATGACTGAAATATTGTTGAAAGTGGCGTTAAACATCATCAAACAAACATTATTTTATTGATGTGGAGGCTAACAGTTAGCAGGTTTATTTTTCGTCTTATCATATTCTACCTTTCTTTCACCATAATAAACAGCCTTGGTGTTATAGTGCTATAAATCTCGGGAGTGGCATAGATCGCTGGTTTGATCCACGGTCGGATCCAGCCAACGATTTTTATTTATTTTTTATCCGCTAAGGACGACAGATGCATGTTCGCCCCCATAAAATGGACTGCCATATCCTTTGCTGTTTGTTGTTCAAATTACACAATGCATTTTTCTTTATAACATTTTACATCTTCAAATAACTAATTATCATGAGATTAAAGGAGACTTAGCCCAATCGGGCTCTACTCTTGACCCGATGGGCACCTTGACCTCCTCAACTACAAAATGTACACCCCTCTAACATGAAACCCTACATCCACGCCTACCACGTAACAATAAGGAACGTAAACAGAGACTGGCCGACATTGTGTACGACTGGAGTGACATGTTTACCGGTGTATTGTAGTATCTGTGGGGTAGCATAATAAAATCTATATCGAAGCGTGTTACATGTAAGTCAGGTTATAATACGGAAAGCTTTAACCGGGTGCCAACGTGGGTGTGGTATTTGAATTGTCGAGTTCATAGCACGTTAAAGACCCCTTAATGTCGTAGTCAAATCTGGTCCGAAACTTGTTCATCACCGATTATAGCTTGTCACCGGATTTTCAACAAGTTTCGTGAACTACTGAATTAGCCCCATGTGCTTAACGGTGTTCGTGTCATTAATTTATCCAGTCCCTTGGGTTAAATGTTTTTAGATCCATGCAGTGGTGTCGACTACGATTTTCGAGTAAAGACGATGTTCGGTTATTCTTTAGTCCCATTTGATTTGTAGAGGGTTAATATTTGATTTGATTTAATGTTATTTGTATCAATTTACGCATACTGGTGTGCAACACTATTTCAATAACAGATCATAAAATATTGTTGAAAGTGGCGTTAAGCACCATAAACCAATCAACATCAATAACAGACCATGTTCATGTAGTTTAACAGTATAATAACACAACGGTTGCCACTCACGAAACAGGCATTTTTTTTTACACTCCAGAAGCACACGGATAATAGGTTCGTGTAACTCGTGTTGTAGATATCGCACGCGAAAAACAGTAAGTACATTCTAGCCTCTACAAAACTTAATCTGTTACCTTTATTCCATATTCCTTAACTTTCCATTGAAAAGTGCAACGTTGGAGGGTCTCTCATGTTCATTTACATCGATATCATTTCTTTCTAGGGACCGTCGTGGTCGTGATCCCATGGTAGTTGAATTTACAACTACCTGTGCAATTGGTAGCTATCACCACTGAAATTTGAGTTCGAAAACCACTCACGATGCGGTGTACTCGATACAACAGTATATGATAAAGTTTGTCAGTCACTTGCGGCAGGTCGGTGGTTTCCTCCAGATACTCCGGTTTCCTCCACAAATAAATCTCACCGATATAACTGAAATAGTGTTGATAGTGGCATTATACAGCATAACACAAACCCCTTTCTTACTAATTAATTGATTGATTGAAGTTTAACGTCAAATGAACACTATCTCAATTATATTCATTTCGAGTTCAAGTTGACAAGCAATAAAGTTAGATATGCTAAGACATGGCACTAGGATAAGTCTATCGACAAAGGTTTAGATTAGACGGCAGTATAGTTGAAATGGTCGAAATGTTTGCCTTGCAAAGGTCAACCAACGATTACTCATAGCAAACTATGGCTCATTAGGAGCTGTTTCAAGTTTTCTGTTACGTTCAAGGAGCAAGCCAATTCTCCATATAAGAGGAACTCATTTACGTTCAAGGAGCAAGCCTATTCTCCATATACGAGGAACTCATCTACGTTCAAGGAGCAAGCCAATTTTCCATATACGAGGAACTCATTTACGTTCAAGGAGCAAGCCAATCCTCCATAAACGAGGAACTCATTTACGTTCAAGGAGCAAGCCAATTTTCCATATACGAGGAACTCATTTACGTTCAAGGAGTAAGCCAATTCTCCATATACGAGGAATTCATTTACAGTACGTTCAAGGAGCAAGCCAATTCTCCATATACGAGGAACTCATTGACGTTCAAGGAGCAAGCCAATTCTCCATATACGAGGAACTTATTTACGTTTAAGGAGCAAGCCAATTCTCCATATACGAGGAACTCATTTACGTGGGGGTGGGGGGTTCTGTTGACACAGAAAAAAGACCAAATATATGAAGTCCGAAATTTGTGCCTTGCAAAACGGTCCATCAACGACATTCCTCAACGAGATTTGAAATGAATCTGGAAGATTCTCAGAAATATTGAATAACAAAAAATTTCAATTTTTTTTTTAAATTCTGCTATAATTTAAAATGACAAAGATGTAATTACTGTATGTAAATTCAGAACTTTAAAGAATAATATTCATGTCGAATGTATCATGGGACAAACACTGACCCTCTAGAGAAAATCTAAATTATTGCTTATTAAATAATGCTAGAGATATTGTACCTTCATGATGCAAGATTCTGAGTCCGCAAATTGTCATTCACTGTGGGTAACCAAAGGCTGATAGCGCTCTGCTACTCTCCACTCATCACCCGTGGGCCAACCTTTTAATCATATGATCATATCTGATTGGTTATACCAAATTTAGATGAATCTTAATTTGCACTTATAAATACTGCATTCTACTTAACCAGAACATTATTTTAGACCACGTTGATACATGTACTTTGTTTTTGATAATACGCGGTAAAACATGGTTTTAATTTTTGTTTGTTTACCTACCGAACAATAGAAAATTTGAGTAATGTCATGTGGCTATCAAAGGGCACCTATAAAGTGCGAAACGAAATAGAAACGAAACGAAACGAAATCAACGAAATGAAAACGAAATAAAGCGAAACCAACGAAAGCAAAGCGAAATCAGCGAAAACAAAACGAAATAGAAAATGGAAGAAAAAATAATGGGGGCCTAAAAGAAATCAAACCTATTTTCACAATTACGATGCTAGACTACTTCCCACACATGTCTCAGTGTCTTTCATCAGGAGAGGACAGGATTTGATCACCATTGAACAAGAATACTATGCATTTATTCAGCGGGAGTGTGTCCATTTCACTTAGTGGCTTCTTTTAAATTTGGAAACCATAAGAGCAACGTCATGTCTGTTGAAAGGAGAGGAATTAAAATAACAGAAGTGCAGTAGTTAAAGTTCACTAATAAATATCCCCGTCCGAGCAAAATTTAAAAGTGTGTCGGAGAGACGAAAAAGTGTGACGACCGGACGGACAAACGAACGAACGAACAGCAGAAGTCCTATATACCCCAACTTTTTTTGGCGGAGGTATACAAATCCTATCAAAAATTATCTTTATAATTTAAAAAAAATCTACATATCTTGTAAAAGTACCTTTTTTCCCTTTGATCCCTTTTCATATTAAAAAAAAAAACCAAATCACCCCCCCTCCAAAAAAATTTCAGGTATAAATAAAATTTGATACGGCACATATTGTTATACCCCCCGTTATCCAGCGGGAGGGGGGTATATAGTATATGTCCGTGTGTCCGTGTGTCCGTGAGTGCTTCCCTCACTGCCTATGCAATTCCTCCTTAACAACTTGATGGAATTGAATGAATCTTACAGGAAATCTTTAATACCATATGGCAAGGTTCATTAATTTCATGAATTCTTTAGTACCAAATGGCATTGTGCACTTTCTATTTTTGTTTTCCCATTTTAACAGTTCTTGCAAAAATTTCTTCGCTTTTGGACTTTGTCATTTAAGGCTATGTAATTGTCATACAAGGCTATACAATATAGAGAGGATACTGTTGCGTTATCCATAACTCTCCCTAAACAACAGAATGGATTTCAATAAAACTTCCAGAGTTTAGTTTTTGCAAGCATTATTTTTTCCAGAAATTCTTCTGTAAGGAGGGCGCTCCTGTTATGTTGCTGTTGGTTTTTTTTTTAGTTCTTCAAAATAGAACAATAGGATTTGAAATAAAAAGTTTATAGTGTTGAGTCTTTTTGACCCCTGTATATCTCGGAAAGAACAACGGTAAGACATTACGCCAGATCTGTTGGCACACTACCGAATAAAGTTAATAACAATGGTACCGTACTCCAAGGCGCATTCAAAAGGGAAAGTCCACAAAAACAGACAAAACCGATAAGAAGCTCAACCATCTGAGTTTTCAATCAACGGAACAACTGAAAAACAACACATTCCTGACTTGGTACAGGTATTTTCCCAGGAAAATGGTGGGTTCTGATAGCAGATAGGCAGATGCCACTCGTCTTACCCTAAGACGTTACCAAGTATAAAAACAATCGGTACATGTAAATTCTCTAATCCTAAGACATGACCAAATGTGAAACTAGAAAACATCTATCGTATTCCCGACTTGGTACAGGCATTTCCCCAAAAAATGGTGGGTCAAACCTCCCACTTGTATGACAGTCGTTAATAGTTCCGTCATATTGACAAATGGGGTGGGGGTGCATGGGGATTAAACGTGTCAAGTCGGAAAAATCCAGTAGTCAAATAGTGCTCAGAATCTGAAACTCAAGACCATCCTGTATGATTTGCGAATAGGCAAATTTGTGAAGAATACAAACGAAAAACGCAATAAAATCAGACGAAAAATGAACCCTCAATATCCAAATCTATGAAAATACCCCCTCATATCCCCTCTTTTTTCTATATGCCCACTCCAGAAACTTTATAATTCATAAATACTGACCCACACTCAAACACAAATAAACATATGACATTTGAACTTCTGAAAGTTTGTCGGCAAGCAAACCCGGCTTGAATTGAGTTGCGAGTAATGTACGTGAGGAGTACTGTAACGGACAGACATGCAAGATGGGTTTCCCGGTTATTATTGTATATAAAAAATCGAATTATCTTTTTTTTTTATTTCTTTATTTCGTTTTGTCTTTTATTTTTTTCCTTCCATTTTCTTCATATCAGTCTATTTCGTTTTGTTTTCGTTGATTTCGTTTTGCTTTCGTTGATTTCGTTTTATTTCGTTTTCATTTCGTTGATTTCGTTTCGTTTCGTTTCGTTTCGTTTCGTTTTCGTTGATTTCGTTCCGTTTCGTTTCGTTTCTATTTCGTTTCGCACTTTATAGGTGCCCGACTATCGAAACCTCTAAATGCCGGATCAATAGTGGGACAACTCAACTCCGAAATGAATGTAATTGCTTCGATTAACCTATAGTAACTTCTAAATGCCGGACCAATAACGGGACAACTCAACTCCGAAACGAATGTATTTGTTTCGATTTTAAACCATGGGTGATGAGTGGGAAGATAACGGAGTGTGATTAGCTGTGGGTTACAGACGATGGTTGTCAGTAGGTGTCTTGGGGTGGGAATGACAATTACGTGGTCAAATCCAAAGTTCTATAAAACTGCATGTTGCAACTTATGAGAGCGTCATTTGACATAACGCCATGTTCAAGTAAAAATGTCATTTAATTTAAAGTGTTAAGTAAAACTATTAACAACCTGTTGGCGTTTTATTAAGATGTTAGCAATGCATATTCCTCAAATCTTCATCTTTTCCCTTCAATAAAAATGGTGACTTTGCAAGAAAAAAATAAGTCGTAAATCGAGGAATGCCAGGCGATACAATGGTATACAAGGGAAAAAAAGACAAACAATGATATACAAAACACTACACAGAAAACTAAAGATTGAGTAACACGAATCCCACAAACCGTACAGGGTTGATTTCAGGAAATGCGGAAGGGCTAGCAGTTCCTGCTCCAATAGTGGCACCCATCGTGTTACACACAGATTTTTGTCATATTTGAGGGTATAAATTATATGGTAGGAATTGTACCTGATTTGACTCGTGTTTATTTCGTTGATAAAGATTACAAAACATGTGACGATTCGAGTAAAATGTGTGATTTTCTAGTTAGACTGTACTAAGATAGGTAGGAGAAACGACAAAATCCTCACAGAAAAAACTAAACTAGATTAACACGATCGGTGCCACTAGTGGAGTAGGAACTGCTTACCCTTCAGGAGCACCCGAGTTCATCCCCGGTTATTTTGGGTGGGTTCGTGTCGGTTGTCTACTAAGTTTCTTTGTGTTGTCCTATTATGTTTCTTTACATTCTTAGTTCCGTGTTGTGATGTCCGTTGCGATTCCCATATACAAGCGATGTGCGGTTCGTCTTTACATTATTTGTGTTTGTTTGCGTATAGTGGTGACCAACACATATTGTGTTGTGTTATATATTTTGTTTGTTTTCGTCTTGTGTTTTGTGTACCCATTGCTGACAGTTTGTCTGGATTTTTTTTAATTGTCCCATTCGGTTTCCGGAAGCACTATGTATCGTGACAACCAAACATATTAGTGGACGTAAGGTCTGACATATAATGCGAATTGGGCGGTGATACTACGGCCTTGGGAAGGTGTTTAGAGAAATTATCGCTTGAGATGGGTATCAGGGCAGAGAACACATGTAAAGTCATGGGTAAATTGAAATATCACTTCATTTAAAGTGTTGAGAACATTATTAACACCTTGTAGACGTCTTAATACAAATATTTCAGACGCCTTTTCCTCACATCTCTATTTCTTGTTTTGCATTTTATGAATAAAAATGGCTGACTTGGCAGTTTTGTTGTAATCTTTTAGGGTATAGATATAATTTATATAGGATCTCATTTGAAAACGAAATGAATCGCATCGGTGGTGTAATGGTTAGCATGCTCGCCTCGGTTGTATCGTAGGTTCGAGCCCCGGTCTGGGCAAACCACAGACTTTGAAATTGGTATGTATTGCTTCTCCGCCAAGCACGAAGAATTATGGAGTAAGAGCGAAGACTGGTTGGCTTGGAATCGGTATAGTGTGTCCGACTGGAGCGACATGTCTAACCGTGGACTATTATTACGGTGAGCTAGCAGTACAAAAGCCCAAGTCAGCGTCTTGATCTAGTACAAAGTCGACACCATCATCATCTCGTAGAATGTAACTTGTTCTCTCCATGATATAACTGACAAAAATTGCTCGTTTGGCGGCAAGCAAAAATCACTCACTCACTTGAAAACAAATGCCACTCGTGTTTATTTTGTTGTTAGGGATTACAAAATAGGTTACAATTTGAGTAATGAAAACGTAGATATATAATTTAGTGCGCACGACGAGTTTCTGGAATAACCTTCATCAGGTACGCTCAGAATAACCTTCATCAGGTACACTCAGAATAACCTTCATCAGGTACGCTCAGAATAACCTTCATCAGGTACACTCAGAATATCTTTCATCAGGTACACTCAGAATAACCTTCATCAGGTACGCTCAGAATAACCTTCATCAGGTACACTCAGAATAACCTTCATCAGGTACGCTCAGAATAACCTTCATCAGGTACACTCAGAATATCTTTCATCAGGTACACTCAGAATAACCTTCATCAGGTACGCTCAGAATAACCTTCATCAGGTACACTCAGAATAACCTTCATCAGGTACGCTCAGAATAACCTTCATCAGGTACACTCAGAATAACCTTCATCAGGTACGCTCAGAATAACCTTCATCAGGTACACTCAGAATAACCTTCATCAGGTACACTCAGAATAACCTTCATCAGGTACGCTCAGAATAACCTTCATCAGGTACACTCAGAATAACCTTCATCGGGTACGCTCAGAATAACCTTCATCAGGTACACTCAGAATAACCTTCATCAGGTACGCTCAGAATAACCTTCATCAGGTACGCTCAGAAGTTACTTCATCAGGGACACTCAGAATAACCTTCATCAGGTACGCTCAGAATAACCTTCATCAGGTACACTCAGAATAACCTTCATCAGGTACGCTCAGAATAACCTTCATCAGGTACGCTCAAATCGAAAGATTGGAAAGCCAAATAATTTAAAGTTTTGGGAGCAATAAAACCAAAGGGCCTAAACAGAATAGCCTAATTCCTCTGAGGTCACCATTGCCTGAGGGAGGAGAATCTTAGTTTTATTAATAATTACATTATTTAGGAACTGTAAATTTCAAACGCTGTGTTTTTCAGTTTCGATTGTACAAAGTATTAGACAGACGAGAGGAAAGACAAATTGCGACAAAATCATAATGATATATGGGGAATATCTCGTAGGTAACTTGTAGAGGCCGTCGTGGTCGTAATCGTATGGTAGTTGGATTTACAACTACATGTGCAATCAGTGTCTATCATCAATACAATTGCGAGTTAAAAACCCTTTCATGGCGATGTGCATTCGATACAACATTATGTGATAAAGTTTGTCAGTGACTTGCGATAGGTCGGTGATTCTCTCCGGGTACTCCGGTTTCTTCCACCAATAAAACTGACTACCACGGTATAGCTGAAATATTGTTGAAAGTGGCGTTAAAAACCATATTCCTATCTATAGACACGGCTGTAAGACTATAATACAATCGATCTTACATTTGTATTTTTGTTTTTGTCATGTTTTTCAGTATGTGGTAGTTCAGTAATTTGGGTTATGGTTCTTGTTTTTGACAAACTCGACAATTTCAAATTTTACCTTTTATAAATGTATTCTACAGCCAAACCTGTATTAGGAGGGACAAGGAAAAGGTGGTCTTTTATGACAGATGCCATCTTAAAAGAGGTTTAATTCATATGCAATTTTCAATGACGGGACTAGAAAAAAATGACCTTTTAATGCAGTTGACTGCATGGATGGGTTTTACTGCACTGTATTTAAATTTGTTAGATTTGTAAAACGGTTTTAGTTTCATGCGATGTTTAATAATGTATTAAAACCGTTTCTTTATTTTGCCGAGAAAAATTCACTTCGTTAACTTTTAAATTGTCTGACCGAAGTTTGTGGAGTATATTTTACACTTTTGATACAATAACCCGAGGACGAGAATCTCACACATATGTAAGAATAGCCTTGATCTCCTGAGAGACTTGTTTGATTACTCTCAAATAACATATAGGGTCTGATTACCCCTTTGGTATTTTTTTTTTTTTTTTTTTTTTTTTTTTTTTTTTGTGGCTTTCGTCTTACTCAGTCTATATTTTTCTGTGTAGTGTTTTGTAGATCATTGTTAGTACTTTTTTCCTTTTTCTTTTGCCCAGTGTATTGTCCGTTCTTCTTCAATTTACAGTTTCTGATAACCCCTTTGGTATCTTTAAACTTCTTATTTACAAAGAAGAAAAGTAACATCAGCAACACTCAATCAAACCTATGACTATGACGTATAAACGTTTGAACCGCTGTAAAAATGTCAACATGTCAATGTGCTACAATTAAATTTCATTTCTGTATAAACTTATATCTATATCTGGGCCTGGATGGCTCAATGAGATAGGTAGTTGGACTACCTAACAACTCATACAAGCCTTTCACCCATACGGCGTGAGTTCGTGCCCGGCTATATAAATTACACAAAAAGGGTGCACTCGACTCGCAGTCGCAAGTGATAAAATTTAACAGTTGCTTGCCCATGGTCGGTGGTTCTCTTCGGGTACTCTGGCTTCTTCCACCAATAAGACTGGTCGCCATGATATAGCTGAAATATTGCTGAAAGTGGCGTTAAACACACAAAAATCAAATCAATCAATATAGCTATATCTATAGCTCCGTAAATTTGAAGTAGTGAAACTGGATGGATATTTTGTATCATTCCATTAATTAATATGAGAGGTTATCATGATTACATTGGCAAATTAAAACTAGCTTGATGGGCTAAAACCTCCCTTCATGGTGGCATAATGCGGTCATGTCAGTGACGGTGACACTCCCACCCTCACATATAACGTGGTGAGGAAAGTTGTTGTAAAGAATGCGGAGTTATAATCTTGATCTTAATATATAATACATGATAATCTTGAACTTAATACATGATAATCTTGAACTTAATATATAATACATGATAATCTTGATCTTAATATATAATACATGATAATCTTGATCTTAATATATAATACATGATAATCTTGAACTTAATATATAATACATGATAATCTTGAACTTAATATATAATACATGATAATCTTGAACTTAATATATAATACATGATAATCTTGAACTTAATATATAATACATGATAATCTTGAACTTAATATATAATGCATGATAATCTTGAACTTAATATATAATACATGATAATCTTGAACTTAATATATAATACATGATAATCTTGAACTTAATACATGATAATCTTGAACTTAATATATAATACATGATAATCTTGAACTTAATATATAATACATGATAATCTTGAACTTAATATATAATACATGATAATCTTGAACTTAATATATAATACATGATAATCTTGAACTTAATATATAATACATGATAATCTTGAACTTAATATATAATACATGATAATCTTGAACTTAATATATAATACATGATAATCTTGAACTTAATATATAATACATGATAATCTTGAACTTAATATATAATACATGATAATCTTGAACTTAATATATAATACATGATAATCTTGAACTTAATATATAATACATGATAATCTTGAACTTAATATATAATACATGATAATCTTGATCTTAATATATAATACATGATAATCTTGAACTTAATATATAATACATGATAATCTTGAACTTAATATATAATACATGATAATCTTGAACTTAATATATAATACATGATAATCTTGAACTTAATATATAATACATGATAATCTTGAACTTAATATATAATACATGATAATCTTGAACTTAATATATAATACATGATAATCTTGAACTTAATATATAATACATGATAATCTTGAACTTAATACATGATAATCTTGAACTTAATATATAATACATGATAATCTTGAACTTAATACATGATAATCTTGAACTTAATATATAATACATGATAATCTTGAAC
Source organism: Bathymodiolus septemdierum (assembly GCA_963383655.1). Taxonomy (NCBI): domain Eukaryota; kingdom Metazoa; phylum Mollusca; class Bivalvia; order Mytilida; family Modiolidae; genus Bathymodiolus; species Bathymodiolus septemdierum. The sequence goes on along the minus strand of OY726525.1, from coordinate 30,101,023 downwards.
TTAATACATGATAATCTTGAACTTAATATATAATACATGATAATCTTGAACTTAATACATGATAATCTTGAACTTAATATATAATACATGATAATCTTGAACTTAATATATAATACATGATAATCTTGAACTTAATATATAATACATGATAATCTTGAACTTAATATATGATACATGATAATCTTGAACTTAATATATAATACATGATAATCTTGATCTTGATATATAATACATGATAATCTTGAACTTAATATATAATACATGATAATCTTGAACTTAATATATAATACATGATAATCTTGAACTTAATATATAATACATGATAATCTTGAACTTAATATATAATACATGATAATCTTGAACTTAATATATAATACATGATAATCTTGAACTTAATATATAATACATGATAATCTTGAACTTAATATATAATACATGATAATCTTGAACTTAATATATAATACATGATAATCTTGAACTTAATATATAATACATGATAATCTTGATCTTAATATATAATACATGATAATCTTGAACTTAATATATAATACATGATAATCTTGAACTTAATATATAATACATGATAATCTTGAACTTAATATATAATACATGATAATCTTGAACTTAATATATAATACATGATAATCTTGAACTTAATATATAATACATGATAATCTTGAACTTAATATATAATACATGATAATCTTGAACTTAATATATAATACATGATAATCTTGAACTTAATACATGATAATCTTGAACTTAATATATAATACATGATAATCTTGAACTTAATACATGATAATCTTGAACTTAATATATAATACATGATAATCTTGAACTTAATACATGATAATCTTGAACTTAATATATAATACATGATAATCTTGAACTTAATACATGATAATCTTGAACTTAATATATAATACATGATAATCTTGAACTTAATACATGATAATCTTGAACTTAATATATAATACATGATAATCTTGAACTTAATATATAATACATGATAATCTTGAACTTAATATATAATACATGATAATCTTGAACTTAATATATGATACATGATAATCTTGAACTTAATATATAATACATGATAATCTTGATCTTGATATATAATACATGATAATCTTGAACTTAATATATAATACATGATAATCTTGAACTTAATATATAATACATGATAATCTTGAACTTAATATATAATACATGATAATCTTGAACTTAATATATAATACATGATAATCTTGAACTTAATATATAATACATGATAATCTTGAACTTAATACATGATAATCTTGAACTTAATATATAATACATGATAATCTTGAACTTAATATATAATACATGATAATCTTGAACTTAATATATAATACATGATAGTCTTGAACTTAATATATAATGCATGATAATCTTGAACTTAATATATAATACATGATAATCTTGAACTTAATATATAATACATGATAATCTTGAACTTAATACATGATAATCTTGAACTTAATATATAATACATGATAATCTTGAACTTAATATATAATACATGATAATCTTGAACTTAATATATAATACATGATAATCTTGAACTTAATACATGATAATCTTGAACTTAATATATAATACATGATAATCTTGAACTTAATACATGATAATCTTGAACTTAATATATAATACATGATAATCTTGAACTTAATATATAATACATGATAATCTTGAACTTAATACATGATAATCTTGAACTTAATATATAATACATGATAATCTTGAACTTAATATATAATACATGATAATCTTGAACTTAATATATAATACATGATAATATTGAACTTAATACATGATAATCTTGAACTTAATATATAATACATGATAATCTTGAACTTAATATATAATACATGATAATCTTGAACTTGATATATAATTCATGATAATCTTGAACTTGATATATAATACATGATAATCTTGAACTTAATATATAATACATGATAATCTTGAACTTAATATATAATACATGATAATCTTGAACTTAATATATAATACATGATAATCTTGAACTTAATATATAATACATGATAATCTTGAACTTAATATATAATATATTTATTCTGCCTGACATAATAGTTATCATCTATATAATACAAATGCACTGGTTTTATATGACACCAAACATAATATACAAAATTAATATTTAGTAACACAAAGCAATTCCTACTGTACTAGTGACACCCGTCGTTGCACTATTGAACAGATATATAATGTTTGGGAGGGGTATTTGCGAACAATACCAGTCGAGAGACGAAAAATTTCCCGAGACGAATGGCGAGGTAAATTTATTCCCAAGACTGGTATTTTGACTCGGGAAATTTTTCGTCTCTCGACTGGTATTTATCGCAAATACCACCCCCCCCCCCCCCCCCCCCCTTGTAAATGCATGCTCTTATAGATGTGTTTTATGAATTTTTTTCTTTTTGTGTTTATGGAGGCAGTCATTGAAAACCAGAAATACATGGTATACATGTTGGATATCTGTGATATGACTGATGTTTATGTATACCAATAGCTTAAACCTATAGCATCTGACCTTGAAGTACGGTAGAGCATGTGTTGAGCCCCCGTTAAAACAAAGTCTATGAAATAACCGAAAGGGCAATCAAGAATTGACAAGCCAGAGACACTGGCAATATTGGTCACACAAGACACTGGAAAAAAAATGATAAGCAATAGGGACACCATCAAAAACCAGGCTTGACCCCAAGAGCCCACGAAGGGTAAGCATTTCCTGCCTCTTATCAGACACCCGTCATGTTGCTCATATAGTCAAGACGTGTTAAACACCACTATGGACAAACACACACAAATAAAATACATTACACATGAACACTCCTACAAATACCTCGGGGTAAAGATGAACCGAACAATTTGTATTTTCTAATTTAAGAACAAAGACTTGTTGATTTGGAGTTGCAATGATATATCCCGAGTATCGCAACATTCGTATCTGTGGAATGCTTTTAAGGTGAGCTGGTACTTTATGTACTAACGATTTAGCGAAGACATAGATGTAGTGGCCTTAATGCCGATTTATATAGAGTAAATTTGAAGAATGATTCACGTTGTGTATGCGGTCATTTATTTGAGGATGCTATTCATATTTTTCTTGAATGTCCACTTTATCAACACGATAGAACTTCTCTGTGTAACTATTTTAATAACATTGTTCCCATCTCTATTGAATATATACCCTTTGGATGTAGCGAAATTACTGAAGAATTGAAAATTTGTTGTTCAAATCAGTGCACAAAATTCGACAAATTGTAGATTTAATAATTAATTATCCCCAACCGTGATTTTATCTCAACACAATTTATTAGTTTTACGCTCCCCCCTCCTTTTTTTCTGTTAAATATTAAACAATAATTAATATGTATGCTTAGTTTGACATGATTTTGCTTAATTTACTAATTATAATTGATATAGCCTGTACATTTGCTGTCATTTGATTTGTTTTGTTTATGCTAATAACGTATTGGTATGGAGAGGGACTAGTAAGTTGCAAAAACTTGTTCCCAATCCAATTGTATATATATATATTGACAATAAAATAATTATAAAGTATGAAAAAAAACTATTTACGGTTTTAACAAAACTGAAAGGTTCCGTAAAACACCGACTACCGAGTGATAATGTGTTGTTAGACGGTGTGATTCATACCTTTTTAATTGATAATAGAGTTTTTGTTGACCGATTTATATACATGATTTTATTGGTGTAGTACCTGTCTGGTGACATTCTGTTAATTTTGATATTATTCTGTTTTTAAAATCCATATGACTTGGTTTTATTTTCATTCTAGCTTATTAATTGAGTCGTTAATGTTGATTTTACTTTCCCATTTATTGTTTTGTATTCGCCATTGTCAGGTTTCTTGCTTACCGTCACGCGGTTCTGTTTATGAGTTTTTATCGTCACTTCCGGTAATTTATTCAGCTAAATATCGTCAGTACCAAACTTTTGGACGATGAAAGCCCTGACATTTAAAACGAATAGACCATTTACACAATTCTGATTTGATTCTAAAATTATGGTTGACCACGTTTTTGTATGAGTTACTTCCCTTTGATGCGGACTAAAGTGTTCATTTCATGAAAAGTTCAACAAATAACAATTTGTTCTCATACTCTGTATAAAATTTAAATGTAATAACTTGCGAATTTTTCTGCTATAAAATTATCCTCTGATTTTGTATAAGGTTTGAATATCTACAAATTTAAAATTTAACAAAAATTTACTCAAATTATTTTCATATCCGTTGCTCTTGCACGGAACGGGAACCATGTTGTCCTCGTAAGGTAAATAACGCCTATATTGTATAAAAATGCTATGAAAAGGTCTACCTTTACAATCAAACTGTGAATGTGCAAATGGTCTATTGACTGATGAAACATAAAGACTTGAGAAGGTGTCAAGAAAACTTATCGCTTGAGGTATCAGGGCGAGAACTCAACGCAACGCAATGTTCAACTTAAAATATAAAGAAAATTATTAACGCTGTCTAGGCGTTATAATTAAGACATTTAAAATGCTTTTTCCTCGTTTCTTCATCTTTTCACCCTATAAATAAAAATGGTTGGCTTTGCAACATTACCATGTGAAATTAGGGGGCCATCGTTGTCATGATCGTATGGTAGCTCGATTTACAACTACTAAGTACATGTGCAATCAGTGCCTATCACCACGAAAGTTGTGAGTTCGAACCCCGTTCATAGCAAGGTGTACTCGATACAACATTATGTGATAAAGTTTGACTTGCGACAGGTCGGTGGAGTTTTCCATGATATAACTGAAATATTGTTGAGTGGCGTTAACCACCATCAACCCAAACACAAACCCATGTGAAATTCACTTGTTCTCGCCGCCATCATATAGCTGAACAATTGTTGAGTTGGCGTTAAACAACAACCACTCACTCCATGTGAAATTGTCAAAGTTCCTTGTAACAGACGGCATGTAGACATGTCATTCCATTCGGACACAATATCCGGATTCCGGGCTAACCAATTTTGAAACAAAACTATCGTCAAATATTAAAGAGATTGATTGATTATTGCTTAACGCAAACGCAACAATTTTTCAGCTATATCATGGCGAGAGCAAGTTAAGTTTCAATGGGATGATGGTGATGTCCACTTTGTTCTAAACCAACACGCTTAATTGGATTTGTTTGTAGTGTTAGCTTATTGAGTCGACAGTCTGTGGTTATGCATGTCGTCCCACTCGGACACATTATCCTGATTCTGAACCAATAAGTCTTTGGTCTTTCTCCTTAATGCTACATGTTTTAGCGAAGAAGCAACAACTACCAATTTTATAATCTAAATTTAAACTCTTGGTTTGACCCGATCGGGGCTCGAATCTACGATCTACCGCACTCGAGGCGAGCACGCTAACCATTACACTACCGATGTGATTCAAATATTAGAAAGTGACATTGAAGTTGCTTCGCTTAAAAACAAAAACAAATTACTAGTATTCCACAAGTAAATAACACATTTTAATGACAAAGATATTATTACTAAATATGGAACGGTGTTTGTTGCTTGGGATTTCCGTTGGACTGAGAGGGCCCGGGAGGCTCAGTGAGTTAGGTAGTTAGATTACCTAACAACTCATACAAACCTATCAACAATACGGCGTGGGTTCACGCCCGGTTTTGTAAATTAAAAAAAGGGTGCACTCGACTCACAGCGCAAGTGATATAAAAGTTTACCAGTTGCTTGCTCATGGTCGGTGGTTCTCTCCGGGTACTCCGGCTTCTTCCACCACTAAAAGTGATCACCATGATATAGTTGGAATATTGCTGAAAGTGGCGTTAAACACACACAAAAACAACCAATCCTATATGTGTCATATTACCAATCAATCCATTGGATTGCGATGAAACTATATTCCATTCTTTTGTAAATAAATACGTTATTTAACATTTCATAAGCCCCAAGCAATTCAACAACACCCTTTGCTGCGACATGATACATGTTCGGAACATTTATCAAATGTTCCTTGTTTGGAGGATAAATTAAACAGAATTACTGAATAGTTTGTCAGTGGCTGTTTTGTTGTATAGCATTAACAACAAAAACTGTTATTGTTATTTTAGAAATATTTTATTGTCACACAAGACAAGATAAGATACAAGTTGTAAACTTATGAAGTCTTCTCCGCTATATATATAAACATCAGCAATGACAATATATTACAAATACAGCCTATGTGAACGAATGCAAATAGTATTGAAAAAACTGAAGCGAACCATAACAGGATTAAAGCGGTTCTATTGGCTAGATTATAAAAGTCAGTTTTGTGTACACTTATCTTTAAGCACAAGTACGGGAACGGATATACTGTTACAGTTATGAGTTTTGACTTTCCCTTTGTAAGATTGTTCGGAGTTCGGTAATTTTGTTATTACCCTTATTTACTATTCCGCCACTTGGTATTACAACATTTAAATGGGCAGTCCTTCTTATTTTATGTTTGTTTCATGTGAAACTTTCATACATATCAAAAGTTTGAAGACACAAAAAGGCAAACAGAAACGGCAAATCACACTGACATTGGATATGAACAATCTGATAGATGTTATATATTCCATAAGAGGAATTGAATTGGGTGAACATGTACATCATATGAATATATATTAATTTTATTTTTCCTTCTGTTTGTGAATATTCATCATTGATTCGTTATCAGTGCTATGTACAGTAATTGCATGCCTTTTATGTACTTGCTTAATGTACAAATTGTAATTTGGAAAAGACTTCATAAGTTTGTTTAACTTGTGTCTAATCCATTTTGTCTATGTAATTGGCAAATAAAATATGTTTAAACTAATTGTTGTTTATTTTTGCTTGCTTTGCTTCAAGGCCAAGGAAGTCTAATTTTGCGTCGGTATCATTTTAAAAGTGGATAATTCAATACAAGAAAAGATTGAAGATAAGATGCCGTAAATACAAGGACAGACAATACAATAGTCAAAAGAAAAAGGATAAACGATGATCTACACAACACTACACAGAGAACTAAAGATTGAGAAACTCGAACCACTTTAAAACAGGGATAAAATCAATACTCCGGAAGTGTGAGAAGTTCCTGCTTCACTAGGGGCACCAGTCGTGCTACTGCTAAATGACATCAACATCATGTGATATGGAAATCGCGTTGGACACCAGTATATTCAGTAAAATATCCCTAAAAAATTAAAACAGGATTAATTCTCAACTGACGGACTCTGTCTGTTACAGAAAGCACGTTCAGATACTCTGATATTTAATAGATAAGATATACATGAATGATGTTATATTTTGCGCTGAATGTAATAAGAAACAGTATATAAACATGTTGTCTCGTATAGAAGAGTTTGAATATACCAAATGGGTAATCGGCATCCGCAAATCAAAGAAGAACAGACAACACAATGGCCAAAAGAAAAAGGCCAAATGGACAAACAACTATCTACAAAACATTAAACATAAAACTAAAGATCGAGTAACACGAACCCCACTGTTCGCTCCATATAATTAATTTTTTATCGTGTAATATTTTATCCCGAGCCAGAAATTAATCAGGGATATTAACAGTGAATTTGTGGCCACTTTAAAGCAAGAATGACTAGCGTTTCTGCAATATAAGCTACAGTGTCTCATCCAAGGACGCATGTTACAGTAACTGCTTACACTTCCGGAGCGCCTTATTCCACCTCAGGTTTTTAGTGGGGTTAGTGTTTCTCAATCTTACGCTTGGATTTCTGTGTAGTGTTTTGTAAATCATTGTGTGTCCTTTTGTTCTATTTCTGTTTGGCCGTTGTGTCGTCTCTCCTTCTTGAATTTACGACTTCTGATTACTCCTTTTGGATCTACCCACTTTTCTTTTTTGTCTACCGGAAACGTAGTGGTTATACTCGATAGTGACATTAAATAGCTGTAGATTTGTACATGTTTGTGTTCCCTAAGAATAAATGATGTTTCCCTTTATAAATTCGTGTTCAAGCAAAGTTTAAAGAAATCAAAGGGATAATCAGAAGCCCTAAATCGAAGAGGGACAGATAATTTGTATTGATACTATTTACAATTTCAACGTTTCCTGAGTACTAAACTAGTAGATCAAGCGTTCTTAGACAATCATTTCCACTTTTATTTCAAATATTGTTTTTCGGAAGATATCAACACCTTGTTGAAAAGTATGACGTCACTTTCGTACAGATGACGAAAGATAGTATTGATTGTTAGATCTTGGTTCAATGTTGACTATTGTTTACCTAATATGTCTCCCTATGGCATGCGTACTATTTTATATCAAATAAGGTTGTGGTGTTTAACGCCACTTTCAGCAATATTTCAGCTATATTGTGGCTGTCAGATTTATTGGTGGACGAAACCGGAATACCCGGAAACAACCACTGACATACCACAAGTTACTGGCAAACTTTATCACATAATGTTGCATCGAGTACACATCGCCATGAACGGTTCAAAGTTGTTAATTGTTTACCTGTTATGTTTTCAGATGGTATTGTGTACTATCTTATATCTAAATAATAATCAAGACAATCGACTCTCTTTTATAGAACTAATATTTTCCATATGACAAATTATGTGTTGCAAATACCCAAATAGTATATTCAAATTGAAAATTCGGCGTTCTTTACAACACTGCTCACCAATTTATACGTAAATGTTCGCATTTCACTCACATGTAGGGAACATTTGCATGACCGCATCATTTCACCAACATGGGATATGTCAGCTCATAAAACTAGTTTAATCCCACCACATATGTTTTTAATAAAGTACCTGTAGCAATCCATGAAAAGGTGTGGCTATATAAAGGTATTAGGTTTAACGATTTCACCTCTATTTTTTACAATGGTATTATTGAACCCTTGTAAAAAGAGCTTGAAGATACCAAAGGGGTAATCAGAATCCGTATATCGAAGAAGAACAGATTATACAATGGCCAAAGAACAGACTATATAATGGCCAAAGAACAGGCTATACAATGGCCAAAGAACAGGCTATACAATGGCCAAAGAACAGACTATACAATGGCCAAAGAACAGACTATGCAGTGGCCAAAGAACAGACTATACAATGGCCAAAGAACAGACTATGCAATGGCCAAAGAACAGACTATACAATGGCCAAAGAACAGACTATTCAATGGCCAAAGAACAGACTATACAATGGCCAAAGAACAGACTATGGAATGGCCAAAGAACAGACTATACAATGGTCAAAGAACAGACTATGCAATGGCCAAAGAACAGACTATACAATGGCCAAAGAACAGACTATACAATGGTCAAAGAACAGACTATGCAATGGCCAAAGAACAGACTATGCAATGGCCAAAGAACAGACTATACAATGGCCAAAGGAAAAAATCACTGTTCCTAGGATGTGGTATTTCCTGTTTTTCATTATATCAGTATAACTTTTATGAAAGTAGAAAAAACCGAGGATGCATCTTAGATTCAATCAAATAAATAATATCACGTAGAGTGACAAATAGTCGTTTTTTAACACACTGACATAATGTTCTCCTTTTTATTGAAACCTGTTAATTTTCTGGACACGAGTGATAATTGCATGGACTCGAGCAAAAAAAGATGTTCAGCGCATTTCCAGGTGGCGCATATGAAGAGGTGTCTTGATGAGTGGCTGTTAGCTTACAGCCGTATAGGACATCCTCAACATGGTTGAATGTCATTTTAAAATACCAAGCATAATTAGCAGGAAGGAGAAAAATATGTTTGCTATATCATGATTGTATAATGTCGTATCGCAGCATTGTCAAGGCCGCTCTCATTAACTATGTCACTGTTCTTACCACGCGACAGAAAACAACCAACAACGTACAATGTCCGAGTCCAAACTTCAAGGACAAAATGCAATCATTGGGTAATAAGTAACTATGTGATAATAAACATTTAAATTGTCTCTTCAAAATATGTGCATTTATTTTATTTTATTTTTATTCAAAAATAAATTGAACTTGTCGCGATTCCATACAACATTTCAAAATAAAGTTTGTATTTTCACTGCTGCAATAAACATTATTGGTATATATTTCATTCTAGCTGCAAACAGTTTTCATAAAGATGGGATCTTAAAAATTAAATTTGATAACAGAATCCATAATTGTATGAGTGGCTTGACATATTACAACATATACTGAAATAGAAGTTATTTTAGACATATTTTTCCGAAAACATAGCGCACGGAGGACCATGCATTCACCTACACCTCGAAATTGACAGTGAGGGGCGGTTAAGAACGAAACTGTACGTCAAAAGAGATGATTTCAATTTTCCCATCGTCAGCCTGTGGTTCCTCTCAGGATTTCTTTGATAGAGGATTGCTGCTAACAAAGAAGCTACTGAACCAAGGGTTCTTTTTGGTAAAGTTTAAGTTACCATTTCGAAAATTTTACGGTCGCCCTCATGACTTGGTTGACTGTTATGGGATATCTGTGTCACAAATGACCACAAACATGTTCCACTTGTAAGCACTTCCCGCTCCTTTTCCCATTCCTGACTTATCACCGGGTTTGTAAGTAGATTAACACAACGGGTGCCACTAGTGGAGCAGAAAATACTTACCCTTCCGGAGCACCTAAGTTCACCCCCGGTATTTAGTGGTGTTTGTTTTACTCGATCTTCAGTTTTATGTCTATGTTTTTTTTAGATAGTTATTTGTCCTTTTGTATTTATTTTTGCCGTTGTTTTGTCTGTTCTTCTTCGATATGTGGTTTCTGATTACCCCTTTGGTATGTTCAGACTCTTCTTGAAGATTAAAGTGTAAACACACATACATGTTGTATTAAACAAACAGTAGAAAGAAGAAAAATAATACCACAAATACATTCATAGCGAGGATTTTGACGGTTAACAAGTTTTTTCTTTAAAGGGATATATCAGAGGGCACCCAAAATTCAGAGTGGCACAGAGAGGTGGGGAAATATGGGGGGGGGGGGATAATTCCAGACCAGGTATCATTAGTGTTGCCCGGGCACTTTGAAAGGGTTATGATATGTTGCTCCACTGTGAATTTGTTTTGAACGTGATGGTTAACACTTTTACAAATATCGATAAAACGATCAATAAACCTCTCACATTAAGTCATTGAACACAACAACGATGGGATGGCTTTGAGAAGTCAGACAGACTCATTATTATAGTTAAAACCAAGAGAATTGTAGATAGTTTAATGTTCGGAACTTCCCCTTTGGGAACAACCACCATAACATGGCTTTCAAAAGTCAAATAGACACCCACATGGATGAATGATAATTACTAAAGCCAAGGGAATTGTAGACAGTCTCAATATCCGGGGATTCCCCTTTCAAAACCATAGCTTTTTTCTGCTTTACATTCTGATATACGTAATGAATGCATCTATTAACTAGAAATTCAGCAAATACCAAAGCGAAATCAAAGTATATGTAAATGAATATAAATAGTACAAAGATGGCTTTAATTTTCCCATTGTGAATTTTCCATTTATACGAACAAACAGAAAATATGCACAATAAAACACGAACCGTCCACAAAACAAATGAAAGTGCAAACGTGTCGAACATAATGTTTAATTTGAAATCGTAACTGACATCCAATATGTGAATTAAAGACGTGAACAGATGTAATTGGACAAAAATTAACCACATCTACTGATACAGCCTCAAAAGTTCATTTCTATGTCTCCTGTGTCACAAAATATATAATTATTTTGTTTGCTTGTTTGTTTGTTTGTTTGATGGTGTTTAACGCCACTTTCAACAATATTTCAGTTGTATCGTGGCGGTGAGTGTTATTGGTGGAAGAAACCAGAGGACCTGTAGAAAACCACTGACCTGTCGCAAGTCACTGACAAACTTTATCATATAATGTTGTACACCTCGCCCTGATCGAGCACTGATTTGCATAGGTAGTTGTAAATCCAACTACCATGCGATCACAACCACGATAACCCTGAGTGCAACATTAATTGATATCATAAATAAGGTTAATTATCACATGAAATCATAGTGAATGTCATTTGTTAATCCATGGTTAAACGGGTATGGTGTTTTATCCCACCTTTCAGTTATATCGTGGTGGTCAGTTTTGGTGAAGGAAACCAAGAGAAAACCACCGACTTACCACAAATCCCTGACAAACTTTATCACATAATGTTGTATCGAGTACACCTTGCCATGAGCGGGATTCGATGTCACAACGTTAGTGGTGACAATTGTTAAACGGTATTTCAATAATACCCATGTTTTAATACCTCTATCAATATCGGACTTCGGAATAAAGCCTCCAGTGCGATATGAACGTCTCAAGATGACACCAGGTCCGAAAAATAGGTACGTGTTGTCCTTGCAACGGGTCACTAGTGATCTCTCCTGGCAACAAACTATTAGTTGACTATGAACTACTACATCTACAAGTCGCATGTAAGGTTAGGGTAAGGTTGTTTAACGCCAGTTTCATGTGTAAGGAATGTGGCTGTATGCATACATGTGGCTCTACTGTATGTCACATCATGTCAAGGGATAGTTCTAGTTGTGTATTTTGATCAGTCTAATACAACAAATCTGCGAGTGTATATTTTTGAGGAATGGTACGTCACAGCAGTGAAATAGTAATAATGTGATACTCAGAGTCTCCACGTGGAATAAACATTCGTTACCTATATTAATATCATATCGTACACCATATACTCTTTTCTTTCCTTGACGTCATCATCGGTGGAGGTCAACCGCAACATGTTGGAATGAAATGGCAATTTTAAATATCCTGCCCCTATTAACAGGAGGTTGACATTATGGCTGCACTATACTTGTAAATGTCGTATATTCATCTTCAATAATTCACAACAACAACTGGAGAGAACAACATTAACAGACGTGAAACATAAAGTTATTTGTTATATAGTGTTCGAGCACGTGGGTATACCAACTGTTTTTGGTGGGGTCTGTGTTGCTCATCTTTTTTAGTTTTCTGTGTTGTCCTATTATGTGTCATTACGTTCTCAGTTCTGTTACAATTTCCACATAAAAACGATGTTCGTTTCGTGGCTACCTTCAGTTGTTTGTAGGAGGGCTCATGTCTTATTTACGTTATGCGTGTTTGTTTGTGTATGGTGGTGTCCAGCACATATTGCGTTTTGTTTTTTGTTTTGTTTGTCTTCGTTTTGTGTCATGTGTACAGTTGCCAGTTTCTCTCTAATCTAGATTCTCCATTCTTGATTGTCCCTTTGGTTTTCTCTAACGTTTATTTGCTCTCTATAGTTTGTCCTGTGTCTTGCGTGCCTAGTGGTGCCAGTTTGTCTTTCGGTGTTCTCTAACGCTTATTAATTTTCATTGTACAAAGTAGCCCTCCAGTGTCAACAACCAATATTTGAACAAACTTTAGGATAAGGTGTGAATTTGTGGTTATTGGCAGTAGTTGTCAGTACAGAGTGGGGTTGGTTTTTTTTTGGGGGGGGGGATTTTTACCGTTTGTATACAATAATGATGATAGTAAGAGATTGAGTCTTGTTAAATACATAATTGACGTGGAACACAGAGATACGAATAACTTTCCACACAGGCTTTGTATGTATTGATACATTTTACAATACAATGGTTTTCAGTATAAATCCTCCCACTGGTAAAGAGGTTTGAGAGAGAATCAGAACATTCAATAAATTAGGAATCATCAGATAGAGCAACAATTTTGAGAACCTGTATACAATCATTGTCATATGCAGTAAATACGAAACTAGATTGATTGAATATTGGCGATTGTATTGTGTATCTTTCGATTTACAATTTTTGAATACCGTATTGGTATCTTTTTTTTTCTTATAAACAAAAAAAAATATTGTAGGTGATAAGGTGACAATGGAATAGGCTAATAAGCAAAAATTAAGAATAGCAGCTATCACATGATCACATGAAAACGAGGATGATATAACTAGAGTCTGTACAATTTGCCTTGTAACAGGCCTCCACCAACCGCTCCTGGCAAGATATTTGCCCATTGGGAACTGCTTCAACAAGTATATTGATCGAATTTTGGGGAGCTTAACGCCACATTCAGCTATATCATGCCGACCAGTTTTAGTGGTGGAAGAAGCCGGAGTACCCGGAGAGAACCACCGACCATGGGCAAGCAACTGGTAAACTGTATCACTTGCGGTTGCGAGTAATAAAGTTTACCAGTTGCTTGCCCATGATAGGCTTGTATGAGTTGTTAGGTAATCCATTACCTAACTCATTGAGCCACCCGGGCCCCTCAACATATAACGTATAAGTCGTATCTTACGTGAATATAATACAAAGATGCAATATGAATACACGTGGTACCTGGTTTTAGTTTTTTGTGTTGTCCTATTATGAGTTCTTTACGTTCTTATTTCCGTGTTGTAATGTATGGTACGTTTGCTGTATAAAACTGATATTCGTTTCGTATTTAACTTCTGTTGTTTCAAGAAGGGTGCATGTCTTATTTACGTTATTTGTGTTTGTTTGCGTATAGTGGTGTTCAACGCATATTTTGTTGAAATTTTCTTTGTCTTGTGTTCCTTTTGTTGCCAGTTTCTCTGAATTGTCCATTCTTGGTTGCCCCTCTGGTATTCTCTAACGTGCTTTTCAAAGGCAAGTTGTGTATTTGATTCGTCTAGCGTGCATAACCTAAAAAGTTGAATTATCTCGGCCAATAGACAATAATTTAGAATATCAGAAAATAATGGATGGGGTCTGGAGAAATGTTCCTAGTGTCGGGCATTATGAGTTGCTGCATCGTATCATCTGTCTGCTTAAATTGCTAAATACATATCTTTTTCTCTAAAGCACAAATAATTTTATTGCACCAAATTGTGCTGTAAACAATTTACTAGGTACACAGCTTTTATCTAGTATCCCTTGTTTTTAATCACTGAATAGCAAGGAATTTACTATTCAGCAAAGCTTATTTCAAAATAAATATTGTTAGTACCCTTTTTCAGATCATATACAGTATATGTTGTAATTATAAAACTTAAATAAATTGTTGACTATATATCTATGAAATATTGATACATTTTCTAAGGATTGACATAAAACCTTTATACATTTGGAGTGACAAAAGTCGACCATAGTCGGTTATTCGGAATTTCAACAAGTGCTAATTCTTTTAAATTATGTTTGGCGTTTTGAATATAAGATTCCTCCAGCAAAAACAATTGAAGTTTCCGTCCCTCGCTGTACGACAAAAATATGTCATCACACTCTCTCCGTGTGTCTGTGTCCTTTTTCATATCGGTTCATATTTCATAAACCACTAATAAAACAGGCGGGGCGATATCGATCTAGAGAAAAAATGGCTTTAATTGTTGTGTTCTTATTACTACACGGTCAACGCTTGAACCGAAGACAACTCTTAGGTATTAAGATAATTGTTGTTACATTTATATATATATCTAAGGAACATAACCGAAGACAACTCTTAGGTATTAAGATAATTGTTGTTACATTTATATATATATCTAAGGATCATGACTATATTTATAATATAGTATCAAATATTTCATTTAGATTTCTTTGTAAAAATAAAAATGAAATATTTCCCGATATGTTTACTAGTCTTCCTTTATAAATATACCTAAAATGTAGAGCGATTCCGACTGAGTTAAAACTATTGCATCTTGACCGATATTGCATTCAATTCTTTCTCCTTAATGTTTGGTACGCACTAGAGAGGTTCCGAGTAAAACTATATTTGCACTCAAGCAGACGAGAGATAAACAAGATGGCGGAATTATATTGAAGTAATATGGTGAAATGTAATTGTCACA
Organism: Bathymodiolus septemdierum; assembly: GCA_963383655.1. Taxonomy (NCBI): domain Eukaryota; kingdom Metazoa; phylum Mollusca; class Bivalvia; order Mytilida; family Modiolidae; genus Bathymodiolus; species Bathymodiolus septemdierum. The sequence goes on along the minus strand of OY726525.1, from coordinate 30,085,166 downwards.
GACTGAAACATTTAGTACTGTATTATAAAAGGATTTTTGCACTAATATTGAGGAATATTGTCCCTCGCAGTATATCATATTGCGCTTGCAAGCTCGTGCCATATGATATGCTGCTCGGGACAATATTCCTCAATAGTAGTGCAATAACCCTATAATATATATAGGATTATTGCACTACTATTTCATTTAGCACAATCTAGTATTTTGCTGTACACATGTACCAGTCAGCTAATAAACAAATTAACACAATCATAGTTAGATCAAACTATTAAAAGGTACAATTTTCACACTTTTATCCGTGAAAATGAGTGTAAATGATCTAGTATTACCATATTCTTCCTATTTCGCGTTTGTAATCCTTTTACTGTATTCAAGATGTTACTTCCCTTCATAAGTTGTTAACAAAATCGTTGGTGTAATTGTTAGTGTGCTTGTCTCAAGTGAGTGGGGTGTATCTCGGGTTCACGACCCGAACGTGTTTAACCAAATACTATAAGATTGCTTTGTTGCTTCTCCGCTAAGCACACAACATTAAGGAGAAAGACCAAAGACTGGTTGGATCGGAATCAGGATTAGATGATTTGATTTGTTTTTGGTGTTTAACGCCACTTTCAGCAATATTTCAGCTATATCATGGCGACCAGTTGTAGTGGTGGAAGAAGCCGGAATACCCGGAGAGAACCACCGACCATGGGCAAGCAACTGGTAAACTTTATCACTTGTGGGTGCAAGTCGAATGCACCCTTTTTGTAATTTACAAAGCCGGGCGCGAACATACGCCGTATTGGTGATAGGCTTGTATGAGCTGTTAGGTAATCCAACTACTTAACTCATTGAGCCACCCGAGCCCTTGAATCAGGATTATATGCCCGAGTACGGCCACATGTCTTACCGCACTATAGATATTCAACTAAATGTGCTGGTCTAACACAAAGCAAGCATCCTTTAACATTATCTCATCGAAATGTAACTTGTTCTTGCGATAGTGCGGTGGTTTTCTCTGGGTACTCAGGTTTCCTCCACCAATAAAACTGACCGTCACGATATAACTGAAATATTGTTGAAAGTGGCGTTAAGCACCATAGGCATGTCCCTTACCATGAAATGTCTGAAAAATTTGTCATTTGCCGTCAAATAATAATTACTCACTCTTAAGTACAAGTAACAATAAGTGATTATATATACAATAGCAATATAAGAAATAAACATACCAAAAGAAAATCCTAAATGCACTTTATGTAATAGTTCGCAAATTGGAGATGAATGCCATTATATTTTCGAGTGTAAATATTTCAGCCAAAAACGTACACAGTCACTATCAAATTATTTTCAATATTTTCTAAAAACATGACTTCTACAACAATTTACTAAATTATTTCACAATCTCTCAAGATATTATTGAAATAAAAAGAAATGAAAGCGGTACGACCTTTGCAAGGCCACTCTGTCTATTATTAACTTTATTAAGGGGACATAACTGAAATTTACAAATGAGACCCATATTCAAACTTAACTTGTGTTAATTTATTTTAATAAAATCTTATACAAAATGAAAAAAAAATGGGGCCGTCGTGGTCGTAAAAGTATGGTAGGTGGATTTACAATTACCTATGCTATCAGTGCCTATCACCACTAACATTGTGAGTTCGCATCCCACTCAGGTGATACAACATTTTGTGATAAACGTTGTCAGTGACTTGTGGCAGATCGGTGGTTTTTTCCGAGTACTCCGGTTTTCTCCACCAGTAAAACTGACCGCCACGATATAACTGAAATGAAAATATAACAACGCTGACAATGCGGGTAGTCTGTCGGACAATCCGCGTTACTGTGTTCCAGCACTCCTTTTTCTGGCGGAGGACGTCAAAACTAACCATTACGAGACGTGGTCGAATTATATAGTCTGTTAGATAATTATGTCTTTCGATTGTATTTTATTTTTGTGATTGTTTTCCATGAAAAAAAATACCAAGAGTATTTTTTTACATAATTGAAAAAAAATACAATACCCGCGAATACATCTGTAAAACAGAAACCGCGAAAATTGCAATCAGCAAAAAATAAAACTTTTACAGCAAATGAAGTATTGCTGTATGTGGCGTTAAACACTTAAAATACTAAAATTATTATAATATAAGACTTGTTGTGTCTAGATCCTTGTCATGCATTAATACATAAACATTGACATGATTATTACATGAAAAATATATAATTTTCTCTGATTTACAGAATAGCATACTGGGTGACATATGTGGAAGCAGAAACTGCTTACTCTTTCGGAGCCCTTAGTTCACCGTTGGTTTGTAATGGGGTTCGTGTTACTCGATCGTTAGTTTTATATGTATGTTTTGTAGATTGTTGTTTGTCTTTTTATCATTTTTCTTTTAGCCATTGTGTTATCTGTTCTTCTTCGATACACGGATTCTGATTACCCCTTTAGTATCTTCAAACTCTTCTTACAAGGGTTCGTGTTGCTCAATCTTTAGTTTTCAGTGCTGAGCTCATTGTTTGTCCTTTGTCTTTTTGTCATTTTGTTGTGTGTCCTACTTCGATTTGCAGCTTCTGATCACGCCTTTGATTTGATTTGATTTTTGGTGTTTACCGCCACTTTCAGCAATGTTTCAGCTATATCATGGCGGCCAGTTTTAGTGGTGGAAGAAGCCGGAGAGAACCACCGACCATGGACAAGCAACTGGTTAGCTTTATCACTTGTGGCTGCGAGTCGAGTACACCCTTTTTGTAATTTACAAAGCCGGGCGAGAACCAACGCCGTATTGGTGATAGGCTTGCATGAGCTGTTAGGTAATCCAACGACCTAACTCAGGCCCTTTACGCCTTTGATATCGTCACTCTTTTCCTCAAGTTGTACATAAGTACACAAGCGACACTGCTCAGTTTGTTGTTGCTTCTTATCTGTCAACATATGTCTATCCTTATATAATTTGAGATGCTTACAAGTAATGCAGAAAATAACAATACGTGATTGAAATATTGCAAGTCAAACATACAATGTGAACATGTATCACATAACGTTGTATCGTTAATCACCATAGCCACCATATAAATATTGCTTTATGTACAATATGAAAATTGCTTTACGCACTATATGCAAATTGTTTTATCGGAACTCAAACAATTACTGTTATATGAAAAATATGTATATATCTTCTCAGAGATTGAGTTATGTCTTGCTTAGCTAAAACTAAAGGAGTGAACGTGATTATGCATTTGTGCATACTTAATAATGAAATATAGTTAGAACAATAGACACATTTACTCAGCCTATCATAAAAACATCTGTTCTTCGGAATTATTTTTTTTTAGATTAAATGTGTTTACGATAGAAACCTTAAGAGATAGTGCCCTTTAAATGTGAAAAATGTTTCAGAATTAAATGATAGATTGATCGATAAAATGGCATTAAATGTCAGACAAAGCAAATAATATTTTGTCGAAAACAACTTGTTATTATGGTCTTTTTAATTATTTATATTCTTCTGCATACCTTACATTCAGACTGAGTGCGGTTGTGGTTGTCGAATAATTGCATATCACCAATAACGTTGTGAGCTCGAATCCCGCTCATAGCGAGGTGTACTCAATACAACATTATGTGATAAAATTTGTCAGTGGTTATCTCCGGGTACTCCGGTTTCTTCCACCAATATAACTGAACGCCACGATATGACTGAAATATTGTTGAAAGTGGCGTTAAGCACAATAACAATAACCCGTATGTTCAGACTTTGATTCGGTGAATGGCTATCTGCAAAATATGCTATAGATAATCGCTAGAGATAACGGACAATTTAGAGTGGGTAGTCTAGAGACACAGACAACATTGGGTACAGACAAAGAACGAAGACAAAAACAACAAACACAAAAAGAAAACTGCAAAGATGAGCAATACGGACCCCACCAAGAACCAGATGATGGTGCTCGCGAAGGGTAAGCAGTTCTTGTTTCTTATTATAGGACACACAAAGAGTAAAAATGTGTGAAATTCGCGTTGGTAATGGAGGGAAGAATAAAATGTACGTAAAAAGGAAAATATCAATTGTCATATAACGTAGATATGATCAATTGATATTTTGTAAAGATCAACAAATGTGTGATGACGACCATAGAAATGCTTGCAGCGATGATTGCCTCCTAGGAGCAACATAGTCTTGTTGCATTAGCTTATGCGTCAACAGATGAGTTATGTCCAGAAAATCGCTGCTCTGATCGAAAGCCATAGAAATATGCTAGTGCTCCTAGAATATTGCTCCCATATATAGATATATTTCAGCTCATTACTTCACATAACAGTATAACTGATTTTAGAAACTAAACACAATTTGGTAATACCACATCAGTGGTGTAATAGGTGATCGATCGTTGGTTCGAAACCCGGTCGAATCGAATCAAAGACTATAATTGGTAATTGTTGCTTTTCCACTATGCACACATGACTCAGGAATAAGCGGAATACCTGGTTGGCTCGGAAGCAGAATAACATATCCGAGTGGAGCGACATTTCCATCCGCGAACTGTTATATAAATGAACTAGGACTATAATGCTCCAACTAAGAGTTTTGGTCTAATACAGAGCGGACGTCATTATCATTTCATCCAAATGTAACTTCTCCTCGCTCTGATATAGCTGGAAAATTGCTCAATTACCATTTAACAATAATGACTCACTCAAAAACTGACATAGTCCATCCTATGCACCAAACTTTTTGGGGGCCATCATTGCCGTAATCGTATGGTAGTTGGATTTGCAACTACCTGTGCAATCAAGGCATATCAACACTAAAGCCGAAAGTTCGAACCCCGTTCACGGCGAGGTGTACTTGATACAACATTATGTGATACAGGTTGTTAGTGATTTGCGATAGGTCGGTAGTTTTCTCCGGATACTCCGGTTTCCTCCACCAATAAAACTGACCGCCACGATGTAACTAAAATATTGTTGAAAGGGGCGTTGGACACCATAAACCAAACTAACCAAAACACATGTTTTGTGTACTGCAAGTTTATGTCTCCATTATCGCGGTATTTTGATATACTAATATTCAACATTCAATATGTTAAATAAACTGATTTGTAATATTTTCATGCTAACAATTTGATGTTCGCATTATATACCTAAACAGTCGCCAAGAAGAAGGTCATTTATTCAACGAACAAGTCCACATCAATATTTTTTCCAAATACTTATAAGTATGAATACATATGAGAGTGTTTGTTTGTTTGATGGTGTTTAACGCCACTTTCAACAATATTTCAGTTATATCGTGGCGGTCAGTTTTATTGGTGGAGCAAATCGGGGCACCAGGAGTAAAACCATCTACCTGCTGCAAGTCACTGACAAGACATACTTTATCACATAATGTTGTACACCTCGCCCTGATCGGCACTGATTGGTTAGGTAGTTGCAAATGCAACTACCATACGATCACGGCCCCTTGGGATTATATTGATAGATAATAGTAAATAAATAATGTTGTTAAGAAGATCATAATAAATAATCGCTAGAAGGGCATTCAAAAATGGACACTCCAGAGAAACTGACAAAAGGACGAAGAAAAACAAAACAAAAACACAACACAATATCTGGTAGACACCACTATGCGCAAACAAACACAAATGACGTAAATAAGACATGATTGGTCCTTTTGTTCACTGCATTTCCTCCTTTTTCGATTGACGTTCTCATATTTGTTTCTTGAAAGGTCTTGGAGTGAGATAAACAATTATTTGACATCGACATCGGTGACTCTAATGGTTTGTTGCCATGGTATTTAATTGGTGCTAATCAGAAGCACACAGTTTCAATAGATAAGAACAATATTTATTAGGAAAACAATATGCAGTTTGTTAGTTTGTGAAATTCCAGGAATTACACTAACGTTCATCTCCATCAGACAAAGACAGCCTTGGTTTGTTTTTTACTATAATGTTTAGGCCTTAATTGTTTTGTTTTTTTTATAATCGCCAAGACTTTTATATCATTTGACTCCATTCTTCATGACATTGAGCATACAAATGTACCTAATGAAACGGGACATGCGTACGGGCGTATTATATTTGCGCCAATTGTTGAAAAATGCAAGATTTCATTGGCGCCACAAAGTTATACCGGTATTTCATTTGCCTCAAAACAATTTTTTTTCATTTGCGCCATTTTCCAGGTAGCATTTACGTAAATGTATATCAAAGTTTCAAGTCTAGGTAAATTGTGCTTAAGTGTAAGTCATAAGTGTAAAATTTATATAGTGTTCACGTGTTCGAGGTGGCAAAATGGACATAAAATTCAATAGGAGACAAACAGAGGTGAAAAGTCGGTAATTGTCGACGATCACACATACAAATTGTCAAATGTTTTAAAGAATGAAGACAAGTCGTACAGATGTACCAAAAAAAGTTGCAGTCAGAATCACAACAGATGCGGACAGCAAAACTATTGCAAAAACCCTTAATGAACACAAACATGGTGTAGACCCTCAGAAAACAGAATCTCAACAATTGAGAATAAGAGTTAGAAAAGCATCTGGCGACATATCTGAAAGACCTTCAAAGATAATACGCACAGATCTGCATGGTATTGTCAAATAATTAACAGATACTTTCTTTCTTAATTTCAGGAATGGAAGAAAGTCACTTATCCTCAAACGACAGATAATGCTGGCGAACGGAAGAGGTTAATACAGGTATTATTGGCGCAAATATAATATTTTATTTTGGCGCAAATGAAATATGGTTTGTGGCGCAAATGAAATACCAATTGGCGCAAAAGCAATGCGTCTATGCGTACTAATGAAACTTAGATAATACCGAAAAAGGACAATCCTGAGAAACTGGCAACAAGACGAAGAAAAATAAACACAACACAATATGTTTTTGACACTATTGTACACAAACAATCACAAATAACGTAAATAAGACGTAAATAAAACAACTGGAGGTAAAGATGAAACAAACATTTGTTTTTATGCAAAAATCGTAACAGACATCACAACACGGAAATCGAAACGTAATAGAACACCACAAAAAACTAAGAAGATGAGCAACATGGACGCCACTAAAATCCGGGGATGAACTCATGTTATAATTAACAGAGTTTTAACATGTCAGGCGTAGTTTGGTCCGCTGTGAGTATATAAATATTTTCAACTGATCTTTTTATTGTTTCTTTTGGTTCATTTCTTGTTTGTTTGGTTGTTTTATGGTGTTTAACACCGTTTTCAGCATATTTCAGTTATATCGTGGCGGTCAGTTTTATTGGTGGCTGAAACCGTAGTACCTGGTGAAAACCACCGACCTGTCGCACGTAACTGACGAATACATCACATATTATTGCATTGAGTACACCTCGCCGTGTACGGGGTTTCGAACTCACAACGTTAGTAGGGAAATACATGTATCTGTACCAAGCCCGGAAAGTGAGCGATCGTGTGTGGTTAGGCTAATTTTGCCTCTTCTCATGATATTGAGCGTACCTGATGAAGTTTATTCCAGAAACGCGTCGTGTGCACATATCTACGTTTTAATTTTTCTATTGACTTTTTTAGCTGTTCTGACAGTGTGCTATTTTTGTTATTGTTTTTAATTTTATTACCCAAATGTTAATACATACATGGTACAAGGATTTGTATCTCAAGGGTATGTACAATATGTCACATGCATGCATGTTCGCTCTCGGTGATTTATGTACATGTATATACGCCGTGTCGCAAAATGTCAGATGTGTCTATTTATTCATATTTTAACTACATGTACACGTGATTGATTTGAAATGTGCTTAACAATTGTAATAGATATACAAAATTACTATTTAACAAAGTAATCCCTTGGCATTTGCCAAAAAAAAGAGAAAAAACGGGAAAAAAACAAATTCACGAAATAAAAAAATGTTAAACATTTTTGTTAAAACAAATTAGGATTTACTTTGAGAAATATACGTATCACTTGGATTAATTGATTGATTGATTGATTGATTGATTGATTGGTTGGATACCAAGGATACTGCTTTCATAAATTATTGAAAACTTTCAAGTTTTTTTTTTATTACCATTATAATGATCTTGCAGATAAATACAATTCTAGTCAAAGTTCTGATCAAAAAGGATATTTCCCATCCATGTGTTTATGGCGACGTAATTAACAAAGCCACAAAGTTCAAATCTGACACATCTAAGCTTTTTTAGGCAGGTTTACTTTGCTAAATATATTGACAATCTGCTAGTGAGTCCAACTAGCAATTAGATTAGTACATTTATATCTCAGTCCTTATTTTTTACAGTTTGGTGACCTATTTATTCTGGGTTTCCCACGAAGACCATTAACTACGTTGGATGTTCATGACTAATTGCTATTAAATTTGTTAGAAGTGATTTTGCTATCTAAAAAGTAATGGTCTTTAACCAACAGATTCCACCTTCCTAGCTAGAAGTCAGTTAACTATGCGAACACTCATCGATCCTGGTATTGCGCCGTCCATGTTTATGTCATCATTCATTTTTGTGATAGTATGTGGTCTTTTTGAGTGGAAGCTAATCTGTGCATTTTTTATAATCCCATTAACCGGTTTAACACCGCCACAGTCGGAACCTGGACTTCCAGTGTCATATGTCGTGGTCTAATTTGCGTTCAATGAGTTCATTCTCAGAGACAGAATACATCATAACTCTTAAAGGACTTTTCAAAACAGACCAATTGTGTTTACCTCGTTTCTGCAAAGCGATTGATATTTGCGATTTCAGTAACAAAAATGTTAAAAATTGTAATGATCTATACAATATGTTAACCGACTGGATACATTTCATTTCAGAATTTTTTTAAATAAAAAAATCAATTCCCGAAAAGTGTTTAAGGGTGAATTTCAAATAGTATTAGAACGTTCACCTGCCTTTATCAATAAACTACAATTGTTTAATGAATTAAATACAATAACATCACCTGATGAATTGAAAATGTCACAAAAATGAGAAGAACAGAACGGAAAATATAATAATGAAGTTACTAATAAGGTCAACGAATTCCAATGGAAATGTCTGCATATATAAATTATTCTGATAAATGAAGCTGTGAAACGTAAAATATCCCAAAGAAATAGAAACAATATCTAACCGATCTGAATTAACAGCTAATAATATTATGAGGAATGTCGATGACATGAATATAAAGGAATGTTTTAAATGGACGTTTTTTTTATTTCCACTTTTGACTTCTGGACAAGTGAGATTTATGTACAACACCGTAACGTGCAACTCTGTACCATTCCGGTTATTGTCATTGTTGAAAGTGGCGGTAAAACACCAAAGATCAAAAATCTAATCAAATCATTCTCTCACGTATGAAAGATGGCGGAAATTGTAGGTAAAGCTTCTTCATTAAGGAAAATATTAATAAAATGATAAACAAAACAATACCACACAGTAACAGTTCTAACATTCAATAGAACAATTGTAGAAAGATGTAAAATCGATGGTCCTAACACACAAATACACGAACGCTCACTTGTCTGGCTTACTATGCAACTTCCATTAATTGTGACGAGGTTAAACTAATTGAATGGACCGAATCATCCCCGCTTAATTCATCATAATAAGGAGTGAATGAGTGATTGCTGCTTAACGCCAACTCGAGCAATTTTTAGATATATCATGGCGAGAACAAGTTAATTTTCAATGAAATGATGATGAGGTCCGCTTTGTACTAGACCAACACGCTGAGTTAATTTGTTATAGTGCTAGCTCACTGAAACAACAGTCCTCGGATTATCATGTCGCCCCATCCGGACACATCATCCTGATTCCGCGCCAACCAGCGGAGAAGCAACGAATACCAATTTTATAGTTTTTGGTTTGGCCAGATCAGGACTCGAACCCACGATCTACCACACTCGCGGTGAGCACGCTAACCATTGCACAACCGATGTGGTTGCGATAATAAGGAAATGAAGTTTCAAATTCTGTTTCTTGAATCTGTAGCAATACAACAAGCACAGTAATGGGGAGAGTTAAATGTTGAAGGTTTCTCACTGATCACCACAACCAGCCAAGAAGACAAATATTTTAATGCTGTTGATATCGAATGAAATTTAGTCTCTAGTAGAATTCTATAACTAATATCATGTCCGAGGAGATATGAAAATAAAAAGAATTGTCACCCCCAGTTTTTTAGTGGGGTTCGTGTTGCTCGATCTTTAGTTGTATGTGTATATTTTGTAGATCTTTGTTTGTCCTTCTGTACTTTTTTCTTTGACCATTGTGTTGTCTGTTCTTCTTCGATTTACGGATTATGATGATCCTTTTGGTATCTTCAAACTCTTCTTGACAAATAAGTTTGGAGGATCCAAGGTTGTCAACATGTTTTGTCTTAAAGAGTATTATTGATCGTTGAATCAACAGCAGGTTCTACCTCCTTAGTTAGCAGATGGATACTTACAAGCGAATCCTCATTGGAAAACGGGCGTATCAAACTTTGTTTGCAATATACAATCAAATTGAAGTCTTATATCTCAAATTGTTCTTACGACTCTGTTTGATATGAAATTATTTATGATAAACAATCAAATGCAATTCAATCTTTGGCCTTTGAATAAACATTTAGCTGAACTTAGATTATGAACATCTGGAAAACATACAATGTATATTGATGATTCTAACGATGGTCATAGGGTAGCATCAACAGTTGTTTCCCACCAGCCGGTTGCTTCCATTCTATTACTATCTGACAGTTTTATCATCAATTCAGAAGTTGATGCAATACTTCATTCCTCCTCAATAATGGATAAAAGTAAATTCATGATCTGTTCCGATTCTCCTTTGTGCATGTTGGCAATTGAGAGTTGTAAAACTCAAAATCAAAATAAAAAAAAGGACGAAAAACAAAAGAAATCTACACTATCAGAACAGTTCAAATATTCAATAGGAAAATCGTAGAAGCATAAGAAAGATCTATACAACATTATGTGATAAAGTTTGTCAGTGACTTGCGACAGGTCTGTGGAGTTTTCCATGATATAGCTGAAATATTGTTGAGTGGCGTTAGACACCATCAACCCAAACACAACCCATGTGAAATTAACTTGTTCTCGCCGCCATCATATAGCTGAACAATTGTTGAGTTGGCGTTAAACAACAACAACAACCACTCACTCCATGTGAAATTGTCAAAGTTCCTTGTAACAACCGGCATGTAGACATGTCATTCCATTCGGACACAATATCCGGATTCCGGGCTAACCAATTTTGAAACAAAACTATCGTCAAATATTAAAGAGATTGATTGATTATTGCTTAACGCAACAATTTTTCAGCTATATCATGGCGAGAGCAAGTTAAGTTTCAATGGGATGATGGTGATGTCCACTTTGTTCTAGACCAACACGCTTAATTGGATTTCTTTGTAGTGTTAGCTTATTGAGTCGACAGTCTGTGGTTATACATGTCGTCCCACTCGGACACATTATCCTGATCCTGATCCTGATTCTGAGCCAATAAGTCTTTGCTCTTTCTCCTTAATGCTACATGTATAGCGAAGAAGCAACAACTACCAATATTATAATCTTAATTTTCAACTCTTGGTTTGACCCGATTGGGGCTCGAATCTACGATCTACCGCACTCGAGGCGAGCACGCTAACCATTACACTACCGATACGATTCAAATATTAGAAAGTGACATTGAAGTTGCTTCGCTTAAAAGCAAAAACAAATTACTAGTATTCCACAAGTAAATAACACATTTTAATGACAAAGATATTATTAATAAATATGGAACGATGTTTGTTGCTTGGGATTTCCGTTGGACTGAGTGGGCCCGGGTGACTCAGAGAGTTAGGTAGTTAGATTACCTAGCAACTCATACAAACCTATCAACAATACGGCGTGGGTTCGTGTCCGGCTTTGTAAATTAAAAAAAAGGTGCACTCGATGTACAGCCGCAAGTAATAAAGTTTACCAGTTGCTTGCACATGGTCGGTGGTTCTCTCCGGGTAAAAGTGGTCACCATGATATAGTTGAAATATTGCTGAAAGTGGCGTTAAACACCAAAAACCAACCAATCCTATATGTGTTATATTACCAATCAATCCGTTGGACTGCGATGAAACTATATTCCATTCTTGTGTAAATAAATACGTTATTTAACACTTCATAAGCCCCAAGCAATTCAACAACACCCTTTGCTGCGACATGATACATGTTCGGAACATTTATCAAATGTTCCTTGTTTGGGGGATAAATTAAACATAATTACTGAATAGTTTGTCAGTGGCTGTTTTGTTGTATAGCATTAACAACAAAAACTGTTATTGTTATTTTAGAAATATTTTATTGTCACACAAGACAAGATAAGATACAAGTTGTAAACTTATGAAGTCTTCTCCGCTATATATATAAACATCAGCAATGACAATATATTACAAATACAGCATATATGAACGAATGCAAATAGTATTGAAAAAACTGAAGCGAACCATAACAGGATTAAAGCGGTTCTACTGGCTAGATTATAAAAGTCAGTTTTGTGTACACTTATCTTTAAGCACAAGTACGGGAACGGATATACTGTTACAGTTATGAGTTTTGACTTTCCCTTTGTAAGATTGTTCGGAGTTCGGTAATTTTGTTATTACCCCTATTTACTATTCTGCCACTTGGTATTACAACATTTAAATGGGCAGTCCTTCTTATTTTATGTTTGTTTCATGTGAAACTTTCATACATATCAAAAGTTTGAAGACACAAAAAGGCAAACAGAAACCAGAAATCACACTGATATTGGATATGAACAATCTGATAGATGTTATATATTCCATAAGAGGAATTGAATTGGGTGAACATGTACATCATATGAATATATCTTAATTTTATTTTTCCTTCTGTTTGTGAATATTCATCATTGATTCGTTATTAGTGTTATATAGAGTAATTGCATGTCTTTTATGTACTTATGCTTAATGTAACAAATTGTAATTTGGAAAAGACTTCACAAGTTTGATTAACTTGTGTCTAATCCATTTTGTCTATGTAATTGGCAAATAAAATATGCTTAAACTAATTGTTGTTTATTTTTACTTGCTTTGTTTAAGGCCAAGGAAGTCTAATTTTGCGTCGGTATCATTTTAAAAGTGGATAATTCAAAACAAGAAAAGATTGAAGATAAGAAGCCGTAAATACAAGGACAGACAATACAATGGTCAAAAGAAAAAGGATAAACGATGATCTACACAACACAACACAGAGAACTAAAGATTGAGAAACTCGAACCACTTTAAAACAGGGATAACATCAATACTCCGGAAGTGTGAGAAGTTCCTGCTTCACTAGGGGTACCAGCCGTGCTACTGCTAAATGACATCAACATCATGTGATATGGAAATCGCGTTGGACACCAGTATATTCAGTAAAATATCCCTAAAAAATGAAAACAGGATTAATTCTCAACCGACGGACTCTGTCTGTTACAGAAAGCACGTTCAGATACTCTGATATTTTATTATATAAGATATACATGAATGATGTTATATTTTGCGCTGAATGTAATAAGAAACAGTATATAAACATGTTGTCTCGTATAGAAGAGTTTGAATATACCAAATGGGTAATCAGCATCCGTAAATCAAAGGACAGACAACACAATGGCCAACAGAAAAAGGCCAAATGGACAAACAACTATCTACAAAACATTACACATAAAACTAAAGATCGAGTAACACGAACCCCACTGTTCGCTCCATATAGTTAATTTTTTTATCGTGTAATTTTTATCCCGAGCCAGAAATTAATCAGAGATATTAACAATGAATTGTTGGCCACTTTAAAGCAAGAATGACTACCCTTTCTGCAATATAAGCTACAGTGTCTCATCCAAGGACGCATGTTGCAGTAACTGCTTACACTTCCGGAGCACCTTATTCCACCTCAGGTTTTTAGTGGGGTAGGTGTTTCTCAATCTTACGCTTGGATTTCTGTGTAGTGTTTTGTAAATCATTGTGGGTCCTTTTGTTCTATTTCTGTTTGGCCGTTGTGTCGTCTCTCCTTCTTGAATTTACGACTTCTGATTACTCCTTTTGGATCTACCCACTTTTCTTTTTTGTCTACCGGAAACGTAGTGGTTATACTCGATAGTGACATTAAATAGCTGTAAATTTGTACATGTTTGTGTTCTCTAAGAATAAATGATGTTTCCCTTTATAAATTCGTGTTCAAGCAAAGTTTGAAGAAATCAAAGGGATAATCAGAAGCCCTAAATCGAAGAAGGACAGATAATTTGTATTGATACTATTTACAATTTCAACCTTTCCTAAGTACTAAACTAGTAGATCAAGCGTTCTTAGAGAAGCATTTCCACTTTTATTTCAATTTTTTTTTCGGAAGATATCAACACCTTGTTGAAAAGTATGACGTCATTTTCGTACAGATGACGAAAGATAGTATTGATTGTTAGATCTTGGTTCAATGTTGACTATTGTTTACCTAATATGTCTCCCTATGGCATGCGTACTATTTTATATCAAATAAGGTTGTGGTGTTAACGCCACTTTCAGCAATATTTCAGCTATATTGTGGCTGTCAGATTTATTGGTGGACGAAACCGGAATAACCGGAGACAGCCACTGACATGCCACAAGTTACTGACAAACTTTATCACATAATGTTGCATCGAGTACACATCGCCATGAACGGTTCAAAGTTGTTAATTGTTTACCTGTTATGTTTTCAGATGGTATTGTGTACTATCTTGTATCTAAATAATAATCAAGACAATCGACTCTTTTTTATAGAACTAATATTTTCCATATGACAAATTATGTGTTGCAAAGATCAAAATAGTATATTCAAATTGAAAATTCGGCGTTCTTTACAACACTGCTCACCAATTTATACGTAAATGTTCGCATTTCACTCACATGTAGTGAAAATTTGCATGACCGCATCATTTCACCAACATGGGATATGTCGGCCCATAAAACTAGTTTAGCCTCACCACATATGTTTTTATTAAAGTACCTGTAGCAATCCATGAAGAGGTGTGGCTGTATAAAGGTATTAGGGGTAACGATTTCGCCTCTATTTTTAAAATGGTATTATCGAATTTTGTAAGAAGAGTTTGAAGATACCAAAGGGGTAATCAGAATCCATATATCGAAGAAGAACAGATTATACAATGGCCAAAGAATAGACTATACAATGGCCAGAGAACAGACTATACAATGGCCAAAGAACAGACTATACACTGGCCAAAGAACAGACTATACACTGGCCAAAGAACAGACTATACAATGGCCAAAGAACAGACTATACAATGGCCAAAGAACAGACTATACACTGGCCAAAGAACAGACTATACAATGGCCAAAGAACAGACTATACAATGGCCAAAGAACAGACTATACAATGGCCAAAGAATAGATTATACAATGGCAAAAGAACAGACTATACAATGCCGTATAGGACATCCTCAACATGGTGAATGTCATTTTAAAATACCAAGCATAATTAGCAGGAAGGAGAAAAATATGTTTGCTATATCATGATTGTATAATGTCGTATCGCAGCATTGTCAAGGCCACTCTCATTAACTATGTCACTGTTCCTACCACGTGACAGAAAACAACCAACAACCTACAATGTCCGAGTCCAAACTTCAAGGACAAAATGCAATCATTGGGTAATAAGTAACTATGTGATAATAAACATTTAAATTGTCTCTTCAAAATATGTGCATTTATTTTATTTTATTTTTATTCAAAAATAAATTGAACTTGTCGCGATTCCATACAACATTTCAAAGTAAAGTTTGTATTTTCACTGCTGCAATAAACATTATTGGTATATATTTCATTCTAGCTGCAAACAGTTTTCATAAAGATGGGATCTTAAAAATTAAATTTGATAACAGAATCCATAATTGTATGAGTGGCTTGACATATTACAACATATACTGAAATAGAAGTTATTTTAGACATATTTTTCCGAAAACATAGCGCACGGAGAACCATACATTCACCTACACCTCGAAATTGACAGTGAGGGGCGGTTAAGAACGAAACTGTACGTCAAAAGAGATGATTTCAATTTTCCCATCGTCAGCCTGTGGTTCCTCTCAGGATTTCTTTGATAGAGGGTTGCTGCTAACAAAGAAGCTACTGAACCAAGGGTTCCTTTTGGTAAAGTTTAAGTCACCATTTCGAAAATTTTACCATCGCCCCCATGACTTGGTTGATGTTATGGGATATCTGTGTCACAAATGACCACAAACATATTCCACTTGTAAGCACTTCCCGCTCCTTTTCCCATTCCTGACTTATCACCGGGTTTGTAAGTAGATTAACACAACGGGTGCCACTAGTGGAGCAGAAAATACTTACCCTTCCGGAGCACCTAAGTTCACCCCCGGTATTTAGTGGTGTTTGTTTTACTCGATCTTCAGTTTTATGTCTATGTTTTTTTAGATAGTTATTTGTCCTTTTGTATTTATTTTTGCCGTTGTTTTGTCTGTTCTTCTTCGATATGTGGTTTCTGATTACCCCTTTGGTATGTTCAAATTCTTCTTGAAGATTAAAGTGTAAACACACATACATGTTGCATTAAGCAAACAGTAGAAAGAAGAAAAATAATACCACAAATACATTCATAGCGAGGATTTTAACAAGTTTTTTCTTTAAAGGGATATATCAGAGGGCACCCAAAATTCAGAGTGGCACAGAGAGGTGGGGAAATATGGGGGGGGGGATAATTCCAGACCAGGTATCATTAGTGTTGCCCGGGCACTTTGAAACGGTTATGATATGTTGCTCCACTGTGAATTTGTTTTGAACGTGATGGTTAACACTTTTACAAATATCGATAAAACGATCAATAAACCTCTCACATTAAGTCATTGAACACAACAACGATGGGATGGCTTTGAGAAGTCAGACAGACTCATTATTATAGTTAAAACCAAGAGAATTGTAGATAGTTTGATGTTCGGAACTTCCCCTTTGGGAACAACCACCATAACATGGCTTTCAAAAGTCAAATAGACACCCACATGGATGAATGATAATTACTAAAGCCAAGGGAATTGTAGACAGTCTCAATATCCGGGGATTCCCCTTTCAAAACCATAGCTTTTTCTGCTTTACATTCTGATATACGTAATGAATACATCTATTAACTAGAAATTCAGCAAATACCAAAGCGAAATCAAAGTATATGTAAATGAATATAAATAGTACAAAGATGGCTTTAATTTTCACATTGTGAATTTTCCATTTATACGAACAAACAGAAAATATGCACAAAAAAACACGAACCGTCCACAAAACAAATGAAAGTGCAAACGTGTCGAACATAATGTTTAATTTGAAATCGTAACTGACATCCAACATGTGAATTAAAGACGTGAACAGATGTAATTGGACAAAAATTAACCACATCTACTGATACAGCCTCAAAAGTTCATTTCTATGTCTCCTGTGTCACAAAATATATAATTATTTTGTTTGCTTGTTTGTTTGTTTGTTTGATGGTGTTTAACGCCACTTTCAACAATATTTCAGTTGTATCGTGGCGGTGAGTGTTATTGGTTGAAGAAACCAGAGGACCTGTAGAAAACCACTGACCTGTCGCAAGTCACTGACAAACTTTATCATATAATGTTGTACACCTCGCCCTGATCGAGCACTGATTTGCATAGGTAGTTGTAAATCCAACTACCATGCGATCACAACCACGATAACCCTGAGTGCAACATTAATTGATATCATAAATAAGGTTAATTATCACATGAAATCATAGTGAATGTCATTTGTTAATCCATGGTTAAACGGGTATGGTGTTTTATCCCACCTTTCAGTTATATCGTGGTGGTCAGTTTTGGTGAAGGAAACCAAGAGAAAACCACCGACTTACCACAAATCCCTGACAAACTTTATCACATAATGTTGTATCGAGTACACCTTGCCATGAGCGGGATTCGATGTCACAACGTTAGTGGTGACAATTGTTAAACGGTATTTCAATAATACCCATGTTTTAATACCTCTATCAATATCGGACTTCGGAATAAAGCCTCCAGTGCGATATGAACGTCTCAAGATGACACCAGGTCCGAAAAATAGGTACGTTTTGTCCTTGCAACGGGTCACTAGTGATCTCTCCTGGCAACAAACTATTAGTTGACTATGAACTACTACATCTACAAGTCGCATGTAAGGTTAGGGTAAGGTTGTTTAACGCCAGTTTCATGTGTAAGGAATGTGGCTGTATGCATACATGTGGCTCTACTGTATGTCACATCATGTCAAGGGATAGTTCTAGTTGTGTATTTTGATCAGTCTAATACAACAAATCTGCGAGTGTATATTTTTGAGGAATGGTACGTCACAGCAGTGAAATAGTAATAATGTGATACTCAGAGTCTCCACGTGGAATAAACATTCGTTACCTATATTAATATCATATCGTACACCATATACTCTTTTCTTTCCTTGACGTCATCATCGGTGGAGGTCAACCGCAACATGTTGGAATGAAATGGCAATTTTAAATATCCTGCCCCTATTAACAGGAGGTTGACATTATGGCTGCACTATACTTGTAAATGTCGTATATTCATCTTCAATAATTCACAACAACAACTGGAGAGAACAACATTAACAGACGTGAAACATAAAGTTATTTGTTATATAGTGTTCGAGCACGTGGGTATACCAACTGTTTTTGGTGGGGTCTGTGTTGCTCATCTTTTTTAGTTTTCTGTGTTGTCCTATTATGTGTCATTACGTTCTCAGTTCTGTTACAATTTCCACATAAAAACGATGTTCGTTTCGTGGCTACCTTCAGTTGTTTGTCATGTCTTATTTACGTTATGCGTGTTTGTTTGTGTATGGTGGTGTACAGCACATATTGCGTCTTCGTTTTGTGTCATGTGTACAGTTGCCAGTTTCTCTCTAATCTAGATTCTCCATTCTTGATTGTCCTTTGGTTTTCTCTAACGTTTATTTGCTCTCTATAGTTTGTCCTGTGTCTTGCGTGCCTAGTGGTGCCAGTTTTTCTTTCGGTGTTCTCTAACGCTTATTAATTTTCATTGTACAAAGTAGCCCTCCAGTGTCAACAACCATTATCTGAACAAACATTTGGATAGGGTGTGAATTTGTGGTTATTGGCAGTAGTTGTCAGTACAGAGTGGGTTTTTCTTGGGGGGGGGGGGGGGATTTTTACCGTTTGTATACAATAATGATGATAGTGAGAGATTGATTCTTGTTAAATACATAATTGACGTGGAACACAGAAATAAGAATAACTTTCCCCACAGGCTTTGTATGTATTGATACATTTTACAATACAATGGTTTTCAGTATAAATCCTCTCACTGGTAAAAAGATTTGAGAGAGAATCAGAACATTCAATAAATTAGGAATCATCAGATAGAGCAACAATTTTGAGAACCTGTATACAATCATTGTAATATGCAGTAAATACGAAACTAGATTGATTGAATATTGGCGATTGTATTGTGTATCTTTCGATTTACAATTTTTGAATACCGTATTGGTATCTTTTTTTTTCTTATAAACAAAAAAAAATATTGTAGGTGATAAGGTGACAATGGAATAGGCTAATAAGCAAAAATTAAGAATAGCAGCTATCACATGATCACATGAAAACGAGGATGATATAACTAGAGTCTGTACAATTTGCCTTGTAACAGGCCTCCACCAACCGCTCCTGGCAAGATATTTGCCCATTGGGAACTGCTTCAACAAGTATATTGATCGAATTTTGGGGAGCTTAACGCCACATTCAGCTATATCATGCCGACCAGTTTTAGTGGTGGAAGAAGCCGGAGTACCCGGAGAGAACCACCGACCATGGGCAAGCAACTGGTAAACTGTATCACTTGCGGTTGCGAGTAATAAAGTTTACCAGTTGCTTGCCCATGATAGGCTTGTATGAGTTGTTAGGTAATCCATTACCTAACTCATTGAGCCACCCGGGCCCCTCAACATATAACGTATAAGTCGTATCTTACGTGAATATAATACAAAGATGCAATATGAATACACGTGGTACCTGCTTTTAGTTTTTTGTGTTGTCCTATTATGAGTTCTTTACGTTCTTATTTCTGTGTTGTAATGTATGGTACGTTTGCTGTATAAAACTGATATTCGTTTCGTATTTAGCTTCTGTTGTTTCAAGAAGGGTGCATGTCTTATTTACGTTATTTGTGTTTGTTTGCGTATAGTGGTGTTCAACGCATATTTTGTTGAAATTTTCTTTGTCTTGTGTTCCTTTTGTTGCCAGTTTCTCTGAATTGTCCATTCTTGGTTGCCCCTCTGGTATTCTCTAACGTGCTTTTCAAAGGCAAGTTGTGTATTTGATTCGTCTAGCGTGCATAACCTAAAAAGTTGAATTATCTCGGCTAATAGACAATAATTTAGAATATCAGAGAATTTAATGGATGGGGTCTGGAGAAATTTTCCTAGTGTCGGGCATTATGAGTTGCTGCATCGTATCATCTGTCTGCTTAAATTGCTAAATACATATCTTTTTTTTTAAAGGACAAATAATTTTATTGCACCAAATTGTGCTGTAAACAATTTACTATGTACACAGCTTTTATCTAGTATCCCTTGTTTTTAATCACTGAATAACATGGAATTTACTATTCAGCAAAGCTTATTTCAAAATAAATATTGTTAGTACCCTTTTTCAGATCATATACAGTATATGCTGTAATTATAAAACTTAAATAAATTGTTGACTATATATCTATGAAATATTGATACATTTTCTAAGGATTGACATAAAACCTTTATACATTTGGAGTGACAAAAGTCGACCATAGTCGGTTATTCGGAATTTCAACAAGTGCTAATTCTTTTAAATTATGTTTGGCGTTTTGAATATAAGATTCCTCCAGCAAAAACAATTGAAGTTTCCGTCCCTCGCTGTACGACAAAAATATGTCATCACACTCTCTCCGTGTGTCTGTGTCCTTTTTCATATCGGTTCATATTTCATAAACCACTAATAAAACAGGCGGGGCGATATCGATCTAGAGAAAAAATGGCTTTAATTGTTGTTCTTATTACTACACGGTCAACGCTTGAACCGAAGACAACTCTTAGGTATTAAGATAATTGTTGTTACATTTATATATATATCTAAGGATCATGACTATATTTATAATATAGTATCAAATATTTCATTTAGATTTCTTTGTAAAAATAAAAATGAAATATTTCCCGATATTTTTACTAGTCTTCCTTTATAAATATACCTAAAATGTAGAGCGATTCCGACTGAGTTAAAACTATTGCATCTTGACCGATATTGCATTCAATTCTTTCTCCTTAATGTTTGGTACGCACTAGAGAGGTTCCGAGTAAAACTATATTTGCACTCAAGCAGACGAGAGATAAACAAGATGGCGGAATTATATTGAAGTAATATGGTGAAATGTAATTGTCACAGACTGAAACATTTAGTACTGTATTATAAAAGGATTTTTGCACTAATATTGAGGAATATTGTCCCTCGCAGTATATCATATTGCGCTTGCAAGCTCGTGCCATATGATATGCTGCTCGGGACAATATTCCTCAATAGTAGTGCAATAACCCTATAATATATATAGGATTATTGCACTACTATTTCATTTAGCACAATCTAGTATTTTGCTGTACACATGTACCAGTCAGCTAATAAACAAATTAACACAATCATAGTTAGATCAAACTATTAAAAGGTACAATTTTCACACTTTTATCCGTGAAAATGAGTGTAAATGATCTAGTATTACCATATTCTTCCTATTTCGCGTTTGTAATCCTTTTACTGTATTCAAGATGTTACTTCCCTTCATAAGTTGTTAACAAAATCGTTGGTGTAATTGTTAGTGTGCTTGTCTCAAGTGAGTGGGGTGTATCTCGGGTTCACGACCCGAACGTGTTTAACCAAATACTATAAGATTGCTTTGTTGCTTCTCCGCTAAGCACACAACATTAAGGAGAAAGACCAAAGACTGGTTGGATCGGAATCAGGATTAGATGATTTGATTTGTTTTTGGTGTTTAACGCCACTTTCAGCAATATTTCAGCTATATCATGGCGACCAGTTGTAGTGGTGGAAGAAGCCGGAATACCCGGAGAGAACCACCGACCATGGGCAAGCAACTGGTAAACTTTATCACTTGTGGGTGCAAGTCGAATGCACCCTTTTTGTAATTTACAAAGCCGGGCGCGAACATACGCCGTATTGGTGATAGGCTTGTATGAGCTGTTAGGTAATCCAACTACTTAACTCATTGAGCCACCCGAGCCCTTGAATCAGGATTATATGCCCGAGTACGGCCACATGTCTTACCGCACTATAGATATTCAACTAAATGTGCTGGTCTAACACAAAGCAAGCATCCTTTAACATTATCTCATCGAAATGTAACTTGTTCTTGCGATAGTGCGGTGGTTTTCTCTGAGTACTCAGGTTTCCTCCACCAATAAAACTGACCGTCACGATATAACTGAAATATTGTTGAAAGTGGCGTTAAGCACCATAGGCATGTCCCTTACCATGAAATGTCTGAAAAATTTGTCATTTGCCGTCAAATAATAATTACTCACTCTTAAGTACAAGTAACAATAAGTGATTATATATACAATAGCAATATAAGAAATAAACATACCAAAAGAAAATCCTAAATGCACTTTATGTAATAGTTCGCAAATTGGAGATGAATGCCATTATATTTTCGAGTGTAAATATTTCAGCCAAAAACGTACACAGTCACTATCAAATTATTTTCAATATTTTCTAAAAACATGACTTCTACAACAATTTACTAAATTATTTCACAATCTCTCAAGATATTATTGAAATAAAAAGAAATGAAAGCGGTACGACCTTTGCAAGGCCACTCTGTCTATTATTAACTTTATTAAGGGGACATAACTGAAATTTACAAATGAGACCCATATTCAAACTTAACTTGTGTTAATTTATTTTAATAAAATCTTATACAAAATGAAAAAAAAATGGGGCCGTCGTGGTCGTAAAAGTATGGTAGGTGGATTTACAATTACCTATGCTATCAGTGCCTATCACCACTAACATTGTGAGTTCGCATCCCACTCAGGTGATACAACATTTTGTGATAAACGTTGTCAGTGACTTGTGGCAGATCGGTGGTTTTTTCCGAGTACTCCGGTTTTCTCCACCAGTAAAACTGACCGCCACGATATAACTGAAATGAAAATATAACAACGCTGACAATGCGGGTAGTCTGTCGGACAATCCGCGTTACTGTGTTCCAGCACTCCTTTTTCTGGCGGAGGACGTCAAAACTAACCATTACGAGACGTGGTCGAATTATATAGTCTGTTAGATAATTATGTCTTTCGATTGTATTTTATTTTTGTCATTGTTTTCCATGAAAAAAAATACCAAGAGTATTTTTTTACATAATTGAAAAAAAATACAATACCCGCGAATACATCTGTAAAACAGAAACCGCGAAAATTGCAATCAGCAAAAAATAAAACTTTTACAGCAAATGAAGTATTGCTGTATGTGGCGTTAAACACTTAAAATACTAAAATTATTATAATATAAGACTTGTTGTGTCTAGATCCTTGTCATGCATTAATACATAAACATTGACATGATTATTACACGAAAAATATATAATTTTCTCTGATTTACAGAATAGCATACTGGGTGACATATGTGGAAGCAGAAACTGCTTACTCTTTCGGAGCCCTTAGTTCACCGTTGGTTTGTAATGGGGTTCGTGCTACTAGATCTTTAGTTTTATATGTATGTTTTGTAGATCGTTGTTTGTCTTTTGATCATTTTTCTTTTAGCCATTGTGTTATCTGTTCTTCTTCTTTTAGCCATTGTGTTATCTGTTCTTCTTCTTTTAGCCATTGTGTTATCTGTTCTTCTTCGATTCTGTTTACTCCTTTAGTATCTTCAAACTCTTCTTACAAAGGTTCATGTTGCTCAATCTTTAGTTTTCAGTGCTGAGCTCATTGTTTGTCCTTTGTCTTTTTGTCATTTTGTTGTGTGTCCTACTTCGATTTGCGGCTTCTGATTACGCATTTGATTTGATTTGATTTTTGGTGTTTAACGCCACTTTCAGCAATGTTTCAGCTATATCATGGCGGCCAGTTTTAGTGGTGGAAGAAGCCGGAGAGAACCACCGACCATGGACAAGCAACTGGTTAGCTTTATCACTTGTGGCTGTGAGTCGAGTACACCCTTTTTGTAATTTACAAAGCCGGGCGAGAACCAACGCCGTATTGGTGATAGGCTTGCATGAGCTGTTAGGTAATCCAACGACCTAACTCAGGCCCTTTACGCCTTTGATATCGTCACTCTTTTCCTCAAGTTGTACATAAGTACACAAGCGACACTGCTCAGTTTGTTGTCGCTTCTTATCTGTCAACATATGTCTATCCTTATTATGTTTTTGTTTTTCTGCTTTACATTCTCATATTCTTGATAATTTGAGATGTTTACAAGAAATGCAGAAAATAACAATACGTGATTGAAATATTGTAAGTCAAACATACAATGTGAACATGTATCACATAACGTTGTATTGTTAATCACCATAGCCACCATATAAATATTGTTTTATGTACAATATAAATATTGCTTTATGTACAATATAAATATTGTTTTATGTACAATATAAATATTGTTTTATGTACAATATAAATATTGTTTTATGTACAATATAAATATTGTTTTATGTACAATATAAAAATTGCTTTACGTACTATATGCAAATTGTTTTATCGGAACTCAAACAATTACTGTTATATGAAAAATATGTATATATCTTCTCAGAGATGGAGTTATGTCTTGCTTAGCTAAAACTAAAGGAGAGAACGTGATTATGCATTTGTGCATACTTAATAATGAAATATAGTTAGAACAATAGACACATTTACTCAGCCTATCATAAAAACATCTGTTCTTCGGAATTATTTTTGTTTAGATTAAATGTGTTTACGATAGAAACCTTAAGAGATATAGTGCCCTTTAAATGTGAACAACGTTTCAGAATTAAATGATAGATTGATCGATAAAATGGCATTAAATGTCAGACAAAGCAAATAATATTTTGTCGAAAACAACTTGTTATTATGGTCTTTTTAATTATTTATATTCTTCTGCATACCTTACATTCAGACTGAGTGCGGTTGTGGTTGTCGAATAATTGCATATCACCAATAACGTTGTGAGCTCGAATCCCGCTCATAGCGAGGTGTACTCAATACAACATTATGTGATAAAATTTGTCAGTGGTTATCTCCGGGTACTCCGGTTTCTTCCACCAATATAACTGAACGCCACGATATGACTGAAATATTGTTGAAAGTGGCGTTAAGCACCATAGCAATAACCCGTATATTCAGACTTTGATTCGGTGAATGGTTATCTGCAAAATATGCTATAGATAATCGCTAGAGATAACGGGCAATTTAGAGTGGGTAGTCTAGAGACACAGACAACATTGGGTACAGACAAAGAACGAAGACAAAAACAACAAACACAAAAAGAAAACTGCAAAGATGAGCAATACGGACCCCACCAAGAACCAGATGATGGTGCTCGCGAAGGGTAAGCAGTTCTTGTTTCTTATTATAGGACACACAAAGAGTAAAAATGTGTGAAATTCGCGTTGGTAACGGAGGGAAGAATAAAATGTACGTAAAAAGGAAAATATCAATTGTTATATAACGTAGATATGATTAATTGATATTTTGTAAAGATCAACAAATGTGTGATGACGACCATAGAAATGCTTGCAGCGATGATTGCCTCCTAGGAGCAACATAGCCTTGTTGCATTAGCTTATGCGTCAACAGATGAGTTATGTCCAGAAAATCGCTGCTCTGATCGAAATCCCTAGAAATATGCTAGTGCTCCTAGAATATTGCTCCCATATATAGATATATTTCAGCTCATTACTTCACATAACAGTATAACTGATTTTAGAAACTAAACACAATTTGGTAATACCACATCAGTGGTGTAATAGGTGATCGATCGTTGGTTCGAAACCCGGTCGAATCGAATCAAAGACTATAATTGGTAATTGTTGCTTTTCCACTATGCACACATGACTCAGGAATAAGCGGAATACCTGGTTGGCTCGGAAGCAGAATAACATATCCGAGTGGAGCGACATTTCCATCCGCGAACTGTTATATAAATGAACTAGGACTATAATGCTCCAACTAAGAGTTTTGGTCTAATACAGAGCGGACGTCATTATCATTTCATCCAAATGTAACTTCTCCTCGCTCTGATATAGCTGGAAAATTGCTCAATTACCATTTAACAATAATGACTCACTCAAAAACTGACATAGTCCATCCTATGCACCAAACTTTTTGGGGGCCATCATTGCCGTAATCGTATGGTAGTTGGATTTGCAACTACCTGTGCAATCAAGGCATATCAACACTAAAGCCGAAAGTTCGAACCCCGTTCACGGCGAGGTGTACTTGATACAACATTATGTGATACAGGTTGTTAGTGATTTGCGATAGGTCGGTAGTTTTCTCCGGATACTCCGGTTTCCTCCACCAATAAAACTGACCGCCACGATGTAACTAAAATATTGTTGAAAGGGGCGTTGGACACCATAAACCAAACTAACCAAAACACATGTTTTGTGTACTGCAAGTTTATGTCTCCATTATCGCGGTATTTTGATATACTAATATTCAACATTCAATATGTTAAATAAACTGATTTGTAATATTTTCATGCTAACAATTTGATGTTCGCATTATATACCTAAACAGTCGCCAAGAAGAAGGTCATTTATTCAACGAACAAGTCCACATCAATATTTTTTCCAAATACTTATAAGTATGAATACATATGAGAGTGTTTGTTTGTTTGATGGTGTTTAACGCCACTTTCAACAATATTTCAGTTATATCGTGGCGGTCAGTTTTATTGGTGGAGCAAATCGGGGCACCAGGAGTAAAACCATCTACCTGCTGCAAGTCACTGACAAGACATACTTTATCACATAATGTTGTACACCTCGCCCTGATCGGCACTGATTGGTTAGGTAGTTGCAAATGCAACTACCATACGATCACGGCCCCTTGGGATTATATTGATAGATAATAGTAAATAAATAATGTTGTTAAGAAGATCATAATAAATAATCGCTAGAAGGGCATTCAAAAATGGACACTCCAGAGAAACTGACAAAAGGACGAAGAAAAACAAAACAAAAACACAACACAATATCTGGTAGACACCACTATGCGCAAACAAACACAAATGACGTAAATAAGACATGATTGGTCCTTTTGTTCACTGCATTTCCTCCTTTTTCGATTGACGTTCTCATATTTGTTTCTTGAAAGGTCTTGGAGTGAGATAAACAATTATTTGACATCGACATCGGTGACTCTAATGGTTTGTTGCCATGGTATTTAATTGGTGCTAATCAGAAGCACACAGTTTCAATAGATAAGAACAATATTTATTAGGAAAACAATATGCAGTTTGTTAGTTTGTGAAATTCCAGGAATTACACTAACGTTCATCTCCATCAGACAAAGACAGCCTTGGTTTGTTTTTTACTATAATGTTTAGGCCTTAATTGTTTTGTTTTTTTTATAATCGCCAAGAATTTTATATCATTTGACTCCATTCTTCATGACATTGAGCATACAAATGTACCTAATGAAACGGGACATGCGTACGGGCGTATTATATTTGCGCCAATTGTTGAAAAATGCAAGATTTCATTGGCGCCACAAAGTTATACCGGTATTTCATTTGCCTCAAAACAATTTTTTTTCATTTGCGCCATTTTCCAGGTAGCATTTACGTAAATGTATATCAAAGTTTCAAGTCTAGGTAAATTGTGCTTAAGTGTAAGTCATAAGTGTAAAATTTATATAGTGTTCACGTGTTCGAGGTGGCAAAATGGACATAAAATTCAATAGGAGACAAACAGAGGTGAAAAGTCGGTAATTGTCGACGATCACACATACAAATTGTCAAATGTTTTAAAGAATGAAGACAAGTCGTACAGATGTACCAAAAAAAGTTGCAGTCAGAATCACAACAGATGCGGACAGCAAAACTATTGCAAAAACCCTTAATGAACACAAACATGGTGTAGACCCTCAGAAAACAGAATCTCAACAATTGAGAATAAGAGTTAGAAAAGCATCTGGCGACATATCTGAAAGACCTTCAAAGATAATACGCACAGATCTGCATGGTATTGTCAAATAATTAACAGATACTTTCTTTCTTAATTTCAGGAATGGAAGAAAGTCACTTATCCTCAAACGACAGATAATGCTGGCGAACGGAAGAGGTTAATACAGGTATTATTGGCGCAAATATAATATTTTATTTTGGCGCAAATGAAATATGGTTTGTGGCGCAAATGAAATACCAATTGGCGCAAAAGCAATGCGTCTATGCGTACTAATGAAACTTAGATAATACCGAAAAAGGACAATCCTGAGAAACTGGCAACAAGACGAAGAAAAATAAACACAACACAATATGTTTTTGACACTATTGTACACAAACAATCACAAATAACGTAAATAAGACGTAAATAAAACAACTGGAGGTAAAGATGAAACAAACATTTGTTTTTATGCAAAAATCGTAACAGACATCACAACACGGAAATCGAAACGTAATAGAACACCACAAAAAACTAAGAAGATGAGCAACATGGACGCCACTAAAATCCGGGGATGAACTCATGTTATAATTAACAGAGTTTTAACATGTCAGGCGTAGTTTGGTCCGCTGTGAGTATATAAATATTTTCAACTGATCTTTTTATTGTTTCTTTTGGTTCATTTCTTGTTTGTTTGGTTGTTTTATGGTGTTTAACACCGTTTTCAGCATATTTCAGTTATATCGTGGCGGTCAGTTTTATTGGTGGCTGAAACCGTAGTACCTGGTGAAAACCACCGACCTGTCGCACGTAACTGACGAATACATCACATATTATTGCATTGAGTACACCTCGCCGTGTACGGGGTTTCGAACTCACAACGTTAGTAGGGAAATACATGTATCTGTACCAAGCCCGGAAAGTGAGCGATCGTGTGTGGTTAGGCTAATTTTGCCTCTTCTCATGATATTGAGCGTACCTGATGAAGTTTATTCCAGAAACGCGTCGTGTGCACATATCTACGTTTTAATTTTTCTATTGACTTTTTTAGCTGTTCTGACAGTGTGCTATTTTTGTTATTGTTTTTAATTTTATTACCCAAATGTTAATACATACATGGTACAAGGATTTGTATCTCAAGGGTATGTACAATATGTCACATGCATGCATGTTCGCTCTCGGTGATTTATGTACATGTATATACGCCGTGTCGCAAAATGTCAGATGTGTCTATTTATTCATATTTTAACTACATGTACACGTGATTGATTTGAAATGTGCTTAACAATTGTAATAGATATACAAAATTACTATTTAACAAAGTAATCCCTTGGCATTTGCCAAAAAAAAGAGAAAAAACGGGAAAAAAACAAATTCACGAAATAAAAAAATGTTAAACATTTTTGTTAAAACAAATTAGGATTTACTTTGAGAAATATACGTATCACTTGGATTAATTGATTGATTGATTGATTGATTGATTGATTGGTTGGTGTTTAACACCAATGTTAGCAGTAATTCAACTATATCGAGACGTAGGTATAATGTGAATATCTGGAGTCAATTAATCAATAGAATTCAAAATCCATCTAGTTCCTTCGAGGGTCCGTCGTGGCCGTGATCCTTTCATGTGATACGATCACGACAACGGCGGCTGCTAAAACACTTTTCAAGATTGGAAATGTATAAGTAAGAGATTCTTAAAAACCATTACGGGTCTCGCTGATGATTTTTAATGATCTACATTTGGAGTGTATTCTCTATTACTAATAGCCATATTTTATCGTCATTGTTATCAGAAGCATTGTACAAACATAGTATGCTTATAATCATATTTCATCAAAAATAATCGTGCAGTTTTAAATTACCGTGTAAATGTCATTACATCTGGCTATTTATATTTAAATTACCAATAAATGTTCATCCCCCATATTGTCAACAACATATTGGTTGCTTCAGGAAGAAAATGATATCGTCATAATGTTAAGTGACCCGTGTAATTGGACATGTATTGTAATATCTGTATTGTAGTGGAGGCTATTATTTAACAATTAGATAGTGATTTTGTGGACTTGTTGGAAATATATCCTAATTTCGTGATATCGTAATTTCGTCATTATTTTATTTTCACAAATAGTGATTTTCTGTGATTGTTGGAAATATATATTAATTTCGTGATTTCGTAATTTCGTTATTATTTTTCATCATTAGTGACTTAACATTATTGTGAATTTGTAATTGTGTAGAATGAAATCACCAACCACGTCATATTAAGCCACAAAGTTACATATATCTTGAATAGCGAGACTTCTTATCTAAGATACAGGTGTAACATATTCCAAAATTGATTTCGTCTTTTATTGTGTCGTATATCAAAATTTCTATGATGTGCTGTCGATTTCATACAGTCATAAAGATCGTTTTCACCATCTATATTTTTGCTTTAACACTGGACGCGTTCTTTGTTAACAAAACCAATGTTTTGTATCAGTATGCAATTCTATGTGGACCGGAATTTTATGACGATTCGGTAAACTTGTGGTCATTTCCAGAAATTCCTATGGAATACAAAATCTGTCCAAAGTGCACAAGAGATAAGAAATGTCTTAACATTGGAACCTGCTGTCCAGATTTATACGTATTATATCCACAAAGACAATGTACCGAAGTTCAAATTTATTCTTCCGAAAAACGCAAGTTTATTGAAAGCTACGATTTGATAGCAACTTGTCCTCAAAACACACCACAATATGACATTCATGAAAAGTGCGTAAAGCCATACGAGATGAAACAAAAGATGAGGACACCTCCAGTGACATCTGTGTCAACAGGATTGTCATTTAAAAATAAGTTTTGTGCTGATTGTCATAATATCAGTGATGTTGTTCAATGGAGATTGATGATAAATAATACATGTCAGGAAAACCTTGAATCGTCTACAGTCGATGAAATGTTTAAGATTATGGTAGACAGAAAATGCGGCAGCATAGATTATTTGTCAGTTGATAAGATGCCACCAAAAATATGCCACAAAGCACCATGGAGCCACATAATTATAGATAGTTGTAACGTTAGTGGAACCTGGAAAAAATATGATAGTGATATTGACTTTGCTTGTAGAACCTTTGACAATGATTTCAAATTCTACAAAAATATATTTTGTTATCTCTGTAATCCACCTGACGTGCTTGATGAAACATCAGTAATTGGACACTGTAACGTCACAGGGAAGTGGAAACATTATAACAAAATAATAGTGGATGCATGTTTCCATGGTGATGCCACAGTGGCTTCATATCCTTTTAAAAATATTTACTGTTATGTATGCAATACAGACGTTCCAAGAAGGAACTCATTTTCCCTAAGCGTAGTTTCAAGATCTTTGTGTCAGTATTATGTCTTCAATATATCGGAGGGATTTGATAGATTTACAGTTAATAATGGCACTCAAAGCTGTCCGTACAATCGACCACGTTATGTCGAATACCATAAATGGGAGAACAAGATCGAATGTGAATCACTTCTACCAATAAGTATACTAGAAACTGAACCTGTTCCTACACTGCAACGTTTAGCTGAAAAAGGCAACTGTACAGTATATACTAGCAAGGAGGGAAACCATTCTACTGTTCCTGATTTTGAATTGTCAAGCCAATACTTCAAGGATATTACTTGGGCGTTTCCATCACGTAACAACATACATTCCTTTATTGGAACATATAATTTATCGTTGTGTTTCTCTTGCAGTGATAACTTGTGCACGTATCTAAAGAATCATTACAAATATGATTGTAGCCCACTTTATATTGATATGGCAGAATACCGGCTCCCTTTAGAATACATTATTTGCCATTGTTGTTCCTCAACTGAAAGGGGAATTATTAGTCAGGATAAAACACCGAGATTTTTTAATATATTCTACATTGATGCGTACGAGACAGTGTCACAGAAATGTCATGGTAACGAAATATATGATAGTACAAAGGTAGGCTATAAAATAATTGTTATACATAATTGATTGATTGATTGATTGATTGATTCATTGATTGATTGGCATCACATGAGCAAGATGCATGAAAAGAACAAATTTACTTGATTTTTAGTTTTATGTGTGATGTTTTGTTTTTCCTTTTGTCCGTTGCTCTTTGGCCATTGAATTCTCTGCCCTTCTTCGATTTACGGATTCTGATTACCCCTTTGGTATCACCAAACTCTTGTGCAGATATTACATTCAGCAATATCTCGATTTTAAAGATGTCATGTTATACAAGCTTTGTACAGATATTACATTTAGCAATATCTCGATTTTACAGATGTCATGTTATACAGCCTTTGTACAGATATTAACCCTACAATAATATTGTCCATGTTTATGTTCCATGTGATAGTACATGTATGTGGTCTTTTTGAGTGGCAGCGAATCTGCAGGTGTTCTTCGTTTATATATGTATAGCCCTTGGAGATCAGGAGGAGAGGGGTCTGATCCACGACCATATTGTTGTGTCAGTCTCTGGACAGGACCTGGATTTCCAACATCATATGTCGTGATCCCTTTTTTGTGTTCAGATATGTGATTAATCCTTTTGTTGATTGTTGACTTTCTGTTCATAAATATTTACTTCTTAAAAACGTAAGCATTTCTGGAAGAATCCTCCTCAGGAACAGATGAGTCCAATAAATTTTAGAGAATACCGAAGGGACAACCACAAGTGGACAATCCAGAGAAACTGGCAACGTAGGGTACACAAGACGAAGAATAAAAAAAAACACAACACAATATGCGTTGGGCACCACTATGCGCAAACAAACACACATAGCGTAAATAAGACCGCTCGTACAAAAAAACTGGAGAAGACGAATCGAACATTGTTTTATACGGAAATCGTAACGGACATCACAACACGGAACTCAGAACATAAAGACACATAATAAGACAACACAAAAACTAAACAAGCCAAATAATTGTACAAATTGTCATATTTGCTCTCATATTTTAGAGATTGTAATTAGATTTTAAAACAAGTGCAAGACAATTGCTCCTTTTGAAAATTTCTCAGGCTAAAGCTGATATTTGCAGTGGGATAGATACAAACTAAAGGGACTTAAATATGTAAAGGTTGGGCTGAATGTATTGAAACTAGGATAATTATAATGGTAAATGGATATTGGTATATTTTGATAATGTTATTTGCCAGGTTTTTTCCAATGTAAAACATACAGGACTATGACCCATATTTTTGCCGGGTTGGGACACATGCATGTAGCTCTTCAATATAATATGCCACTCTGTTGCGAGATATTCTACTAACATCGTGTCAAGGTCATATTTGTGACAAATCCCATGGTATGTGTGATACTTGGCACATTGAGCAGACTTTTGATTCTAGAGATATCACATTGTGCAGTCTTTTGATTGTAGAGATATCACACTGGGCAGTCTTTTGATTGTAGAGATATCACATTGTGCAGTTTTTTGATTGTAGAGATATCACATTGTGCAGTCTTTTGATTGTAGAGATATCACATTGTGCAGTCTTTTGATTGTAGAGATATCACATTGTGCAGTCTTTTGATTGTAGAGATATCACATTGGGCAGTATTTTGATTGTAGAGATATCACATTGGGCAGTCTTTTGATTGTAGAGATATCACATTGTGCAGTCTTTTGATTGTAGAGATATCACATTGTGCAGTCTTTTGATTGTAGAGATATCACATTGGGCGGTCTTTTGATTGTAGAGATATCACATTGTGCAGTCTTTTGATTGTAGAGATATCACATTGTGCAGTCTTTTGATTGTAGAGATATCACATTGTGCAGTCTTTTGATTGTAGAAATATCACATTGAGCAGACTTTCGATTGTAAAGCTATCACATTGGGCAGTCTTTTGATTGTAGAGATATCACATTGGGCAGTCTATTGATTGTAGAGATATCACATTGTGCAGTCTATTGATTGTAGAGATATCACATTGTGCAGTCTTTTGATTGTAGAGATATCACATTGGGCAGTTTGTTTGATTGTAGAGATATCACATTGGGTAGACTTTCGGTTGTAGAGATATCACATTGGGCAGTTTTCGATTGTGCAGATATTACCTTGAGCAATCTCTCCTTTTTAAAAGATTTCACGATATACACTCTTTAACAGATATCACATTGACCCTTAAAAAAACTTGGCGCTTGTACACCGAGTAATCGGGTCAAAATCAGTTTTTTATCCCAACCCGGAAGTAGAGAATCTGACCATTTAACCCTCCAAAGGAATAAAACGTAGATATCTAATTTACACCACGCGACATGTTTCAGGAATAACTTCAGGTACTCTCAAAGTCAAAATATTGGAAAGTCAAATAATTTATCCAAATTTGGGAGCAATAAAACCAAATTTTATTTACACCATTACTTTTTAGTCCAGTATATTACATGTCAATCAAATAAGAATTCAACCTTTATCTTACAAAATTCTGTTTTATTTCTTCAGGAAAAATGCCGTTATACGGGATGTTTCGTCGGCAAGAAAATCAACAACGAATTGTGCGAGCAAGATAAAACTCCTGTTGCTACCTTTGAAAATAGATCAAGGCCATTGATAGGATACACACTTCCTCTTAGGTTTGATCTCCAACCGATCAGCAAAAATAACAGAAGTAGTATCTACGATATATTTGAACAATTGCATGCAGCATTGAATGATATATACAACATAAAGGTTAGTTTATGTCTCACGATGTTGAGAAACGAAACCAAAAAATCATTCATTCTACAAATAGATTACAAGAATGGATTTGATAGAATGGAGGACGAAAGAAGGTTGTTACAGTTTGTATCAGAACTAATATTAAATAAAACTAGATTCAACGATATTGACATTGTATATGACCAAATTACAAATGATTTTGTTAATCCGCCGAAGAACTTGTCTGAATGTAAACCAGGATGGCGACCTCTTTTATCAAATATTTTAATTTGCCGCCATGTAAATTTTGATCGCGACGAATACAATGAAGTCGATGGTAAAGTTAAAATAAACGGCTTCAGGAATATATTTTATTTCTATCAGTATTATATTGATGTTAGCAACAAGTTATGGCTATGCGTGGAAGATTTTGATAAATTACAAGAAGACGGAGGAGGAGGAGGTTCAGATCTAGTATATTTTGTCATTCTTATCAGTTGTAACATGATATCAGTTGTTTTTCTCCTCATGACGATAACAACATACTGTATATTTCCAAATTTGCGAACTGTTCCCGGTAAAAATATTATGAGCTTATCAGTATCTCTAACTCTGCACTATATTACATTCAGTCTCGTAATGTTAACACATGAAACAGGTGTTTGGTGTAAGATTTTAGCAGTATTTGCGCACTACTTTCTACTGAGTTCATTCGGTTGTCTGTCTGTTTGTGCTTGGCATATGTTTAAATTATTTGGTCCCGGAAGTATTGCGTCATCAATGGCCGCGACAAGAAACACACATGTCACGTGTTGGTACCTAATATATACCTATGTCAGCCCTTTAACATTAATCACCGGAAATATAATTTTCAATGTAGTTAGTACTTCCGGTGTTTCAATAGGATATGGTGACTGGAAGTGCTTCATTTCTTCAAAAGA
The DNA here is from genome assembly GCA_963383655.1 of Bathymodiolus septemdierum. NCBI lineage: Eukaryota > Metazoa > Mollusca > Bivalvia > Mytilida > Modiolidae > Bathymodiolus > Bathymodiolus septemdierum. Next base: position 30,049,367 of record OY726525.1, on the reverse strand, counting down.
TATTGTCATCGCGACATTAATTGTGCCATTGACTCTTCTATCAGGAGTAGATATCATTCTTTACTCCGTTACCGTGTATACATTACGACAACGACCGAACATGGATAATAACACAATGGACAAGAAAGATGTTTGGATTTTTATCAAGTTGTTTACAACAACCGGTTGTTCTTGGATACTGCTGCTAATAAATGTCTTTATTTATAACCAGGTTGTAACTGTCATAATAGCTAGTATTAATAGTTTACAAGGATTATATATATTTCTGTCGTATGTATTTAACAAACGTATCTATAATATGTATGCTTCAAAGTTCAGATTATGGAAGTGCAATAAGAAGATACGTTCGCCATCGACGTCACTGACGTCATCATCACGAACAAGAACTCATATAGTAGAACAAAGCTCTCCTTTTATAAAGAGGTGAAATATATTGACGGACTTTAAAAACGCAAAACTGAATATATTTTTATATTATTTTGTCTGTTACCATAAACATACTCTTTCAGATTAGTTATTCACAATAATGATCTACAAACAGAAGAGTGTGAAGATAACAAAGGCGGTATTCAGAATCCGTAAATAGAAGAACAGACAACACAATAACTAAAAGAAAAAGGACAAAAGGACAAACAACGATCTACAAAACATACACACAAAACCAAAGATCGAGTAACTCAAACCCCACTAAAAACCGGAGATGAACTCATGTGCCCCGGAATGGTAAGCAGTTCCTGGTTCACTAGTGGCACCCGTCATGTAAATCTAGTTACAAACCCGTTGATATGTCATGAATGAACACTACTGAGGATTATAACATGAGAAACCCATTAATCACAAATTGCTGTCATATATTCTTCAAAGATTTATCGTCTGTTACAAGTAAATATTAATACGCTTTGTTTTTTTAGTTAATTTAAGGTTGGGTTGGGTTATGGTGTTTAAAGCCACTTTCAACAATATTTCAGTTATTTCGTGGCAGTCAGTTTTATTGATGGAGGAAATCGGAGTACCCAGAGAAAACCACCGACCTGCCGTAAGTCACTTTAACACATAATGTTGTATCAAGTACACCTCGCCTGAGCGGGATTCGAACTCACAACGTTAATGGTGAAAGGTTATAAGCTATACATACAACTATCATACGGTCACAATCACGACGGACCCCATTTTTAATCTAATTGATTATACATATATACCACTAATTTAAGGCTCCAAGAATACCGTTTGTTTGTTTGATGGTGCTTAACGTCAGTATAAACAAACTTCAGTTATATGGTGGCGGTCAGTTTTATTGGTGGAGGAAACTGGAGGTCCCGGTGAAAACCACCGACCTGTCGCAAGTCACTGACAAACTTTATCACATAATGTTGTATCGAGTACACCTTGCTTGAGTGGGAATCGAACTCAGAACGTTAGTGGTGATCGGCACTTATTGCATAGGTTATAAGTTATAGGCTATAAATACATCTACCATACGATCACGACGGACCCCATTTTTTAATTCAAGAGATTTTGCATATGTACTACTAATTTAAGGCTCCATAAATACCGTCTAAAGTACCAACTTATTGGTTTATTTAATAATAAACGTAGAAATTTAGACGATATTTTAAGTGAAAACAATCATAATTTTCGTACGGTTGTTAATCGAATTTATCACAATGAATTTATGTTGAATAAAACTGACCTTACAAGCGACACATGTTCATTTCTAGATTTAGACATATCCCTTCTTCGAGGTAACTTTAACATACGCGATAACGAGAAAAGAGACGATTTATCTTTCCCTATCGTAAATTTTCCTTTTTTTTTGGATGGTGATTTTCCTTTGATCCCATCATTTGGCGTTTACATTTTTCAGATATTTCGTTTGCACGTATTTGTAATAATGCTTCTGCCTTCAATGACTGTAATATCCTGAAAACAGAAAAACGTTTACACCAAGGATACTGCTTTCATAAATTATTGAAAACTTTCAAGTTTTTTTTTTATTACCATTATAATGATCTTGCAGATAAATACAATTCTAGTCAAAGTTCTGATCAAAAAGGAAATTTCCCATCCATGTGTTTATGGCGACGTAATTAACAAAGCCACAAAGTTCAAATCTGACACATCTAAGCTTTTTTAGGCAGGTTTACTTTGCTAAATATATTGACAATCTGCTAGTGAGTCCAACTAGCAATTAGATTAGTACATTTATATCTCAGTCCTTATTTTTTACAGTTTGGTGACCTATTTATTCTGGGTTTCCCACGAAGACCATTAACTACGTTGGATGTTCATGACTAATTGCTATTAAATTTGTTAGAAGTGATTTTGCTATCTAAAAAGTAATGGTCTTTAACCAACAGATTCCACCTTCCTAGCTAGAAGTCAGTTAACTATGCGAACACTCATCGATCCTGGTATTGCGCCGTCCATGTTTATGTCATCATTCATTTTTGTGATAGTATGTGGTCTTTTTGAGTGGAAGCTAATCTGTGCATTTTTTATAATCCCATTAACCGGTTTAACACCGCCACAGTCGGAACCTGGACTTCCAGTGTCATATGTCGTGGTCTAATTTGCGTTCAATGAGTTCATTCTCAGAGACAGAATACATCATAACTCTTAAAGGACTTTTCAAAACAGACCAATTGTGTTTACCTCGTTTCTGCAAAGCGATTGATATTTGCGATTTCAGTAACAAAAATGTTAAAAATTGTAATGATCTATACAATATGTTAACCGACTGGATACATTTCATTTCAGAATTTTTTTAAATAAAAAAATCAATTCCCGAAAAGTGTTTAAGGGTGAATTTCAAATAGTATTAGAACGTTCACCTGCCTTTATCAATAAACTACAATTGTTTAATGAATTAAATACAATAACATCACCTGATGAATTGAAAATGTCACAAAAATGAGAAGAACAGAACGGAAAATATAATAATGAAGTTACTAATAAGGTCAACGAATTCCAATGGAAATGTCTGCATATATAAATTATTCTGATAAATGAAGCTGTGAAACGTAAAATATCCCAAAGAAATAGAAACAATATCTAACCGATCTGAATTAACAGCTAATAATATTATGAGGAATGTCGATGACATGAATATAAAGGAATGTTTTAAATGGACGTTTTTTTTATTTCCACTTTTGACTTCTGGACAAGTGAGATTTATGTACAACACCGTAACGTGCAACTCTGTACCATTCCGGTTATTGTCATTGTTGAAAGTGGCGGTAAAACACCAAAGATCAAAAATCTAATCAAATCATTCTCTCACGTATGAAAGATGGCGGAAATTGTAGGTAAAGCTTCTTCATTAAGGAAAATATTAATAAAATGATAAACAAAACAATACCACACAGTAACAGTTCTAACATTCAATAGAACAATTGTAGAAAGATGTAAAATCGATGGTCCTAACACACAAATACACGAACGCTCACTTGTCTGGCTTACTATGCAACTTCCATTAATTGTGACGAGGTTAAACTAATTGAATGGACCGAATCATCCCCGCTTAATTCATCATAATAAGGAGTGAATGAGTGATTGCTGCTTAACGCCAACTCGAGCAATTTTTAGATATATCATGGCGAGAACAAGTTAATTTTCAATGAAATGATGATGAGGTCCGCTTTGTACTAGACCAACACGCTGAGTTAATTTGTTATAGTGCTAGCTCACTGAAACAACAGTCCTCGGATTATCATGTCGCCCCATCCGGACACATCATCCTGATTCCGCGCCAACCAGCGGAGAAGCAACGAATACCAATTTTATAGTTTTTGGTTTGGCCAGATCAGGACTCGAACCCACGATCTACCACACTCGCGGTGAGCACGCTAACCATTGCACAACCGATGTGGTTGCGATAATAAGGAAATGAAGTTTCAAATTCTGTTTCTTGAATCTGTAGCAATACAACAAGCACAGTAATGGGGAGAGTTAAATGTTGAAGGTTTCTCACTGATCACCACAACCAGCCAAGAAGACAAATATTTTAATGCTGTTGATATCGAATGAAATTTAGTCTCTAGTAGAATTCTATAACTAATATCATGTCCGAGGAGATATGAAAATAAAAAGAATTGTCACCCCCAGTTTTTTAGTGGGGTTCGTGTTGCTCGATCTTTAGTTGTATGTGTATATTTTGTAGATCTTTGTTTGTCCTTCTGTACTTTTTTCTTTGACCATTGTGTTGTCTGTTCTTCTTCGATTTACGGATTATGATGATCCTTTTGGTATCTTCAAACTCTTCTTGACAAATAAGTTTGGAGGATCCAAGGTTGTCAACATGTTTTGTCTTAAAGAGTATTATTGATCGTTGAATCAACAGCAGGTTCTACCTCCTTAGTTAGCAGATGGATACTTACAAGCGAATCCTCATTGGAAAACGGGCGTATCAAACTTTGTTTGCAATATACAATCAAATTGAAGTCTTATATCTCAAATTGTTCTTACGACTCTGTTTGATATGAAATTATTTATGATAAACAATCAAATGCAATTCAATCTTTGGCCTTTGAATAAACATTTAGCTGAACTTAGATTATTAACATCTGGAAAACATACAATGTATATTGATGATTCTAACGATGGTCATAGGGTAGCATCAACAGTTGTTTCCCACCAGCCGGTTGCTTCCATTCTATTACTATCTGACAGTTTTATCATCAATTCAGAAGTTGATGCAATACTTCATTCCTCCTCAATAATGGATAAAAGTAAATTCATGATCTGTTCCGATTCTCCTTTGTGCATGTTGGCAATTGAGAGTTGTAAAACTCAAAATCAAAATAAAAAAAAGGACGAAAAACAAAAGAAATCTACACTATCAGAACAGTTCAAATATTCAATAGGAAAATCGTAGAAGCATAAGAAAGATCTATACACTTGGCACATATATGCATTGCAGCTTACTGTCCAGTCAGCATATAGGCACTACAACTAAATGAACCGGGCCTAAGTAGTATCAACATGCAGGGCGGCTTTCATCCTAGGAGGGGGGGGGGTTGTCCGGGGGTCTATGTCCAGGGGACTAATGTTCTGTTCCCGAGTAAAATGCCAATCCTCACATATAATAGTCAACATTCCCTTCATCAGTAGCATTATTTTAGCATCACCAGTATATGGTGTTTACAATTCACCACTCATACGTTAATTTAGAGCTTGTGCTAAGTACAGGGATTTTTTTGACAGAGCTCAGCTGCTGACGCAACAAGGCTACGTTGCTCCTAAGTTGAATTCATCTCTGCATGCATTTTACGGTCGGCATCACAATCTGGTGGACTGTTAGGAAATATCCATATCTTAAATGACAATGAATCTTTTACTTTTTACGTAGATGTCTTCTTTCATCTAACACCGCTACGGTCCTGTATATACATGTAACACGTCGAGTGTCTTATAAGAAGGGGGAACTGCTTATCCTTCGCGAGCACCTAAGTTCACCCGCGGTTTTTGGTGGGGTCCATGTTGCTCACATTTTTAGTTTTTTGTGTTGTCCAAGTATGTGTCATTACGTTCAGAGTTCCGTGTTGTGATGTCCGTTACGATTTCCGCATACAAACGATGTTCAGTTCTTCTTTTTCTCCAGTTGTTTGTGGGGGCTCATATCGTATTTACGTTATTTATGTTTCCTTGCGCATAGTGGTGTTCTACACATATTGAGTTGTGTTTTTGTTAATTGTATTTGTCTTCGTCTTGTCTACCCTATATTGCCAGTTTCTCTGGATTGTCCATTTTTGATTGCCCCGTCGGTATTCTATAACGTTTATTTATATTTGCTGACAATGTACATAGAAATTGGAGCACACCGAAGTGTCAATCAAGACAAAACAATTCGGGGACATTGGCAACATTGGCACAGGACAAACAAACAAAACAAATATCTTCGCTTTTATTACTATCACTGAGTCAATACCTCTGCTGGTGGACTATTAATCTACGTTTTTATTACTATCACTGAGTCAATACCTCTGTTGATGGACTAGTAGTATACGTGTTTATCACTATCACTGAGTCAATACCTCTGCTGGTGGACTATTAGTCTACGTTTTTTTAACTATCACTGAGTCAATACCTCTGCTGGTGGACTATTAGTCTACGTTTTTATAACTATCACTGAGTCAATACCTCTGCTGGTGGACTATAAGTCTACGTTTTTATTACTATTTTGCATCATCTTCCTAGAAGTCAGTACTACGGCAAAGAGATGGTTTATTACCCATATATTTATTATTGAAATTCACAGTTCCTAAGCAATGTAGGTATTATTACAGTTGAAGTTCTCCTCCCTCGGGCAAAGATGACCATAGCCCAATTTGGCTATGAATGTTAAGATCACATTATTTAGTTGGTTTGAATGAGCCAATCCTCTGAACCTTCAAAATACTGCTCGTATCTCTTGCAACCAATGTATTGGAAAACAATTCACATGTTACTAAGAAATGACCGCTCTACAAATGAGTTACCTCCACTCCATGATCCATTCAATAATTTTAATTTGGCATATGATGCCACTCAGAAATCCAATGTTTTGAACAAATATTTTTGCTCGATTACCAAGTTGAACGACGATGATGCTGTCTTGCCAGATTTTCATGACAGATGTGAAAATATTCTATCCCAAGTTATCGTTACTGAACAAGAAGTAATCGATATGTTATGTACTCTTAATGCTAATAAAGCTGTTGGTCCCGATATAATTAGTAATAGGATGTTGGTGTCGGTAAAGGAGGAGATATCGAAACCATTGTGTAGTTTATTTAATAAATCCTTACGTGAAAAAGTATTTCCATCGGACTGGAAAATCGCCCATGTAATCCTTCTGTTTAAAAATGGGGACAAATCTTTACCGTCTAACCATAGACCTATTTCTTTACTTTCTTGTGTAAGTAAAGTGCTGGAAAAAATTATTTTCAAGCATGTGTTTAATCACCTACTTGAAAATAAACTATTATACAAGTTCCAGTCGGGATTTATACCAGGTCACTCTACAAGTCATCAACTAATAGAGTTGTATCATAGAATAGTACTTGCATTAGAGGCAAAACAAGTGACCAGCGTTACATTTGCTGATATAAGCAAAGCATTTGATACAGTTTGGGTAAAAGCACTTTTATATAAACTTGGCAAATATGGTATTAAAGGGGATCTACTTTGTTGGCTAAACAGTTATCTTTCTAACCGTACTCAAAGGGTTATGATAAAAGATGCTTTATCCGGGATTGGTCATTAGCGTGCAGGTGTGCCTCAGGGGTCAGTATTGGGTCCTTTAATGTTCTTGATCTTCATAAACGATATTACTGATGAGATAATAGGTCTAGGTCGTCTTTTTGCTGATGACACGTATATTGTACACAAGATGAAAGCACACTAAGAAATATGATTAATACAGATCTGAATCACCTGAAAAAATGGTCAAACAGGTGGTTATTAAAGTTTAATCCCACCAAAACTGAAATTATTATTTTTAATGTCAATGGCGTTGAATGTAATTTAACATTTAATTTTGACCAAACAACTATTGATCCAATACATACACACAAACATTTAGGGATTGTATTCAGCAGCGACTGTAAGTGGACTAAGCACATAGACAAATTAATTGAATCAGCTTCGAAACAACTTAATGTACTCAGAAAATTAAAATACCGTCTTAACAGAAATTACTTAGAAAAAATGTACTTAACATTTATTAGACCTGTATTGGAATATGCATCTGAAGTGTGGGATAATTGTGGACAAATAAATTCGGACAGATTAGAAAAAGTACAACTTGAAGCTGCGCGTATTGTTACGGGATTACCATCGTTTGCCAGTATAAATTCTTTTTATATCGAGACGGGGTGGGAAAAGTTGAAAACTAGAAGGGAGGTAAGAAAATTGGTCCTATTTTATAAAATCGTTAACGGTCAAGTACCTGATTATTTAACAGAATTGGTACCACCTACAGTCGCTGACACTAATAATTATAATTTAAGGAACAGACTAAATATTTCACAACCATCATACCGATTATCTACATATCAACAGTCTTATTTTCCAAGTACGATTAAATTATGGAACATTCTAGATCTGGAACCTTCGTCAACTGCCGACACTTCCGTCTTTTAAATCCAAAGTGCAACAAAAATATTTTCAACCGAAAATTGTACCTTCTTACTTTTTTTTGGAGACCGATATCTTAGTGTATTGCATGCTAGGGCTAGGCTTAGAAATAAATGTAGTTCTCTGAACAGCGATTTATTTAAATCGAATTTGGTGCCTAGTGTTTCTTGTTCGTGTGGATATAAAAACGAATGTTCCGAACATTTTCTATTATATTGTAATAAATTCAATTTACTTAGAAATAACATGCTAATTAAATTATATATGCTTGATATGGGGGGTCTACCGGTAAATATCGATATTTGTTATTTGGAAATGATAACCTGTCTGTAGAAATAAACACGTTTATATTTTCATGTGTACAAAAATACATAAAAGATACACGGCGTTTCTCTTGAACCAACAAGTCAACATGTATAACATTATTGACAATTGTCAACGTGGTGTACTTCTACATGTACGTATATTCTTTTCTTGGTCGCACTTGGGGTATTGATTGATTGACGTGTCACAAGTCGATGAAATATACATGTGTTATTCAGTTCAAATTGTACTTACCTAGGTATGCAAGATCCCAAATCCCAACATATAAACTATGTCTAATCGTAATACGATCCAAGTATGCAACACACATACACCACGTGTTTAAGAATTGTCTTTTGAGGTGTGCTCGATTTGCAATATATTATACCTTAGCACACAGTATGTTTCATCGACTTTTGAAATTTGCATTTTTCGTTCTATTGTATGTTTTTTTTTCTTTTTTTCTTCTTCGTCTTCATATTCTGAACAAATATTTTATTATTATGTATTTAATGCTGTTCTGATTATATGTAAATTGATGTAATTAGCGGAGAAGACATTTCTAAGTTGTAAAACTTGTGTCTGATCCATTTGTTGTTATTATGAACAATAAAATAAGTTTAAATCAACATTCTGATTTTCAAGGCTACACAAATATTCTGTCAGAAAATAACAATTACAGCTCAGGAGGGGAAATGCTAGGTGACAACAACACACAATGTGGTGATTCCCTAATTGCTATCTGACGTGCGAAGTCGTTAATTTGACACAATCCTTACCGTAGGAATATTATATTTATCACGCTTCCCCGTTCCCATATCTTCACCTCTGTGTTAAAGGGAAACTTCGCGATTTTTTACATGTTAGCTAAATATGTTCCTGGTGATATAAAATACATATTCACAAAGTTTTATCGACATATTTCCACAAATAACGAAGCAAATCGCAAATTTGTAATTTTAATTTCTAATTTTTCAACTAGCTTGTGACGTTTTAAGCCAAAAATGCATTGTGGGATTGAAATTTAAAGTCTGGGTCGCTGATGTTAAATTCGCTTCATTTAAAGCGCTCAGAGGACTGTAATTTAAATCTAATAACCGTTGGAAAATTAAATACTGAAGTGAACAGCTACGTACTTTTTTGACAAACAACTATTGTAAATGAACAAAATGTTTCCTTTCCTTTATATTTACAACGGAAAGAGTGTTTTATAACAGTCACCTATATTCGCTATATATCGGATCCCTTTTACAATTATTTTCATTTTGTTTTACTGCTAATGTGTTGAAAAATATAATGGATAATTTTGACAACGCGTAACTTGTGTATTGATTGCTAGATTCTGTTTTAATCCATTTTTTATAATCATTATTCGGCATGCTGTTTACTGTTATTTTGATCTCCGCATGTAGATGTCCACTCGTGTGTTTTCTAGCCGGAGGGTAAAATTATATAGGTGTAAAATTCAAGGTGACCGGATTAATAAAATGGGAATTTGAATACACACTATTTGCTTTCCAAGACGAGTTGGTAGATCGTTTATTATCTATTAAAGATAAAATATTCTTAAAACATTAGAATAAATATAATGTTGAAATAACAGGAACAAATTATGTTTTAGATGATAAAAAAAGTATACACCATCCTTGAAATTATAAGTGTTCATTATGAGAGGCGCCAAATTGGCCTAACTATATATAGCTGTCTCGTCATAATAATTTAACGATCGATGTTCATAAAAGATCTTTTAATTTTAATATTAAATAAAATGATTTAGGCCTAAACGTTAAGAAATGATTTTTTCTTTTTAACAATAAAAGAAAATGATTATGATTTTACTTAATCATTATTTTAACAGTCGGTGTTCAAAAAAAGATGCTTTAATTAATTTAATTTAATCAAATGATTATGATTTTATTCAATCAATATTTCTTTACTTTTCTTTTGTTCAACGCGTGTTGTTTGTTTGGGAACATTTCTATATAAAGCCCCAAAATTAACGTTTTGGTTATAGCTTAAATATGTCGAGCTCAGGTACGGAAAGTGACTAGCGCCTCAAGTGATGTAGATTTCGACGACTATGGGGTGTTTGGTTACCAACTTGAACCAGAATATATACGGAAGAAGAACTCAGATAAATGGAAGAGACAGCGAGTGCCCAACGTCGGGAAATATATTTTTCATGTATTTTCAGAAGCGAGAGACCATATTTTAATCTTAAATATTGTATTCTTCAATAATTCCTGAATTAAGAAGTGAAAGCCGGGATTTACTTATTTTTATCTTCATTCTGAAAACGACAGGTACATTCACACCGGTTCACTCAGCAGGGTACCTAATATTGCGTAATGAGTTTAGATTCACACAGGAAATCGCCAGGCAGAATATACAAGTGTCAATTTACATCCGGTCGACAGGACTCTGACCGAATGCCTGAATACATGTGTCACAATCTTTGGCAATAATCAGAAACGCCGAATACACATTTTGTGACCCGTTAACTAACTTAACTTACACCTAAGGGTTGAAGGCATGTACAAGGAATATATACAAACAACGTACACAAGTCAAATAGACAAAAACATAGCAAGAACAGACAAATAAAATGAAAACAAATTACCCTACCCGCGACTAGAATAGCAGATGCAATACGCATTTTAAAGGTTCTAATAGGTGATCAAAATACACGACCCTGATCAAGTTGAAATATACATTAGGAATGGGTGCATATCAATGCACACTGCCGGATCAAGGAGGTGTTCGACAATTTAGTAAAATTCGTGTATAAATTGGGTAAAAACTGCTGGATCCGCGCCTGATGCAGCAATGATTCATGGGCTATTTTCACAAAAAATCTTAAGATTATCATTGATCGTAAGTTATATTGAATTGTTCATTTTTATATTGATTTTTTTGTGCCCCATCAGAATGATGTAGCAACAACCAAACTTATGAAGTAAAGCAGGGTGAATAGGGCAGGGTAGAAATTCTTCTAGCAAAATAGAAAAAAAAACATTCGTATGCAGTTTTTCCTTATAAAAACAACAACTAAATTTTTTATGACTATTCTGAGATTAATCAGAAGGGTCCGCCAGTTCGAAAGACATGATTAAAACAAACAAAAAATGTTTTCTTTACGCAGAGACATATTATATGTTACGCTTTGTTCAAATCAGAACTAACCGTTATAAAAACAGATTAATCTTTTTACTGTTGGCGAAAACGAATATTATATTACCACAAACAAATTATTATATTACGTAAGAGATGTACCCTGAAGTTTTGTATAATAAACTTTAAAAGTATTTATAATACTCATCGTCTGTAATTGTCAAATGAAAACTATTACAAATTATATGTTTACATAATCCTCTCAATTTTATGGCTTCCTACCCTGTAACTTTCTTTTTTCACTTAATTTCGTAGTTCTTCAATTTTGGAAACAAATATTTTGTAAATGTGTCTCATTAAAGACGGACGATTCGTTTGTTTTGCCATCTAAGCATATCTATAGAAACAAAACGTAAATCTGCAAAAAATGATTGTGTAATAAATTCATATATTTAAAATAATAAGAAAAATAAAAAGAATTACCATCAAGTTTCCTTCGAAACAGGAAGTTTCGAAATGGTCTTCGCAAACCAACTTTTTCTTAGTACTGGTGAAGCTTTCTATTCTGAGGTTGGTCAGCCAAGTCAAGTAGAGCTCTTTCTTTTTCACGGGGTCAGGAAAACAAAATAGGCTTTTTACATACCCTTGTCGATTTAAACAACCGTACGCCTGACAAGCCATATCGACACTGAATGAGGACACTGGTTTGTCACGCTTGTTTTGGGTCGTGTTGGTATTTAGACGTCACGTGATACTTGGTATTGAGATGCTATCAAAATGGCGACTTCCATGTATCGTTGACAGAATTTTAAAATCGATTTCATTCCCTTATCCAACATAATAAAACGCTAATATGCATATAAACATCCATATTTATACATCAGGAAAAACATATAAAAAAATGGGTTTTTTTGCGAAGTTTCCCCTTAACGTGGAAACTGGGAGGTCACACGTGGCGGTAACCTCACAGTATGACCCGTGAGGCAGAGATATCGCCTACGTCACAATATCTAGGCCGGTAATGTGTTTTTTGTCGTAATTTGACAGGTAAAATTTGACCCATATTTTCCACCAAAGCAAAGAAATACCACAGATTCATAATGGAAAACACCTAAATGTCAGGATGATAATATAATTATCGCTTTTTCTTCATGGTAATATTATAGTATTATTACGTGATGTTTTTCATATTGGCCTAGTTATAGGTCCGAGGCCTGCTGCATTGGCCTGAGGCGCAGAAATTTGACAGCATACAGAAAACCTCATAATATATACATAGACATTGACAATGGTTTTATTAGTTTTAATCCAACTTGAAATACACAAAAACAACACCTCACACTCGTTCTGCAATACGGATCCAGCAGTGAATAAAAAAATAAAATCACCTGTAAAAAATACACGAGATGTTTTCTTCTTTTGAATGTGTCAAATATCTATATTAGTGATAATAAAGTCCACAAATCTGTTGTCAATACCGTAGAATGAAATGAGTCTATAAGTTACTATCTTCTATATTTAGATACATGTACTTATTTTTTCCATAAATTTCGGTCGTGTCTCGACCAATCAGAACGCTCCATCCTATTCGTTGCGAATTTATTATTGCAGAACGATTGTGAGGTGTTTTTGTGTATTTCAAGTTGGATTATATAATGAGCTCTGACGTAGATTATTGACAACAAAGGTAGGCGTGTCATACACCATGTTGTAGAAAAATTATCATTTTTAAAGTAGAGAATAAATTTTAGCTCTTAGGAAATTCTAACAGTTTTTTCGACCGTGAACTGAGGCAACCGACGCGAAACTGATAAGAACTTTTCTTTGGGGGTGGACGTGAATAGTAAACAAATATATATATGAGACAAGTGCCTGTGTTTATTACATATATATATTAATACAATTTACAGTTCCTTAATAATGTAATGATTACTACCGCTGAGGTTCTCCTCTCTCGGGCATAGGTGACCAAGGCCCAATTTGACTATCCTATTTATACTCTGATTGTTTTGCTTCCAAATACTTAAATTATTTGGCTTTCCAATCGTTTGTCGTAGAGGGTGCTAAACTCGATATTTACGTAGTGTATGTTTTATTTCTTTAATACATGTAATAGCAAGCACCATTAGTTCTGTGTCTGTATAAGTGGAGTGATTTGTGTAGACTTTTACAGGGTTTGTAGCAAGAGTAACACCACGGGTGCCACATGTGGAGCAGGTTTTCCTTCAAAATAAATAAAACTGAAAACAAGGGGGGTGGATAATTCCACGTGCTAAATGATACATTTAGAATCTAAAAATGATTATCACAGCCTGCATTTTTGTTTGATAGTGACAAAATGATGTTTTCTTGTAGTGGACTTTCCAAGCAACATTCATGCAAATTGTGTGCCAAAATGGTTTTTGAGATGAAAAGTTGTGTCGTATTTGATCAATCAGAAAGCAGAATGGTGACTGACGGACATGTTGTGTGACCGATAAAGCAAAATCATGTATTTTTACTGAGAACCATACGTACATCATTCCGAAAAAAAGTCGGTTCTAATTGGTCAAAAAAATTGGCTTTCATAATACATTTTTGAATCACGTTATTAAGATGATTTACATGAGCCGATCCTTAGAAATTTCAAAATATTCCTCGTATGTCTTGACAGCAATGGTTTTCAATGCTAAACAAATATTCTGTTAGAAAATAACAACTACAGCTCAGAAGAAGTAATGATAGGAGGCAACAAAACAAAATGCGGTGGTTGCCTAAATGCTATTTGACCCGAGAAATCGTTAATGTAACACAATCTTTACAGCAAGTATATTATATTTATCACTGTTCTCCGTTCCTATATCTTCTTATTGATCGCGGTGTTATCTTATTCATCGCGGTGGTATCTCGTGTGACGTTGCTGATACAAATTAGAATTAAAAAAAATATCAGTGGGTCTATGCTCTACGTCAATCTTTAAAGACACAACTGTTGTTAAACACCTGTCTCTCCTCCATGACAAATATATTATTGTCTCTGCTGACAAGGCACCTAACGTTATTGTGTTTGTGTGTAAATCGCATTACGTAGACTGCTTGATAAAGGAATTAGGCATTGACAATTCACTTGACAACCCTACATATACCCCGAAGACAATGCGAAAGAGGAAATCCTCGACAATCATAAGTCTGTTTTATGGTCCTTTCGAAGTTCAACCAAAGATAAAGAATTGAATCTACCAACACTCTACTGGATTCCTATATTACACAAGTGTCCTTTCAAATCAGTGGTCAAAACCATGACTTGGTTTACCGTAATGGAATATCTGTGTCACAAATTAACACGGATATGTCACACTTGTCGTAAACACTTCCCGGTCATTTCCTCATGCATTACTTATCACCAGGTTTGTGACTATATTAACACGACGGGTGTCACTAGTGGAGCAGAAACTGCTTACCCTTCGGGAACACCTGAGTTCACCCCCAGTTTTTAGTGGGGTTCGTGTTACTCGATCTGTAGTTTTATGTGTATATTTTGTAGATGGTTGTTTGTCCTTCTGGACTTTTTCTTTTGGCCATTGTGTTGTCTGTTCGTCTTCTATTTACGGATTATAATTACCCCTTTGGTATCATGAACTATTCTTGATCAATGAGGCCATATGCGGATATATCGCCTATGTCACTATATCTAAGACGGTAATATGTCTTTCGACGTAATTTGAAAGGTGAACAATATTTGACCCATTTCATTTACCAATGCAAAGAAATACCACGGATTCATAATGGAAAACACGTAAATGGCAGGGTGATAATATAATTATTAGTTTTTCTTCATGGTAATATCACCAAATGTCAGACTGCCCACATAGAAAGGATGTTATTGCTTTGTTTGATTATATATGTAAGACTCAGATGGACATCCAGCCTCTAATCGACACGGAATCCTTAAATCCATGTCTGATTTCTACGTCACAGACATCTGTATCACAGATATATGTACTTCAAATTTTCAAAGCCATGTTCTTCTTTAAATTATCAAATCGGTGTCCAATTCACAAATCTATGTCCTTTTTTAAATTATCAAATCGGCGTCCGATTCTCAAATGTTTGGCCGTCTCTCTCTCTCTCTCTCTCTCTCTCTCTCTCTCTCTCAAATCGACGTCCAATAACGTCACTGACGTATTCCCCTTCTATAACCCTTACCCTAACCAATAAATCGGCTATAGATCTGTGAATTTGGAAAGGACACTGATTTGATAATACTCTTAAATCGGGCCGTGATTTGAGATAATGACGTCAGTGGATGCTGATTTGAGGAGTGGACGCCGATTTGAGTGTGCTATGTATTGATCATCTTTGAATTACCACTTTGGTATCATCACACTTTTCTTAAATCCACTGGACCATTCACTCAAATATCAGCTTTGAATAGCGATTACAACGGGTTTTGAAAATATTTGTGAACTAGATTTTAAATCTTATTGTTCTTTAAGTAACTACCCGACATGCATTTTCTCCTGAAGTGTTAGCTATCACTATTCTACCATCGTATCAAGTAGTCAGTTAACCTACGATAATTCATTGACCTTCCTATTGTACTGTCCATGTTTATGTTGTCATTTATTTTTGTGATAGTATGTGGTCTTTGTGAGTGAAAGCGAATCTGTGAAAGTGTTTTATCGTTTGATTATATATCTAATGCCGTTGGAGATCCAGATATCAAGAGGGGAGCGTTGGGATCACATTAATCGGTTTCATCCCGCCACAGTTTTGTGCATGTCCCAAACCAGTGACTGGATTTCCAGCAGCATATGTCGTGGTCTTTCTTGTGTTCAGTAAGTTCAATTAAGATGAGAGGTGATTTTCCGTTTTGCTTGATATTGGTGGAATTGATGTTCATCACTGTTTAACCTTTATTTCCGTAATGAGTCTTAATCTTCAACTTTATTCAAGAAGAGTTTGAAGATACCAAAGGGATAATCAGAATCCGTATATCGAAGAAGAACAGACAACACAATGTCCAAAAGAAAAAGATCAAAAGGACAAACAACGATCTACAAAACATACACATAAAATTAAAGATTGAGTAACACGAACCTTACTAAAATACCGGATGTGAACTCAGGTGCTCCGAAATGGTAAGCAGTTCCTGCTCCACTAATGACACCCGTCTGGTTAATCTAGTTACAAACCCGGTGATAAGGCATGAATGAGGAAAGGACCGGGAAGTGTTTACGACAAGTGCAACATATTCGTAGTGACTTGTAACACAGATATTCCATAACGGTCAACGTACGTGCCATAGAGGTTGTCATTTCTATGAAAGAAAACTGGCGGCCTAAGCCATTATTTTAATGTTAGATAGAACACAGGGACATCATCAGAAGACGTAGCATGGAAACAATATCAACTAAGTGCCAATACCAACTACCTCACATTTAATTTAATTTTTCAAGACATCAACCTTAAGACAAAACATGACGAGAATCGCTGAACAGTAGTAGGTCATAGTGAAAATAAAATGATACAGTGTTGAGTTTTGTTTTTATCTCTTTTCTTCTTTGTCGTCGTATTCTCTATCTTTCGATTTACAACTATTAATTAGCTCTTTGATATCTTCCATTTTTCCTTATAGAGGTGTTCGTTAAATTTAAAATATATTATGTTTATTGTGTGATATTTGCAAGACATACAGGAATATATATTTTAATACATGTCGTTTCTGTTCTCTACACATTACGTTAACCTATAACAGCAAATTGTGTTCTTCCACATTTTGTGCCATTTTAAGCTGTATATTGCAGTCATATTGCCATGTTGTCCTCAGTAAGACCAGTATATGTTGATACCCTTAAACATTTGTTGCAGATTTGCTGTCAAAAAAGTTCACAATTAAGCTTAGTTTTATGTTGTTGTCAATCATACGTGTATTGTATGCGACAAGACCCGTATGTGTTCACCTCCTATCACTATTTGTAGCAAGCTTACTATCAAAATTGTCCATATTTAAGTCTAGTTTTATGCTGTCAGTGCGTGTGACCTGTTGCTGTCAGTCGTAAGCATAGTGTATAAAGTAAGACAAGTAACATGTTTATGTAAGAAGAGTTTGTGATAATCATTGTTGATTCTAAATTGTCAGTTTTATTTATTTCGAAGTAAAACGTTCTCCACATGTGGCACCCGTGGTGTTACTCTTGTGTCAAACCCGGTACAAATCTACACATATCACTGCACTTGTACATACATAGAACTAATGGTGCGTGCTATTACACGTATTAAAGATGTAAAATATATCGAATTTGGTGCGCTCAAAGACGCGCCATTGAAAGTCAAATAATTTCAGTATTTGGAAGCAAGACAATCAGAGTATAAATAGGATTGTCAAATTGGGCCTTGGTCACCTATGCCCGAGAGAGGAGAATCTCAGCTGTAATAATAATTACATTATTTGGGAACCGAAAATTTCAATAATAATTATATATGTATTCAACCATCTCAGTGCCAAAGAACTGACTACTAGAGAGATGCCCTAAATGAGGACTAATAGTCTACCAGAAGAGGTATCGACCTTTTCATGGTTATACAAACATATTAATAGTCCACCGGCAGAGGTATGGACCCAGTGATAGTATCTCTTTGCCTTAGTGGAAAATATGGGTCAAAAATATATTTCACCTGTCACAATATGGCGAAACTTACCCTCTTAAATATTGTGACGTAGGCGATATCTTAGCCGCACCGGATATACTGTAATGATGCCTCCGCCTGTAGCCTCCCAGTGTCCAAGATAACACAGAGATAAGTAAGATAATATAGGATTTAGGAAACCACCGCATTTTGTTTTGTTGTCACCTATCATTTCCGAGGGGGTGGGGTGAACTTAGGTGGGATAACCAGCCATTGCTCCGCTAGCGGCATCCATCGTGTTAATCTAGTTACAAACCCGATGATAAGTCATCAATGAGGAAAGGACCCGGAAGTGTTTACGTCAAGTGGAAAATATCCGTGGTCATTAGTGACACAGATATTTCATAGCGGTCAACCAAGTCATGATAGCGACCATAAAACTTTCGAAGTGATGACTTCAACTTAACCAAGATGAAACCTTGGTTCAGCAGCAACATCTATCAAGGAAATCTTGATAGGAACCACAAGCTTTGGAATATCGTGTCAACATAGAGATATATACTCCATATGCAGGTGCTGCTGGAATGTTGCTACATATAAATGGAAAGTTCACAATGGGAAAATTGAAATCATCTCTTTTGTCGTAACGTTTCGTTCTCAACCGCCACTCACTGTCAATTTCGAGGTGTAGGTCACGGTATGATTCAGAGTTATCTGTATCTGTGGTATCCTTTATTTCAAGCTCAATGTGATAGAGGCGATCAACGAAATCACCAAACCTAGAATTATTTAGTGGAAGAACATAATCTACTAAGTATATAGCGGAACGTGAAATTAAAGGATGGGGCTAGCATCTTTTCGTTTCATTTGAGAAACCCCTGTATAAAATATGTCTCATACGAATAAAGGAACAAGTCGGTGAGAAGAGGAGCACAGTATATACCCATAGGTATGCCAACTGTCTGTTGAAAAACGCGTCCAACAAACATAGCAAATATGTTGTCAATCACAATTGAGCATATTGAAGATATCAGTTTCAGAGAACTGTTTGGAAAAACCAAAGTGTTTTTTTCACAAAATAAGATATGTCCCATCCTAGCACAAGGTATGTAACATACTTCCACGCATTTATTTCTGGTAGCGATTTGCAAGGATCAATCCACAGAGGTGTCCAAGGTAGATCAGGGGTGTCTTGTTATAATATGGAAGACCTGGCGGTTGTCCATAGTGGCTAACGAGTTCCGGGGGGAGAATAAGGGTCGTCCCAATCATGCCTACCCGGACGGGCAGCGCGATATCAGATGTATTACGTCCCGTCATAAGAAGGGTGTATAAACATACATTTTAATTGTTGGTGAGTCAAATGAAGCAATCCAATGATTTCATTTCTACCTTCGATCACTTCCAATCACGAATAAAATGGGGGGGTATAGTGTTGAACGCCATTTTCAACAATATTTCAGTTATATAATGACTGTCAGTTTTATTTGTGGAGGAAACCGGAGTACCAACAGAACACCACTGGCCTACTATAAGTCACTGACAAACTTCATCACATAATGTTGTAACGAGTACACCTCGCATGAGCGGGATTCGAACTCACAACGGTAGTGGTGATACAATCCCTGTAAAAAAATAACTTCATTTATATCACGTTTTAGCAACATGTATTGTACCCCAGCGTAACGTAAATATTTTCATATCTAAATAAATATCAATTTTCAGATGTTTATGTTAGAATTCTCTAGAAATGTTGTGAAGAACTTAACGTAACAACATCATATACTTTAAATGCCAAAGGTGTCGAGTCGAGATGACAAAATGGCATTAAATACCACACAAAATATTGTTTTTCCAGAAACAACGAATTGTTGTGATATCCTTAACAAATATTTCGCAATATATCTTTTATATTAGATTGATAGTCGGTATGTCAGATGTGGAGGAGGAACTGCATACCATTCTGGAGAACCTGGATTCATCCCCGGTGTTTAGAGAGGTTCGTGTTGCTCGACCTTAAGTTTTCTGTGTAATGTTTTGTAGATAGTTGTTTGTCATTCTGGCCTTTGTCTTTTAGCTATTGTATTGCCTGTCCTTCTTCGATGTACGACTCTTGATTGCCCCTTTTGGTATCTTCAAACTTGTCTTGAGATAAATACTTTTATAGTATCACATGATTGCAAGTATGTTTCCATTATTTAATTCAATGCTTTATTTATTTATAGAGGATTGAAAACAGCCCGAAGTCTACAAAGTTGGTCTCCGCAACATACATATGATACAAAACATTATATACAAGACACGACAAGACAATACAACATACTATCTCACACTCATTCACTCATAATAGTTAATACAAATTATATTTTCAATAGCAATTTAAAATATGTAAATTTATTTAATATAGAATAAATTGGATTATTTAAGTGAGAGAATGTTTCGTTAAACTTTCACGTATTTTCATTTGAGTTATCTCGCTTCTGCTGCCTGTCCGATAGTGAAACTAGAATTCATTTGACTTCTTGGAAATCATACCACGTCACTCGAAATAAGGCAAATCAGTTAATGTGATGTCAAACATCCTTTCTGAATATCGTATGGGAGTGTTGACACGGAAATTCTGCAACAGAAAAATGCTTGGTGCACAAGTAGTCTACAAAGATGGGAAGGACAATTCGCCAGTCCAGGATGGCTGTAGCACCATCACCGTACGTTAAACAGTACAATAGAAGACGGAGCACTAGGGGTCAAGCAGCTGCCGAAACATCATCGGGACAAGTGGTTCAACAACAGGGTAGCGATCAATCTTCAGGAGTTGCAACTGTTAGTAATCAGACAATGACGCAAAAGCAGCAGCATGCCTTAGCCAGCTCTGTATCACAGTTATTGGTACCAGAGATTTCTCGGCAAATATCTCAAGCCATAGCAACCATAGAGAGGTCGCCTTCAAATGTGGCTACTCCAATTGTTTCAAACACAGGTATGGTTAATGAACAGTCACATGTATTATTTGTACATAATGATAATGATCAAAATTTAAGTTCTGTATCAATTACACGTATTATGGATAACATAGGTATCCACGTCTCCCAACAATTAAAAGAAAAACATATAAAGGAGGAATATGTCGATTTACTCCCTGTAACATTATCAGAAGCTAATAATGTTGGGTCTAGAAGTATTGTAATGGACCAATCCGGTATGCTGAAATTACAAACAAAAACAAGCAAAAAGATAAATGACATATGTATTTGGATAGACGCCTTTCTAACTTTTTAAAGTATATATTTAAATGCGCATCCTAATAGTGCACACGGCTTATTAAAATACATGCTTAACATAAAGTTGGGGGCTTCAAGGTCAAAAAACCTTGGATGAAGAAATTATGATCAGCAATTTCGTATGAAAAAGGAAAGAAACCCATCACTTTCTTGGGGTGACATAGACATGGAGCTATGGGTGTTCAGTATTTCACAAGGTCATAATTCAAATACACAATCATACATACATCAATCTCCTTATGGTAAATGTTTTCACTATAACAATAAGGGAAAATGTGAGCGTTCAAATTGTAATTTGCTCATAAATGCATAAAATGTAGTGAACCTCGTCAAGCTATATATTGTCAGCTTAAAAGAAAAGACCAACCTATTGATAGTAGTAATAGTAGCCAGGGTAATTTTCTTCTCGAT
The DNA here is from genome assembly GCA_963383655.1 of Bathymodiolus septemdierum. Lineage (NCBI taxonomy): Eukaryota > Metazoa > Mollusca > Bivalvia > Mytilida > Modiolidae > Bathymodiolus > Bathymodiolus septemdierum. The sequence goes on along the minus strand of OY726525.1, from coordinate 30,027,538 downwards.
AACGGAAAAATTCGATTTCGCTCAGAGAGGCAAAATGGGCCAGTTAGGCAAAACACATATTAATGTTAAAAAAATGGAGGAATTCTTAGAATTTTACCCAAACACAGTGGATGCACACATTTTATTAGATGGTTTTACTTCTGGTTTCAAAGTAAATTATGAAGATCCGCGCAGCTCGTATGATTCCATTAACCTTATTTCAGCAAGGGAACATGAACAGCAATTAGAAGAAAACATTTATGAAGAGATTAGGGAAGGTAGAATTGCAGAACCTTTTTGAAATAAGCCTTTTAATAATTTTCGTATATCCCTCATAGGTCTTGTTCCCAAAAAAGATGGGGGGATGGCGATTGATACAACATTTGTCATACCCACTTGGCAACAGTGCCAACAATTATATAGCCCAGATTTGTCATCTGTAGAGTACACTTCTTTTGATAAGCTTTTGAATACTATCAGTGGTATCGGTCAAGGAGCAGTCTTAGCTCGTATGGATATTAACTCTGCCTTCCGTTTGTTAATTTTGAGTCCGGAAGACTTTGAATTATTCGGTTTCAAATTTAAGGGTCTCTATTTTTATGATAAGTGCCTGCCAATGGGCTGCTCTGCCTCATGTGCAGTGTTTGAAAAATTTTCTTCATTTTTGGATTGGGCTATAAAAGAGAGGTCTGGATCTGAATCCATTGAACATTATTTAGATGATTTCTTGTTTGCAGGCCTAGCAGATTCAAGTGAATGTACAAATTTAATGTCAAATTTTAGCTCAAGAGTTGGGTATTCCCTTAGCAGTAGAAAATACCATTGGCCCCTCATGTGTCATCACATTTTTGGGTTTGGAGATAGATACATTGGAAAGGGTAATTAAAATCCTTCCTCCCAAGTTGTCAGTTGATTGAAACCTTAAATAAAAAGAAAATTACTCTTAAGGATCTACAGTCTCTTACTGGTTTGCTGAATGTTTGCGCACGCACGCGCAATACCAGCTGTTAAGGCATTTAACAGGCGTTTCTTTGAAGCAATGCAGGGGGTATGTAAGCCTAATTATTTCATCCGGTTTTCTGTTGGTATGAAAGATGATATAAGGATGTGGTTGTCATATCTAGAAAAATTCAATAGGTCATGCACTTTTGGGCTAAATGAATGGTTATCAAATATGCAATTAGACTTATACACAGACAGTGCTGGGAGCCCAGACCACGGTTGTGGCGTGTATTTTTCCACGCATTGGACATTTTTTCAGTGGCCTGCTAGTTGGAATCGGTTCGAAATAATGACACACATTACTTTTCTAGAACTTGACCCTATCGTTTTGTCAATTGTTCTATTAAGGCATCAATTTTGTAACAAGCAAATTATATTTCATACTGACAACTTAGCACTGGTACCAATTGTAAACAAGAAATCTTCAAAATCAGAAAGGGTGATGGGGTTAATTCGACCTTTGGTCTTACATACTATGCTGTGTAACATGCTATTTAAAGCAGTACATAGCATATCGAAGGTCGTGTTAACTCCATTGCGGATGCCAGTTCTCGCAAACAGTGGCTGAAGTTCCGACAGTTGGCTCCAGTGGCGGAGGTATTACCTACAAATATCCCTCCAGAATTTCTGGATTTGATCTTGGGGCTGAAATTGGTAGATTAGTTGAATCATTTTTAGCGGCTAATACAAGAGATGCATACCAGACAGGAGTATTGAACTTTGAAACTTTCTGTGTAGATTATGAACTGGCACAAATTTGGCCGCCGCCTATACCTCATGTAGCACTTTTTATAGCATTTTTGTCTTTAAATCTATATTGCAGCAATTAATTTTCGTTGCAAGTTTTATCGAAACTATGATATTTCCCAGCAGTTCATTGTTAAAAAGATGTTAGAAGGAATGAAACGTTCAAAAATTGTAAAAGATATCAGATTACCTATAACATTGGATCTCTTAAACATAATTATAAATCAATTGCCAGTTATTTGTTGCTCAGGATATGAATCCACTCTGTTTGCTGCTGCAGTTTCAGTGGCATATCATGGTTTTTTCAGAGTAGGGGAAATAGCTTTTACAAAATCTGGACATTCCCATCAAATATTAGGTCTACAAGACGTTAACATAATTATAAAAGGCGCCCAGTATTTCATAAACGTGTCCGGGTCCCTTAGTCTGCCATTCTAAAGGGAAACCAATTACTCGTTATCAGTTTACTGCAGTCTTACAAAAGGCATTACATTCAGCTGGTATTGTAGATGCTGCTAGATATAAGTCCCATTCATTCAGAATAGGGGCAGCCTCAGAGGCCTCGGTACATGACGCTAGTAATGACAAGATTATGAAACTTGGGCATTGGAAATCTAATGCTTATAAGAAATATATAAGAACTGACGTGTACAATTTTGGATATTATGTTTGAAGTTAACAGTTTTAATGTATGTTAAATTGTATATAGGTTCTAGTGATGAGTGCACAATTCGGGTAGTCGGCTCATCAATAGTTAAGAAGGCTTTCATTTATTCCCGCAGCACATATGACGGAACACAATTGGGTTTGAACAGGCATGGGTACAGAGTATGGTGGCAGGGATTGGGAGGTATGGTTTGGGACGAATTAGTCCCAAGGATTAAATACCTTCTTAATTTTGAGGATTCCCCATCTATTTTAGTAATGCACTGTGGCGGTATTGGTCATGTGCCACTTTTAGATTTGAGGAACCAAATCTGGTCCTCTATATGGGAAATTCAACCTCGTTTGCCATCTACTCGTCAAGTTTGGTCCCAGATTTTACCACGAAGTTCTTGGCGTTACAGTAGCAATAATATGGCATTGCATTTTGCTGCCTGGTTTTGTATTCAACTGGTAGGTGCTTATGTAAAGTACCCCGAGTTAGCTTGGGATAAAGAGGGACTTTTTTCTAGGGATGGTGTTCATTTGTCAGATATGGGCAATGAACTGTTTTTGTGCAGGCTGCAGAATAGATTGTTTGAGTTGACCATGTGATTTTGGTATATATGTTGCAGTAAATGTTTGCTTTGTGTCCATTGGTTTTGACAGCGAAGGTGCCACGACGGATGTTCTGTCGCTTCTGCCTTTCTATGGCGGTGGTCCCTTCTCAAGTTGATGGGGACAATATGGCGTAAAGGTAGCGACACAACATCCAGTATAAGGCATAATTTCTGTATTGGACAATAATTATAATGCATAATGAACAATAATCATCATGCATAATGAACAATAATTATAATGCATAATGTTTTAGTGAATAGTAATGCTTAAATAGGGCCTGCCATTTTCATCTTTTCGGCGTCCCAATAATGTCCAGGCATGTGCACTCTTCGCCAAAATAAATATTTTGATTAATAGTAAATTTTCTTGTTGCCATGAGAGAATCTATAAATAAGTAAATTTATTCGATATAGAATGAATTGGATTATCTAAGTGAGAGAATGTTTCGTTAAGCTTTCACGTATTTTCATTTGAGTTAGCTCGCTTTTGCTGCATGGCAGATGGTGAAACTAGAATTCATTTGACTTCTTGGAAATCATACCACGTGACTCGAAATAGGGCAAATTAGTTAATGTGACGTCAAACATCCTCTCTGAATATCGTATGGGAGTGCTGACACGGAAATTCTGCAACAGAAAATGTTTTGGTAAAATAGGGTGGTATATTTTAAAAACCCAATAACCTCTCATTTTGTATCAGATACTGCTGTTTTCTTGTGTATCATTTCAGGTCAATTCCTGAATTCCGCTACAACTGCCACGACTGGAAGGGCAATGGATATAATGGATAACGGTTTGTGCGTAAAGTTAGCGACACAACATCCAGTATAATGCATAATTTTTGTATTGGACAATTTCCTCTGTTTTTTACTGAGCTTCTGTTCCCAGGGTCAATATCCTTAGAGCAATAATGTTTTTAAATTGCAATGCTTAATGTGGATTGCACAGTAATTATAATGCATAATGTGGAAGGAACAGTAATTTAATCCATAATGTGGATTGTACGGTAATTATAATGCATAATGAACAATAATTATAATGCATAATGAACAATAATTATAATGCATAATGAACAGTAATTATAATGCATAATGTGGAAGGAACAGTAATTTAATGCATAATGTGGATTGTACGGTAATTATAATGCATAATGAACAATAATTATAATGCATAACGAACAATAATTATCATGCATAATGGACAATAATTATAATGCATAATGTTTTAATGAATAGTAATGCTTAAATATAGCCTGCCATTTTTATCTTTTCGGCGACCCAATAATGTACCAGTCATGTGCACTCTTCGCCAAAATAAATATTTTGATTTACAGTCATTTTTCTTGTTGCCATGAGAGAATCTATAAATAATTACAAAGCATAGAATCTCTAGAAATCTATTGCTGTTTTCAATGAATTCACATACAAACTGAAATATAACTATGTCATCATCCATAGATTAATCATCACTTCCTTGAAGTAAAAGCTCAACTAAATATGTGTTTAATTCATTTTTGAAACTATTTAAATTCATATTTGGACAGAGCAATGATTTAATCTTGTAAAAAAGTGTTTTTCTTAACTCATCATGTTTATCGCAGTAAAGAAAAAAGTGTTCAGAAGTTTCAGACTTACTGTGGCTACACCTATTACATAATCGTGAGGGTATAATAGTATAACTGTAAAGATGGTCGTTTAAGCCACCTAGACCAAGTCTTAGACGTGTGTGATTAATTTTTCCTAGACCGAAACCTTTCGAGTATATCTTTTTTGTGCTAAATTCATTTAAATGTTGACAAACCAGCTCCTTAAAATTATTCAGAGAATTTGAATCCTTAATAAACGATAGGAGAACATTCCAGTCTCTAATTGTAGCTGGAAAGTAGGAGGATTGATATTTAACTGTACGTGTAAATAAAGGTAGAACGAAGTCCTTTCTGCGAAGGATATAATTTTCTGTATTATGATTTACAAGTGGGCAATAATCGCTAAGGTAATTTGGACATTGTTTGTTTTTTATTTTGTAGAATAAAGTAAGCCTATGGATTTTCCGCCGAATATGTAGTGGAGATAGTCCTAGCTCATTTAATAAGTCTTTATGTTTTGTTATTTTAAAAGCACCCGTTGAGAGAATCGCTGCTCTTCTTTGAACCTTCTCCAAGAATTCAGATTCGTAATTTAAACAATTATCATATACACGTCTCCATAATCTAGAATAGGTCTGACTATAGTCTTGTACTGTTTTTCAAGACATATTCTAGGTAGAAGACTTTTCATCCTTCTAAACGCTTGTTTGCCTTTTTACATATTTCTGTGATATGTTTTCTCCACGATAGATTTTTGGAAAGTATTAAACCTAAATGGTTATGTTCATCTACTTCTTTTAGTCTAATTCTATTTAAATAAAGGGCGGTATATACAGTTTGATGAGATACTTTATTAGAAAATATCACGAATTCAGTTTTATTTGAATTGATGAAAGTAATTCTCCACTGGACTGACCATTTATTTAATCTCTCTAAATCATTATATAAAATATCAAATGGATCATTATTGTCAATGGCTTTTATCAGTGTCGTGTCATCAGCAAAAAGCTTTATGTCACTTTCAATATTAATATTAATGTCATTAATATAAACAAAGAACAGCAAAGGTCATAAAATAGATCCCTGGGGAACTCCAGCACTTGTGTATTTTATATTTGAACACTTACCATTAATGACAACTTTTTGTGATCTATTCGAGAGATAGTCTTTGATCCAATTTAATGCATTACCACATATACCTAATTGTTTCAATTTCAAAAATAAACCTTCATGCCACACTTTATCGAAAGCATTTGATACATCGAAGAAAATAGTACATATGTCATTACCTTCATCAATAGACTTGTAAATTGTGTGAAGCATACTTACCAAAAGATTAATAGTGGAGTCATTTCTTTTAAAACCACTGTTATTTTCAATTAGTAAATTGTTCTCTATTAGAAATTCATATAATCTTTTAAATACAATTTTATCTAAACATTTTGATATCGATGATAATAATGCTATAGGTTTGTAGTTTGATTTATTTTGTTTATTACCAATTTTAAAAACAGGACAGACATTTGATACTTTCCATTTTAATGGAAATACTCCATGTAACAAACAATAATTGAATATTTTTGTAAAAGGTTTACATAGAGTATGAGGACATTTCCTTAAAATTATGTTATTCAGACCATCAGAACCTGATGACTTATAAATATTTATTTTAGATAGTAATTTTAAAACTTCACTTTCACTGGTTTCAAGAACTTCTAATTTATTATTACAAAGTGGTTCAAAATGGGGTAGGGGTGGAGGATTTGTGTCATCAAGCCTCATATGCGACGAAAAGAACTCATTAAATATTTCTGCTTTATGTACATCGTAGGATATTGTACTTGAATTTTCAATAAGAGGTGGTATACAATGCTGAGATTTAGAACCCAAGATGGATTTACTAAGTGACCAACATTTCTTCACATCTAATTTATCATCTGATAATTTATTTACTGTATTCTCAGAATATCTATTAATAGCTTCTCTTTTCAATCGATTTGCTTCTCTTCTAGCTATAATGAATCTTAATTTATTTTCGTCAGTGGGAACTTTTTTATATCTACTGAGTGGTCTGTCTCTGAATCTAAGACCACGCACTTACTTCATTAGACATCCATGGTTTATCTTTAGGTCTGATTGTTACAACTTTGTTAATAATATGCTCTCAGAAAATTGAAAATAAAAAGTCATATGTACATTTGTATACTGTATAATGTCATCTATGTCATCAAATATTAGGAATGCAGTAGAAAATGGAGCAGTGGATAATGAATTATTTAATTTAGTAATTAGTAATTATAGTCCCACACTTCGCGATAATAATCATACTGTTTATAAGATTTTATATTAAGTTTACAAAATATTGTACAATGATCTAAATTTGATAGCGGGGAGGTAACCCCTGAATCCGTTATAAGGTAAGGGGCATCACAAAATATTAAATCTAGTAAGCTTTCAGAGTTGTCATTATAACTTGTTGGTTCTTTAATTATTTGATCAAAATTTCTTGATTCTCTTAATTCCACTAGTTTATTGCCTAATTCACTAGCTATATGTTATCCGACTATTTATTACATTTGTCATTCAAATCCCCTAGAATAAGCACAGCATCAGGTGAATCAAGTTTAACAGTGTCAATACTATCCTGAAGTTGTCAAAAATATTTTTCCCCATTATGTTCCAGAGCAGGACTCTTTCCTAAACAACCGCATCGGTGATGTAATGGTTAGCGTCCCCGCCTCGAGTGCGGTAGGTTATGGGTTCGAGCAAAGATGGGGTAAAAACAAAGACAATAATTGTTGCTTCCCCGCTAAACATTCATTACAAAAGGAAACAGCAAAGACTGGTTGGGCCCGGAATCAGAATATTGTGTACGGGAGGGGTGTCAGGTCTATACACGGACTGTTGTTTCAGTGAGCTAGTATATCCAATTAAGCGTGTTGGTCTGGTACAAAGCGGGTATCATCATCATCTCATTACAAATTAACTTGTTCTCGCCATTATGTAGCTGCATAATTGCTGAGTTGGCGCTAATCAACAATCACTCACTCATATCTGTATTCGACCAGTATCTTTTACGACTAAAGTGGTAAAGAACTTGTATAAAATTCACTGCAATTTAAAAGTATATGTTTATTTTATATTTTGACATGAAAACTAAAACAACATGTATTGTACCCCAGTCTAACGTAAACATTCACACTTTTAAATAAATAAAAATTTGAAGATGTTTATGGTAGAAATGTTGCCCTTTAAATATTGCGAAAAACTTAACGAAACAACATCACGTACTTTAAATGGCAAAGGTGTCGAGTCGAGCGCCAAAATGGCATTAAATGTCACACAAAATATACTTTGATCAGAAACAACCAAATGTTATGAGATCTTTAACATAAATATTCCTCAATATATCTTTTACATTAGATTGATAGTCGGCATGCCATTTTTGGAGCTGGAACTGCATACCCTTCTGGAGAACCTGAATTCATTCCCGGTTGTTAGTGAGGTTCGTGTTGCTCGATCTTTAGTTTTCTGTGTAATGTTTTGTAGACAGTTGTTTATAATTTTGGCCTTTTTCTTTTGGCCATTGTATTGCCTCCCGTTTTTTTCTTCGATTTACGAGTCTGATTGGCCCTTTAGTATCTTCAAACTTGTCTTGAGACAAAGACTTACATTGTATCACATGGTTGCAAGTATGTTTCCATTATGTTCGTGAACAACACTCTTTCCTAAGCAACCGCATCGGCGATGCAATGGTCAGCATCTTCGCCTCGAGTGCGGTAGATCATGGGCTCGAATACCGATGGGGTCAAACCAAAGACAATAAAATTGATATTTGTTGCTTCTCCGCTAAGCACGCAGCACTAAGGAGAGTGTCCGAGAGTGGCGACAGGTCTATCCGCGGAATGTTGTTTCAGTGAACTAGTACTATACAGATCCAATTAAGCGTGTTGGTCTGGTACAAAGCGGGTATTATCATAGTAACTTGTTCTCGCTGTGATATAGCCGACAAATGGCTGATTTGGCGGTAAACAACAATCACTCACTTATATCTGTATTCGACATGTACTTTTTACGACTAAAGTGGTAAAGAACCTGTATAAAATTCATGTTTATTTGATATTTTGACATGAAAACAAATAACAACATTCATTGTGCACCAATCTAACGAAAACATTTGCAATTAAATAAATAAATATAAATTTGCAGATGTTTATGTTAGAATTGTCTAGAAATGTTGTGGAGAACATAACAGAACAACATCACGTACTTTAAATGGCAAAGGTGTCGAGTCAAGTTGACAAAGTGGCATTAAATGTCACACAAAAAAAACATTCCCCACAAAATATTCTTTCATCAGAAACAACCAAATATTATGATCTTTAACATAAATATTTTTCAATATATTTTTTATATTAGATTCTCAGTCTGCATGCCATTTATATTAAATGTGATATGGTATTTGAAGGTTATATATATGCCATGTGTTGTCTATTGCGCATAACAACAACAGAAAATAGGACGTTGGACTCTCTGGAATATGACTTCATCATAACATTACGTCACGAAAAAAAAAAAAAAAAAACTGATTTGAACTCTTCAAGCTCTTGTCCTCATTTGGAACATGGATGAAATATATCCACTGGATCTTAAGCAACTAAACACAATGAACATGGTGCAGTTATTGGTGTTTAACGTCCGGCTTACCATCAGCAGGTATTGTTGACAGTATGAACATGATCAATACGTTGTTGTTTGTTTATATTTGTATTGTTGTTAGGGATAATTCAGTACCAGAGTCGGAGGGTCTGGATTCTATTAACCGGTGTGTCTGCCTCATCCTAGGACCTGAATTTCGAGCGCCATATGTCACGAGAGGTTGTCAGTTTGGTGTTCACAATAGATTGAGGGAAGAGGTGGATGTTCATTTTTGTAATATTGTGAAATTGTTGCCACTCACTGTTCACAGTTTCATTTTAGAAAGTGTTGTTTCTCTTATTATCATTTGATGTGTCCTGTGCAATAGCATTAAATTGTAGGGAGAGGGCGTTAGTAACGTTGTCATATCTGTGCCCATTGCTGATATAAGAGCAATAAAATTAAACTAATTTGTCGCTGTCCGTTTGTTATTATGCTTCCTGTACAATAACCTTACATTTGTTATTATTTACAATTATCTGATAAACAGTAAATATTTAAATTAAGCACACCTTATTTCAGAAGTCACAATACATGTACAAACATATTTGTCTATGATAGAATAGGGGCCATTGTGGCCGTGACCGTATGGTAGTTGAATTTTACAACTACCTAAGCAAGTAGTGCATATCACCACTGATGTTGTGAGTTCGAATCTCGATCAGGGAGAGGCGTACAACATTATGTGATAAAGTTTGTCACTGACTTGCGACAGATCGGTAGATTTCACCGGTTCTCCGGTTTCCTCCACCAACAAAGCTAACCGCCATGATATAACTGAAATATTGTTGAAAGTGGCGTTAAACACCATAAAGCAAACAAACATGTAATAGATATTATGTTTACTGCACAAAATATTACCATATCTTATATTAATTTCCATAACGTTTTACCATAAGACAAGCTTGAAGGTACCAAAGGGGAAATCAGAAGTCGTAAATCGAGTACGGACGGACTAAATGATAAAAATAAACAATGATAGAAAAAAAGAAACGCTACAAAGAAAAGTAAAGATACAAAAAAACAGTGATGGATTCAGCTACGGGAGAAATCACAGGTTATTATATTAACATTTTGCACAGATTACGGGATTATATAGACATGTCATTTTTATATGAACTTGGATTTGTTTGTCCACATTAAGAGGAATAATTCCAATATTTTTTTCAGAATCCAGTTAGAAATGTGCAAAAGGTTTATTGATTGATTGATTGTTGGTTGTTTAACGTTTGCCGGCAAATATCCAATGCATACCCAGTACGAGAAAACGTTAAACAATATACAAAACTTTTGAAATTTTAAAAACCTTTGACTGTCGAATTGCAAATGTAATGATAGTTCGGAAGCAACGATGAAATCAGCCTTTCCTTGCACTAAGTACCCTCTTTACACAATCTCCAAAAGGATTATTTTTTACGTACAAGTAGCGTGGCCCCACTATGGTTAATGGTCAGGCTTTCTTAATTATAACTCCACCGTCAAGATGGCTTCACCTACCCGCCAAATGGGGACGTGCTTGGCAGCACTGTATGTGGATCCCTTGGAGTCATCAGCAATACCAAAGACTCAATTATGAAACACTTATAAAAGACTGATGATTGTAAGATGTGACACAAATCTTTAGATGAACATGCTCATTTACATTCATATCTTTCTTGCTAATTGATTATCAGAATCGTTCGGTTTGGTGGTTTATGGTGTTTAACGCTACTTTCAACAATATTTCAGTTATATCGTGGCGGCCAGTTTTATTGGTGGAGGAAACCCGAGCATCCGGTAAAAACCACCGACCTGCCGCAAGTCAGTGACAATCTTTATCACATAATGTTGTATCGAGTACCCCTCGCCGGAGTAGTATTCGAACTACAACGTTAGTGATGATAGGCATTGATTGCATAGGTAGTTATAAATCCAACTACCATACGATCACGACCACGAGGTCCCCTACTGGTGTGAGTGTATTGTGCGTGATGATTATTTAGATTTTACACTCCCTCAGCTATCCATTCTTAGATATTATTTTCATACAGTGTATCCAATAAGTCGGCCCACTTCAAGAAGAATAGGGTAATCAGAATACGCAAATCTCGAAGAAGGACAGACAGCACAATTTCCAAAAGAAAAAAGTACAAAAGGACAAACAACGATCTACAAAACAGTTCACATAAGGCTAAAGATCCTGTAACACGAACCCTTCAAAAAACCGGGGATGAACTCATGTGCTCCAGAAAAGTAGACAGTTCAATCTATTTTAAACTAAGATTTCCTATTATTTACCAGATGAAGCGTTTATCGACAGAAATAAATAGTAGCGTTCAGCTGCAGGTCATGGGCTTTTCTTACTCATTTTAGAGTATGAGTTATGCTCATGAATGAAGATGCGACTGTGAAATGAGGAACAGTAATAATTCGTTGTTCTGTTACTTTCATTTGTGTCTAAGTGTAATGTTAGATAGTCGCTCATGTTCATTTACATCTATATTTTTTCTTACTACAAGCTGCTCCTTTATTTTCATTTGTGTCTAAGTGTAAAGTAAAATAATATCTTATGTGTATTTACATCCATATCCTTTCCCGCTTAGCATAAACATATGTTGCGCATATGGTGTGATATATTGAAAAAGGGTGTGCTAAGTATTTATTGTTTTTCATGGAACGGGGTTATTGTATTGGAAGCAACATGATAACAAAAGGACAGCTACAAGTGGGTTGAATTTAGCACATTTTATTACTCTAATATATTAATAAGATTGGGCACTGATAACATTATTAACACCATAACCTTACAGTATTTAGCATATCATGATACATGTCAAAACTTAATGAAAACATAGATATATACATATAGGTACAAGAATGGAATTCATTGTAAATGTGTATACAAGAATGGATTGTAAATGTTTATACAAGAATGGAATCCATTGTAGAAGTTCATACAAGAAAGGAATCCATTGTAAATATTCATACAAGAAAGGAATCCATTGTAAATATTCATACAAGAAAGGAATCCATTGTAAATGTTCATACAAGAAAGGAATCCATTGTAAATGTTCATACAAGAAAGGAATCCATTGTAAATATTCATACAAGAATGGAATCCATTGTAAATGTTTATACAAGAATGGAATCCATTGTAACTATTCATACAAGAAAGGAATCCATTGTAAATGTTCATACAAGAAAGGAATCCATTGTAAATATTCATACAAGAAAGGAATCCATTGTAAATGTTCATACAAGAAAGGAATCCATTGTAAATGTTTATACAAGAATGGAATCCATTGTAAATATTCATACAAGAATGGAATCCATTGTAAATGTTCATACAAGAATGGAATCCATTGTAAATGTTCATACAAGAAAGGAATCCATTGTAAATGTTTATACAAGAATGGAATCCATTGTAAATATACATACAAGAATGGAATCCATTGTAAATATTCATACAAGAATGGAATCCATTGTAAATGTTCATACAAGAATGGAATCCTTTATAAATGTTCATACAAGAATGGAATCCATTGTAAATATACATACAAGAATGGAATCCATTGTAAATGTTCATACAAGAAAGGAATCCATTGTAAATGTTTATACAAGAATGGAATCCATTGTAAATGTTCATACAAGAATGGAATCCATTGTAAATGTTTATACAAGAATGGAATCCATTGTAAATATTCATACAAGAATGGAATCCATTGTAAATGTTTATACAAGAATGGAATCCATTGTAAATATTCATACAAGAATGGAATCCATTGTAAATGTTCATACAAGAATGGAATCCATTGTAAATATTCATACAAGAATGGAATCCATTATAAATGTTCATACAAGAATGGAATCCATTGTAAATATTCATACAAGAATGGAATCCATTGTAAATATTCATACAAGAATGGAATCCATTGTAAATGTTCATACAAGAATGGAATCCATTATAAATGTTCATACAAGAATGGAATCCATTGTAAATATACATACAAGAATGGAATCCATTGTAAATGTTCATACAAGAAAGGAATCCATTGTAAATGTTTATACAAGAATGGAATCCATTGTAAATGTTCATACAAGAATGGAATCCATTGTAAATGTTTATACAAGAATGGAATCCATTGTAAATATTCATACAAGAATGGAATCCATTGTAAATGTTTATACAAGAATGGAATCCATTGTAAATATTCATACAAGAATGGAATCCATTGTAAATGTTCATACAAGAATGGAATCCATTGTAAATATTCATACAAGAATGGAATCCATTATAAATGTTCATACAAGAATGGAATCCATTGTAAATATTCATACAAGAATGGAATGTATTGTAAATGTGTATACAAAAATGAATTCATGCCATGTAGGTGAGAAGAGATAGGAAGAGAACATATTGATATATTTATAATAAGACAAGATTGAAGATACCAAAGGGTTAATCAAAAGCGTCAATTCCATGATGAACAACACAATGATCAAAATGAAAAGGACAAAAGGACAAACAACGGTCTACAAAGTATTACACAAAAAACTAAAGATCAAGCAACACGAGCCCCACTAAGACTCAGAAGTGAACGTAGGTGCTTCCGAATGTGTTCAGAACAATAACAAAATATTTACTGTACCTCGGCCTAACGAAAATATCTACACTTCGAACTAAATATTAATTTGAATGTTTATGGAACAATTTCGAAATGTTGCCATTTGAATGTGAGGAACTTGATGAAATATTTTTATTTACTTAAATGTCAGATTTATTGAATGTCATTAAAAATCAATCACTTAGGATAAAGATTAACTTGGCCGGAAACATCAAATTGCGTTGCGATGTCTTTAATGTCAATGTTCCTCAATATCCATTTTCCATTAGAACATAAACGATAGAGAAAACAGAAGGAGCAATCAGAAATGGACAATAAAGAGACAGAGGCAACAATGCGCACACAAGACACAGGAAAAAGACAAACAACACACAGACACAACACAGACATCAGGCAAAAGGAGGACCAACACAGACCCCACCACAAAACCCGAGTATCAGTGGTAAATGGTCATTTTGTAAATACATAATAATAATTAAGAATTATAAGCTCGAATGACCTGTATTTCATTGTCAAAACAAATATTCCAACTTAAAACGATACATGTTGAAGCAACTAAAGTTTTCCGGAAGTCATCAATTTTGCTGATTCTCCTGTTTTGAAGGGGCATTATTGTTGACTGGAGGGTGGCTGCCACCACAGTAAAACCTCAACTTGACATGTACATTATAATCAACAATATAATTTGTGCCAAGATAAAAAGTTACACGTCTAAGGTAAACAAACATTGTCGTCCGGAAATCTTAAATTTTGCTGGTTTTTAGTGGGGTTCGTTTTACTCCATCTTTTAGTTTGATGTATATGTTTTGTAAATGGTTGTTTGGCCATTGTGTTGTCTGACCTTCTTCGATTTACGGATTCTAGCTACCACTTTAGTGAAAAGATAGAACTAACCAAATGTTTTAGTTTATTGTAAATACTCATATTGTACTTGCCACTCAGACAAATGAGAAAACGTGTAGTTAGGCACTCCTATAATTGAAACAGGATTGCACATCTACGCAAAGACTGCTTTTGTATATTGCGAAACTGGCTGGGAACATTTACATAGTAGGTGACATGATTTACCTTCTCGTCTTTTTTGTTTTTCTTATTATTTAAAAGATCTAAGCCAATCCACATTGTATAAATGATATTTGTGTCCACACCCCCTCCCCCCCCCCCCCCCCCCCCCCAAAAAAGAAGAAAAAAAAAAGTAAAATAACATTGTTTTTTTTTTTTTCTATTACATGTTTAAATGCAACCTGTACACCTACGTCAATTGTTGTATACGTATATTTGTAATAATTGTTATATTATTCGAAAGACGTCGTAAGTTGGTAAAACTTGCGTCTGGTCATTTTTGTCTCATTGAAAAAATAAAATGGCTATAAACTAACATGTATTTAGTATTTGTGTCATATTTATTTAATTATTTCACACACTACCTTTAATTACCTTTAAAGTAAATAATTAAATAATTACAGGTATTTTACTTGTTTAAATATTTAATTACGGTGCACAGTACTAGGTATAGATAAAAGTAGTTATTTTCAAACTAACAATTTTCTTTTGTTGCTTTATATTGGCAGTGATAATAAATTGTTTTTGAACAACAATACATTCGTGTTTCTCTTTTCTTCAATGAAAATAAATGATGTTAGCTAACATAGAAAATAATAAGTTGGGTTTCTTTTTCTTCAATGGATCTAACGTAGAGTATATTTTGTATGGAACAAGATGAAGGTAATGCTACGTTTTAAGGGTTAGGGTTATGGTGTTTAACGCCACTCTCAACAATTTGTTGGTTATATAATGACGTTCAGTTTTATTGGTGGAGGAAACCAGAGTACCCGGAGAAAACCACCGACCTGTCGGAAGTCACTAACAAACTTCATCACATAATGTATTAATATATGATAACTAAGGGCTAATGATTTACATGTAAAGATACATATTTAATATATTGGATTGCTTCATCGGTGTTTAAAGCCAACTCTAGCAATACTTCAGCTTCAATAAACGGACATTTTTGCGGCTTCGGCGGAATAATGGTTGGCGTTTTCCCCTCGAGTGCGGTAGTTCGTGGATTCGATTCCCGTTCAGGTCAAGCTAAAGACTGTTAAACTGGTAATTGTTGTTTCTTCGCTATGGACGCACCATTTTTCTTTTTTTTTTCTATTTGTTTTTTTGTTTAAGCATATTTTTATTTGGTAAATATAACAAATAAGGATCGGACACAAGTTTTTCCAACTTATGAAGTCTTCTCCCGAATACAATTATTTACAATATGTAGTAGCATGCGCAATGAAATGATATAATATGTATATAATATGCATAGAGATAAATAAACACAGAATGATTAAATACAAAAACATAGGTAGAGATGATAAGGAGAGAGAATCATAATAATGTGTCCCAAGTGGAGCGACATGTCTACCCGCGGACTGTTGTTTCAGTGAGCTAGAATTATAATAATCCAACTAGGCGTGTTAGACTTGTACAATGCGAACATAGTTATGATCTCATCGAATTTAACTTGTTCATACCATGCCATAGCTGAACTATTGCACATTTTGATGTTACACCATAATCAATCACCCTTCTAAAAACACATAGAAGATCATTTCATGGCCGATTTTGCTTAAAATTGTCGCTTCGAAGGTATACTGCTTTGACATATTTCTTAAATAATATTATGTGATTTTTTTTTATTCAAGATTGTTTTAGAAAAAATACACGAGTTAAATTACAAACGTGACAAGCTACTATATAATTATAGTATTTTTTCCTCCACCAATAAAACTGACTGCCATGATATTACTGAAATATTGCTGAAAGTGGCACTAAACATCATAAACCTAACCACAGATGGGTCAATGGAATTCTCCTGATATTCCAGTTTCCTCCACCAATACAACTAACCTCCACTAAGCACCATAACCCTAAATCTAAACCTTAATTATTTTTTTTTTTTTTTAATGATTTTGCAAGTTTGTTTTTACATGAGTTAAATTACAAACGTGACAAACTACTGTATAATTATAGTATTTATTTTTAACTTCAAGAATTCAATACTGTATTTAAATCGTTTCAAATTGAAAATTATGAATAAAATAAATATTTGCCAAACTAAATAGATCGTATAGGTAATATATTGAATACAGTTTGGTTGTCTCACGTATTTAAATATATCTTAAATCAAGACGTATACAAATAAACATAATCGTAATACGTCAATAGAAACTCATAGAGAACTAAAGAGCAAACATAATCAAACTAGGAACGTATTATGTCAAGTGAATGTGTTTAAGCTAAAACACCCTTCATATGACAAAATAAACACTGAGACGGGGAAACTCGTGGATACTGATCCCTTCTCCCCAGGGAATATAGCTATGGCGTAGTTTCTTTGATGCTGGGTACAAATCTCACCGAAAGGGGCGTCGACTGATTGTGTATTCCTACCGTATGAGGAATAAGCGAGTGCTTCACGACGGAGAACGCCACCCTCATTAAACGTAAAACAACATTTGCAGCAGCTCATTCTATTGAACTTCAGTTTTCCTAGATAGTAAATGCGAATAATTGTCATATCTTTAATTATAATGAATGTGCATAATAAAATTGGAAAAAATATGGATTTTTTGGCGTAAAATCGTGATTTTTCACTCGGAATACCCCAACAATTTTGACGCCTTCCTCCGCAATTGGAAAAAATATGATTTTTTGGCGTAAAATCGAGATTTTTCACACGAAATACCCCAAACATTTTCGCGCCTCCCTCCGGTCGGCGCAATTTTTTTAAGTGCGCCCCCCCCCCCCTAACTTGAAATCCTGGACCCGCCCCTGTATAGGTAGTTAAGTTAAATTTCCACTTATTCTAATATTTACCGGTATTTAAATAATTGATCAAATGTATAGTATTTTAGTAATATTCATGCTAAGAAAAGGTTTACCAACAATTAATCATGAGGGTAATATTTGGGATAAGGGTTATGGTGCTTAGCGCCACTTTCAACAATATTTCAGTTATATCATGGCGGTCAGTTTTATTGGTGGAAGCAATCGGAGGCCTTGGAGAAAACCACCAATCTGTCGCAAGTCACTGACAAGCTTTACCACATAATGTTGTATCGAGTATGCTTCGCCCTATGCGGGATTCGAACTCACACCGTTAGTGGTGATATGCATTGATTCAATTGCAAATTAAACTACCATACGATCAACACCACAGCGGCCCCGGGTAAAATATGACACCGCGATACAGGGATATGGATGGATGTTTCGATTGCCACAATGACAATTAAAGATGATGGTTCGATGTAGCGGGTTATCGACGACAACTCTTGCCAATCTACTGCAGCAAGTGGCCAACTGCGTGTATGGAGTGTGGAAATGGCGAAATGAGAGAAACTCATTTGTGTCCGTTGTAAAAATCGATGTGAATATTTGATTCGTACCGCACAGAAAGGAAGCGAAAATAATATGTTTTTATTATAAAGCAAACAAACTACGTTCTAATGATATATTCATGGGTTCCCGTGGGAGGTCCATTTTTAAATCATTAACATTTTATAGCTCGCCGGTTTGTGGAAGTTACGAACATTTCTCAAATATTTTGAATGATATCCATATTTTGTTGTTATACCTTATCTTTATTTGTCTGAAAGGAGGTTTGAGCTAAAACGTTGACTAATAAAATACATGCTTCTATAACTAATTGTGTACGAATATAATGATTATGATATGTTGAAAAAGAAATTCTAATATGACGTCCCGTATTCGGTATACAAATAAAGGCATATTTGAATAATGATCAAATATAGACCACACATGCGCGCTGAGCTAAAGGAAAACAAAAAAAGCACCTACATAAACACTGACTATTTTCAGAAAATTCTTCATGGTTAGCGATTTTCAATTAATGTATATCTAACAATTGTTGAAATAAATGAAGTTAAAATTAAATAAATCCTAATCAAGTCTTATCATAATCTTATAAACACGGCTTTGTTGTGGCTTACCTTTCGTTCACTGTCTCCGTGTATATCTCCCTTTATCTCCGATCCGACTGGCTGTGTTCAACTGGTAATTTCGTTGTTAATCATTTAAAGTTCTTTATTTGTAATAAAATTTATATTGAACCTTGTCAATAAAATTCTTTTCGGTATTTCAGTTTCAACCACAATTTCGCTTTCAATCTCTTAATTCCCAATTTTACCATTTTTAAAATTCCGTAGGAGATTGATGGAATAGCCACTACCAGCGCATCACCTTGACCGCCTCGAATTTTAAAATTACCGTATTTGTCCTATTAGAATCGAAATAATTCATGCCGGCCATACTTTATTGTTATTCAAATATGGGTAGGCATTATATTCATGAGATTTAACCACTCGCTTTCGCTCGGGGTTAAATATTCATGAATATAATGCCTACGCATATTTGAATAACAATAAAGTATGGCCGGCATGAATTATGTCTTAAATAAAACGCCATTGAAGTGTGTATGTCGGATGTAACCACATGATTCAAGGCGTATTTAAACAACATTATTATATGACTATAAATATTTCTTTTATTTGATTGGCTAAAAGGATGAATTTTTTTTCTTGATAGAACTTTATGAATATTGCCTAAGCTTTCAATTTCCGCAAAGATTAATTTTGATCGTTCCACAGAAGCCTTTGAACTGTTATATTAACCTCACGTGACGCTAAAATCGGAAAACTCCTACTTTTATTTTTAGCGTCACGTGAGGTTAATATAACGTTCCAAAGGCTCCCCTGGAACGATCTAAATTAATCTGCATTGTGCAGTATACATAAATCTTTTTCGCTACCATTAAAATTTACAAAAAACAAACACATGTAGTGTTTAATGCAAATTTATAAAACATGACCCAGAGGACATAAATAACAGTTTCATATAATAAAACAATTAGTGACTTTCGTTTCGATTAATATACGGATTTATCGTTCCAAGATTTATGATGTTTACCTCGGATTCGGCTTCGGTAAATATCATATATCTTGGAACAATAGATCCTTATATTAAACTCAACAAAGGTCAATAATTGTATAATATTAAACCATGTACATGTATTAATCCCAATCTTTACAATATACTATATCCGGTCAATATCGTACTCAGCAGCAGTATCTTACAGCTTACATCTCTTATCAAGATCGATACAAATTAGAATCATTATTATTATTATATTTCATGTAAATTTCCTGTCTTCTCATTGGTTAAGGAGCGTGTGCCAATTTAGTCTACCACATGGCAGAGGGTGATAATTTAGTCTATCACATGGCATAGCTGACAAAATTGCTCACTTTTCATTTAAGAACACCCATCTGTATAAAAGATACACCAAAATGGCAGAAAATATTAACAAATACAAAAAATGTATGTAATCTTATTTATTGCACATCATCGATATCACAGTTTAACACATTTAAAGACAACAGCAATTGAAATTCAGTGCATCAAGATCATAAAAAAGAATGAAACCAGGAGAAAAGAACATTGAGTATAATAAAACAACACTCTACATCTATTTTCGACCACATTTTGTGGGAGTAATCTTGCTATCAACCATTTCACTGAAAGGAGATGTTTGGACCCATAAAACTAGTTTATCTTCGCCACTTTTTTTCATTGAATTTCCTGTTAATAGCTAGGAAAGTGAGCGGTCTAGTATTTGTATATTACGGGTACCGATTTTGTCTTTTTTTTACGACTTTTCTATTGGATTTTGGATCTGTATCGATAGATTGACATCTTCTGTTTTTCATGTTATTTTGCTGATTACAAAAACATATTTTACAGGAATCAGACCAGTTAAAACGAGCGAATTTCTGCAAGATCATCATATTTTTGGCTGAAATTGCGGTGGACGTTTTCCGTACCTATATACAACATAAACTTCCTCAAGGACAAGACATCTACGAATTTCTGACAATTCATCGACATGCGCTGTATCACAAATGGATGTATAACATTCCATGCTGCAGCTCGTCGTGTGAAATTGAAACCAGTCCATTAAGGAAACCAGTAATATGCTTAATGCATTTTGAAACGATGTACAACATTAACGGACCAGAAAGAGACGGACATGAGAAGAGAGAAAAGGGCAAAGTATTACAACACTGTCTATGCAAAGTTTCTGTAAAAAACGGCATTGATTTGGGTGCACTTGATTTGACAACTTGCTACCGATTGCTAGAAGGATTCTTCGAGATAAGTTCACAGGAAAAGACATGGCTGAAGTGTAACTTGGAGCAGCGTAACGCAATCAATAAACATCTCATCGATAAAACGTTGGACACAGATGAATTTCTGAAAATGTGGGAACAGTTAGAAATGTCAACCCTCCTCATGGCTGCAGCAATTGGCAATGCTTATTCTGACGATATATATAGCAAGGTTAAACTTCTGGCTACGAGCACACCATCTATGAAGAAATATGTCAAGTTCTACGAGTTGTACTTGGAATGGTTCAGTAGAGATGACATCTTAAGACAGGTATTAATAGTAAATTATTTTTTCCATTGACTTCAAATATATCTTTGTCGGGGCAGTCGTGGTCGTGATCGTATGGTATTTGGATTTACAACTACCTATTCAATCAGTGCCTATTACCACTGAAATTGCGAGCTCGATTCTCGCTCATGGAGAGGTGTACTTAATAAAACATTATGTGATAAAGTTTGTCAGTGACCTATGGCATGTCGGTGTTTTTTTCCGGATACTCTGGTTTCCTCCACCAATAAAACTGACCACCACGGTATAACTGAAATATTGTTGGAAGTAGCGTTTTATTGAGTACACCTCACCATATGTGATATACGCCGATTGCACAGGTGGTTGTAAATCCAACTACCATACGATTATGAATACGATTTTTAATAGATATCCAGTTTGTTATCGATAGCATATACAAAGATTAGTTCAGATAACTGAATTCACCCTCATAAACTATTATTATTATATAGGCTTGGCTTAATTTCCTGCCGATAAATTTAGGCCGTGGTTAGTATTGTTAACACAAACATCTGTATTATTGCCAGTTGGGTATCTCTGATATTAAGCTCAAAAGTCGGCAAATGTCATCCACCTTCGATAAAATTGTTGTTTAACGCCAGGAGAGCAGAACATTGATTATATATTCCCTTCATGTTTACTAACAATTCATTATATAGGTAAACAAATTGTACTAGGATGGACAAACAAAAATATATTTTATTTTTATTTTCACAAGGAAAAGAAAAGTTTATAGAAAATTTGCTTTACAACGGGCAATCAACCAACGACTATTGCAAGCAAACCATTTTAAAACTTGTTTGGGTCCTACACTATTGCTAAATTTCAGTACAGTAATGAACATATTAGGGATTGAAATAGAAATGATATGCAGTCCGGTATTAGAATAGAACTTGTGCAATCTAATACCTGAGTTTTCCGACATCCTGTGACATCTAACAAAACTGTATGGTCCCTACGTTTCTGTTAACTAAAATAAAACCTGACTTCCGACATCATGTACAATCCGACATGTTTTCCCGGTCCCTTGGTGTGTCAGATTAGACAGGTTCTACTCTATCTGTTGTTAATTATTGGGTGATTGAGTGATTGTTGTTTAACGCCAACTCAACATTTTTCAGATATAGCATGGAGAACAAGTTTATTTTCAATGAAATGATGAGGTCCACTTTGTACAAAACCAACACGCTTATTTGAATTTGTAAAGTGCTAGTTCACTGACACAGCACTCCGCGGATAGACATGTCACCCCACTCGGACACATTATCCTGATTCCGAGACAACCAGTCTTTGCTCTTTCTCTTTAATGCTGAGGTGCTTAGCGAATAAGCAACAAATACCAATTATTTAGTCTTTGGTTTTACCTGATCGAGACTCGAACCCACGATCCACCGCACTTGAGGAGAGCACGCTAACCATTACAACACCGATGTGATCTCAGTTAAATTTTGGTGTCTTATGAACTCACGAAGATTCGTGCTTACCAGTCTTATTAGGATGTCATTGACATTTGAATGTTTCCTACATGTATTCAGTCTTTAGTTTGATCGTTTTAAAAGAAGTTTGAAAAATTATACCCGGGAATTGTTGGTGCTTTGCGATAACTTTAGCAACAACTTACACCAAAGGTTATTGTTGCAATAAGCTACCAGTTAGAAAAATAAACTAACGAATCAAAATACAACATACCGAAGTCGATAGTGTTTAACAACACAACAGAACCACAAAAACACTCCCCCCTCCCATCAAAATACAAAATACAATAAAGATTAAAAAAGTATATTAATTAGATTAAACAAGTTCATGTCCTATGTAGTTGACAGAATTACAAAAGTAGGTTTATGTAATTAGATTTATTTGACAGAATTACAACAGTAGATTTATGTAATTAGATTTATTTGACAGAATTACAACAGTAGGTTTATGTAATTAGATTTATTTGACAGAATTACAACAGTAGGTTTATGTAATTAGATTTATTTGACAGAATTACAACAGTAGGTTTATGTAATTAGATTTATTTGACAGAATTACAACAGTAGGTTTATGTAATTAGATTTATTTGACAGAATTACAACAGTAGGTTTATGTAATTAGATTAAACAAGTTTATGTCCTATGTAGTTGACAGACTTACAACAGTAGGTTTATGTAATTAGATTAAACAAGTTTATGTCCTATGTAGTTGACAGACTTACAACAGTAGGTTTATGTAATTAGATTAAACAAGTTCATGTCCTATGTAGTTGACAGAATTACAACAGTAGGTTTATGTAATTAGATTTATTTGTAATAACACGAAAAACAAAACAAAATACCACATTGTTGGAAAAGTTTGATGATCCAACAGAACAATCGTCGACACAAGAGGCAAAAACAATACCTCCTACACAGACGCATGAACGCTCTCTTTCCTGACTTAATTGGTACACGCATGTCAAGTAAAATCACACGTTGATGAGTAATCGTCTCCTCGGATAGAACAGCCAACTCACTCCGTATAACTTGTGTGTGAACTTGCCTGCAAACGTAGATATAGGTTACTGCCTTTCCCATCGAAGTGTACTACCGTATTTGTAATGATAGACATGTCAGAATCGAAATCATTCATGAAAGCCACAGTGTGTTGTGAGTTTTAACATGGGTTCGCATGATATTAGTAATATCCGCCAATCCATGTTAAAACTCACAATACAGTATCACTTCCATTAATCATTTCTTAATTATCACAAATTTAATTTCTTTAGAAATGTCTGTACCAAGTCAGGGTCATTACGGTTTTCACAGTTTGCGGTTGTTGACTGATTTTGTCTGTTTATATAATTATGAGTTTTGACTTTCCCTTTGTAAGATTGTTCGGAGTTCGGTAATTTTGTTATTACCCTTATTTGTTTCGTTTTACTTGTAATTACAAATTTTATCTCGTCTTACTTGGTATCACAAATTTCATTTCGTTTTACTTGTTATCACAAATTTCATTTCGTTTTACTTGTTATCACAAATTTCATTTAGTTTTATTTGTTATCACAAATTTCATTTCGTTTTACTTGTTATCACAAATTTCGTTTCGTTTTACTTGTTATCACAAATTTCATTTCGTTTTACTTGTTATCACAAATTTTATCTCGTCTTACTTGGTATCACAAATTTCATTTCATCTTACTTGTTATCACAAATTTAATTTCGTTTTACTTGTTATCACAAATTTCATTTCGTTGTTAAGTTCATCGATCATTGTAGTTCGTCTTGTTTGCTATAAATAATAGTCTCGTTGGTAATAAGAAAATGTATATATGTTCACTCACGTTAATACATTGCAGGAAATCAAGCATGCAAAACTTCAAAAACAAAATATGTCAGCAACTTCATCATATGACAATGATGTTAATGACAGAAAGGTCTTGACAATAGTCGAAGTAATATTGGTTGATTTGGTAGAGAACCCGGATGATATCCAAACTGCAGTAGAATGTCTCTCACCTGATGGAAAGGAAAAAGGTGAAAATCACAATTAATTGATTGATAGATTGAATGAATGGTGTTTAACGCCAACCATTAAAACAATCTCAATTTTTTTCAAAATAATTTCACCGATAAGATAAAATAGTTAATTGATTGGTTGAATGGTGTTTAACACTAACTATTATTTTTTTATTTTTTAAAGAAAATTATTTCACTGATAAGATGAAATAGTAGATGATAAGTTATGGATACAACAAAATACTTGGCTTTCAAAACTTGGGAAGGTTGTGGCCGCGACCGCATGATGCTTGAATTTAAATCTACCTGCATGCATGCAATGAGTGACTATAATATACATGCATCACCACTCAACTCGTGACTGGTTTCATGTATTTTCTGGAAGCATGGTCAACCAAGTCATTGTGGCGAACGCGAAACTATCGAAGTGATGACATCAACTTTACCATAAGGAACCCGTGGTTCAGTAGCTTCCTTGTTATCAAGGAAATTCGGATAGGGGTGAGTGAGTGATTGTTGTTTAACGCCAATTTAACAATTGTTCAGCTATATCATGACGAGAACAAGTTAATTTTCAATCAGATGATGATGAGGTCCGCTTTGTTCTAGACCAACACGCTGAGTTTGATTTTTATAGTGCTAACTCACTGAAACAACAGTCCGCGGGTAGACATGTCGCTCCATTCGGACACATTATTCTGATTTCGAGTCGACCAGTCTTTGAGCTTTCTCCTTAATGCTGCGTGCTTAGCGGATAAGCCACAAATACCTGATAGGAACCACAAGCTCTGGAATATCGTATCAACTGAGACAAAGGTCACCTGCAAATATCGAGTTCCAATGTCTCGTTCTAACACAGATTTTGATCAAAGGGGTCGGTAAATGTACATTTCTAGCCAGGATTTTGTCAGGTGACCGACAATTGTCCAGATCTGACAGATTATGACGAAAATTATCCCGCAAATGTCTATGCCTTGCGAAAGGTGTACCAGTTTAAAAAACCATAATAAAAACATAGATATCAAATTTAGTCCACACGACGCTTTTCTGGAATAACATTCATCAGATACCCTCAAAATAGAAAGAATGGAAAGCAAAAAAATTTAAAGGTTTGGGAGCATAAGATGAAATGTTTTAGTAGCAGAATATATATATTTTTTTTTTATATATGTATTTAGCTGCTAAACGCAGTAATTGCAATATATATCATAACATACTTCTAGTAACAATGAATATACCGGATTATCACGTTTATCCCACAGATCAAGAAAGTAACAACGTAACAGAAGACAGAATTGTGTTTCCTGATATACTTATTACAGGAACAAATTCGCCATCACAACACAGAGCGACTCAGATACCACATGATACAAGCAAAATAGATGGAGATACGATAACTTCTGAAGGTAAAGCTAATGTATACACTGTTGTGGTATCCGCCATCACAACACAGAACGACTGAGATAGCACACGACACAATAAACATAGATAGAGATACGATAGCTTCTGAAGGTAAAACTAATGCACACACTGTTGTATGGTATCCTCCATCACAACACAGAACGACTGAGATAAAACACGACACAAGCAACATAGATAGGGGTACGAAGCCGTATGTCGAAAAAAGACAGACAATACAATGACCAACATAAAAGACAGACAATACAATGACCAACAGAAAAGACAGACAATACAATGACAAACAGAAAAGACAGGCAATACAATGGCCAACAGAAAAGACAGACAATACAATGACCAACAGAAAAGACAGACAATACAATGACCAACAGAAAAGACAGACAATACAATGACCAACAGAAAAGACAGACAATACAATGACCAACAGAAAAGATAGACAATACAATGACCAACAGAAAAGACAGGCAATACAATGGCCAACAGAAAAGACAGACAATACAATGACCAACAGAAAAGACAGACAATACAATGACCAACAGAAAAGACAGACAATACAATGACCAACAGAAAAGACAGGCAATACAATGGCCAACAGAAAAGACAGACAATACAATGACCAACAGAAAAGACAGACAATACAATGACCAACTGAAAAGACAGACAATACAATGACCAACAGAAATGACAGACAATACAATGACCAACAGAAAAGACAGACAATACAATGACCAACAGAAAAGACAGACAATGCAATGACCAACAGAAAAGACAGACAATACAATGACCAACAGAAAAGACAGACAATACAATGACCAACAGAAAAGACAGACAATACAATGACCAACAGAAAAGGCAGACAATACAATGATCAACAGAAAAGACAGACAATACAATGACCAACTGAAAAGACAGACAATACAATGACCAACAGAAAATATAGACAATACAATGACCAACAGAAAAGACAGACAATACAATGACCAACAGAAAAGACAGATAATACAATGACCAACAGAAAAGACAGATATTACAATGACCAACAGAAAAGACAGACAATACAATGATCTACAGAAAAGACATACAATACAATGATCAACAAAAAAGACAGACAATACAATGACCAACAGAAAAGACAGGCAATACAATGGCCAACAGAAAAGACAGACAATGCAATGATCAACAGAAAAGACAGACAATACAATGACCAACAGAAAAGACAGACAATACAATGACCAACAGAAAAGACAGACAATGCAATGACCAACAGAAAAGACAGACAATACAATGACAAACAGAAAAGATAGACAATACAATGACCAACAGAAAAGACAGACAATACAATGACCAACAGAAATGACAGACAATACAATGACCAACAGAAAAGACAGACAATACAATGACCAACAGAAAAGACAGACAATGCAATGACCAACAGAAAAGACAGACAATACAATGACCAACAGAAAAGACAGACAATACAATGACCAACAGAACCCCCCTCATAGAGGGTGTGCCGGGGGTAGAATAGGCACCAGGTTTCTCCGCTCTTAGAGGCACTAGTCCTCTAAAAGGGGTCAACCCCGCAGGAACCCCGGGGTATAAAAATGGGACCGAGAGCTTCTTCGGCTTGAAGGGGCGTCCGTCGGTTGTGCGGGATGTAGAAATTCACAACCAACCCGTCCTGCGGAAGAGACGTAAATAAAACCGAGGTCCCGTGTTGAGAGATTGCCACCCTCTCCGCACGTTAAAGAACCCAATGTAACAGCTCATTATGAGCATGCTCATGATGAGTGGTCCATAAGAGACCTGTTGCACTGGCAAAATTATCCGTCCATACCCATCACCTTTCCATGTTTCGAGTCCCGTGGCGTTTAAATTTA
This sequence comes from Bathymodiolus septemdierum, assembly GCA_963383655.1. Lineage (NCBI taxonomy): Eukaryota > Metazoa > Mollusca > Bivalvia > Mytilida > Modiolidae > Bathymodiolus > Bathymodiolus septemdierum. Next base: position 29,999,353 of record OY726525.1, on the reverse strand, counting down.
TAAATGTTCTCGTCCTGAATATAGCTGAAAAATTGCTCGCTGGACGTTAAACACCAATCAATCAAACAATCAATGACCAACAGAAAAGACAGACAATGCAATGACCAACAGAAAAGACAGACAATACAATGACCAACAGAAAAGATAGACAATACAATGACCAACAGAAAAGACAGACAATACAATGACCAACAGAACCCCCCTCATAGAGGGTGTGCCGGGGGTAGAATAGGCACCAGGTTTCTCCGCTCTTAGAGGCACTAGTCCTCTAAAAGGGGTCAACCCCGCAGAACCCCGGGGTAAAAAAATGGGACCGAGAGCTTCTTCGGCTTGAAGGGGCGTCCGTCGGTTGTGCGGGATGTAGAAATTCACAACCAACCCGTTCTGCGGAAGAGACGTAAATAAAACCGAGGTCCCGTGTTGAGAGATTGCCACCCTCTCCGCACGTTAAAGAACCCAATGTAACAGCTCATTATGAGCATGCTCATGATGAGTGGTCCATAAGAGACCTGTTGCACTGGCAAAATTATCCGTCCCTACCCATCACCTTTCCTTGTTTCGAGTCCCGTGGCGTTTAAATTTTTAAATGTTCTCGTCCTGAATATAGCTGAAAAATTGCTCGCTGGACGTTAAACACCAATCAATCAAACAATCAATGACCAACAGAAAAGAGAGACAATGCAATGACCAACAGAAAAGACAGATATTACAATGACCAACAGAAAAGACAGACAATACAATGATCTACAGAAAAGACATACAATACAATGGTCAACAAAAAAGACAGACAATACAATGACCAACAGAAAAGACAGACAATACAATGACCAACAGAAAAGACAGACAAAGCAATGACCAACAGAAAAGACAGACAATACAATGACCAACAGAAAAGATAGACAATACAATGACCAACAGAAATGACAGACAATACAATGACCAACAGAAAAGACAGACAATACAATGACCAACAGAAATGACAGAAAATACAATGACCAACAGAAAAGACAGACAATACAATGACAAACAGAATAGACAGGCAATGCAATGGCCAACAGAAAAGACAGACAATACAATGACCAACAGAAAAGACAGACAATACAATGACCAACAGAAAAGACAGACAATACAATGACCAACAGAAAATATAGACAATACAATGACCAACAGAAAAGACAGACAATACAATGACCAACAGAAAAGACAGACAATACAATGACCAACAGAAAAGACAGACAATACAATGACCAACAGAAAATATAGACAATACAATGACCAACAGAAAAGACAGACAATACAATGACCAACAGAAAAGACAGACAATACAATAACCAACAGAAAAGACAGACAATACAATGACCAACAGAAAAGACAGACAATACAATGACAAAGAGAAAAGACAGGCAATACAATGGCCAGCAGAAAAGACAGACAATACAATGACCAACGGAAAAGACAGACAATACAATGATCAACAGAAAAGACAGACAATACAATGATCAACAGAAAATATAGACAATACAATGACCAACAGAAAAGACAGACAATACAATGACCAACAGAAAAGACAGACAATACAATGACCAACAGAAAAGACAGACAATACAATGACCAACAGAAAAGACAGACAATACAATGACCAACAGAAAAGACAGACAATACAATGACCAACAGAAAAGGCAGACAATACAATGATCAACAGAAAAGACAGACAATACAATGACCAACTGAAAAGACAGACAATACAAAGACCAACAGAAAAGATAGACAATACAATGACCAACAGAAAAGACAGACAATACAATGACCAACAGAAAAGACAGACAATACAATGATCAACAGAAAAGACAGATATTACAATGACCAACAGAAAAGACAGACAATACAATGATCTACAGAAAAGACATACAATACAATGATCAACAAAAAAGACAGACAATACAATGACCAACAGAAAAGACAGGCAATACAATGGCCAACAGAAAAGACAGACAATACAATGATCAACTGAAAAGACAGACAATACAATGACAAACAGAAAAGACAGGCAATACAATGGCCAGCAGAAAAGACAGACAATACAATGACCAACGGAAAAGACAGACAATACAATGATCAACAGAAAAGACAGACAATACAATGACCAACAGAAAAGACAGACAATACAATGACCAACAGAAAAGGCAGACAATACAATGATCAACAGAAAAGACAGACAATACAATGACCAACTGAAAAGACAGACAATACAATGACCAACAGAAAAGACAGATATTACAATGACCAACAGAAAAGACAGACAATACAATGATCTACAGAAAAGACATACAATACAATGATCAACAAAAAAGACAGACAATACAATGACCAACAGAAAAGACAGGCAATACAATGGCCAACAGAAAAGCCAGACAATGCAATGATCAACAGAAAAGACAGACAATACAATGACCAACAGAAAAGACAGACAATACAATGACCAACAGAAAAGACAGACAATGCAATGACCAACAGAAAAGACAGACAATACAATGACCAACAGAAAAGATAGACAATACAATGACCAACAGAAAAGACAGACAATACAATGACCAACAGAAAAGACAGACAATACAATGACCAACAGAAATGACAGACAATACAATGACCATCAGAAAAGACAGACAATACAATGACCAACTGAAAAGAGAGACAATACAATGACCAACTGAAAAGACAGACAATACAATGACCAACAGAAAAGACAGACAATACAATGACCAACAGAAAAGACAGACAATACAATGACCAACAGAAAAGACAGACAATACAATGACCAACAGAAAAGACAGACAATACAATGACCAACTGAAAAGAGAGACAATACAATGACCAACTGAAAAGACAGACAATACAATGACCAACAAAAAAGACAAACAATATAATGACCAACAGAAAAGACAGACAATACAATGACCAACAGAAAAGAGAGACAATACAATGACCAACTGAAAAGACAGACAATACAATGACCAACAGAAAAGACAGGCAATACAATGGCCAACAGAAAAGACAGACAATACAATGACCAACAGAAAAGACAGACATTACAATGACCAACTGAAAAGACAGACAATACAATGACCAACAGAAAAGACAGACAATACAATGACCAACAGAAAAGACAGACAATACAATGACCAACAGAAAAGACAGACAATACAATGACCAACAGAAAAGACAAACAATACAATGACCAACTGAAAAGACAGACAATACAATGACCAACAGAAAAGAGAGACAATACAATGACCAACAGAAAAGACAGACAATACAATGACCAACAGAAAAGACAGACAATAGAATGACCAACAGAAAAGATAGACAATACAATGACCAACAGAAAAGATAGACAATACAATGACCAACAGAAAAGACAGACAATACAATGACCAACAGAAAAGACAGACAATGCAATGACCAACAGAAAAGATAGACAATACAATGACCAACAGAAAAGATAGACAATACAATGACCATCAGAAAAGACAGACAATACAATGACCAACTGAAAAGAGAGACAATACAATGTCCAACTGAAAAGACAGACAATACAATGACCAACTGAAAAGACAGACAATACAATGACCAACAGAAAAGGCAGACAATACAATGACCAACAGAAAAGACAGACAATACAATGACCAACAGAAAAGATAGACAATACAATGACCAACAGAAAAGACAGACAATACAATGACCAACTGAAAAGACAGACAATACAATGATCAACAGAAAAGACAGACAATACAATGACCAACAAAAAAGACAGACAATACAATGACCAACAGAAAAGACAGACAATACAATGACCAACAGAAAAGACAGACAATACAATGACCAACAGAAAAGACAGACAATACAATGACCAACAGAAAAGACAGACAATACAATGACCAACAGAAAAGATAGACAATACAATGACCAACAGAAAAGATAGACAATACAATGTCCAACAGAAAAGACAGACAATACAATGACCAACTGAAAAGACAGACAATACAATGACCAACTGAAAAGACAGACAATACAATGACCAACAGAAAAGACAGACAATACAATGACCAACAGAAAAGACAGACAATACAATGACCAACAGAAAAGACAGACAATACAATGACCAACAGAAAAGACAGACAATACAATGACCAACAGAAAAGGCAGACAATCCAATGATCAACAGAAAAGACAGACAATACAATGACCAACTGAAAAGACAGACAATACAATGACCAACAGAAAATATAGACAATACAATGACCAACTGAAAAGACAGACAATACAATGACCAACAGAAAAGACAGACAATACAATGACCAACAGAAAAGACAGATATTACAATGACCAACAGAAAAGACAGACAATACAATGATCTACAGAAAAGACATACAATACAATGATCAACAAAAAAGACAGACAATACAATGACCAACAGAAAAGACAGGCAATACAATGGCCAACAGAAAAGACAGACAATACAATGATCAACAGAAAAGACAGACAATACAATGACAAACAGAAAAGACAGGCAATACAATGGCCAGCAGAAAAGACATACAATACAATGACCAACGGAAAAGACAGACAATACAATGATCAACAGAAAAGACAGACAATACAATGATCAACAGAAAATATAGACAATACAATGACCAACAGAAAAGACAGACAATACAATGACCAACAGAAAAGACAGACAATACAATGACCAACAGAAAAGACAGACAATACAATGACCAACAGAAAAGACAGACAATACAATGACCAACAGAAAAGACAGACAATACAATGACCAACAGAAAAGACAGACAATACAATGATCAACAGAAAAGACAGACAATACAATGACCAACTGAAAAGACAGACAATACAATGACCAACAGAAAATATAGACAATACAATGACCAACAGAAAAGACAGACAATACAATGACCAACAGAAAAGACAGATAATACAATGACCAACAGAAAAGACAGATATTACAATGACCAACAGAAAAGACAGACAATACAATGATCTACAGAAAAGACATACAATACAATGATCAACAAAAAAGACAGACAATACAATGACCAACAGAAAAAACAGGCAATACAATGGCCAACAGAAAAGACAGACAATGCAATGATCAACAGAAAAGACAGACAATACAATGACCAACAGAAAAGACAGACAATACAATGACCAACAGAAAAGACAGACAATGCAATGACCAACAGAAAAGACAGACAATACAATGACAAACAGAAAAGATAGACAATACAATGACCAACAGAAAAGACAGACAATACAATGACCAACAGAAATGACAGACAATACAATGACCAACAGAAAAGACAGACAATACAATGACCAACAGAAAAGACAGACAATGCAATGACCAACAGAAAAGACAGACAATACAATGACCAACAGAAAAGACAGACAATACAATGACCAACAGAACCCCCCTCATAGAGGGTGTGCCGGGGGTAGAATAGGCACCAGGTTTCTCCGCTCTTAGAGGCACTAGTCCTCTAAAAGGGGTCAACCCCGCAGGAACCCCGGGGTATAAAAATGGGACCGAGAGCTTCTTCGGCTTGAAGGGGCGTCCGTCGGTTGTGCGGGATGTAGAAATTCACAACCAACCCGTCCTGCGGAAGAGACGTAAATAAAACCGAGGTCCCGTGTTGAGAGATTGCCACCCTCTCCGCACGTTAAAGAACCCAATGTAACAGCTCATTATGAGCATGCTCATGATGAGTGGTCCATAAGAGACCTGTTGCACTGGCAAAATTATCCGTCCATACCCATCACCTTTCCATGTTTCGAGTCCCGTGGCGTTTAAATTTATAAATGTTCTCGTCCTGAATATAGCTGAAAAATTGCTCGCTGGACGTTAAACACCAATCAATCAAACAATCAATGACCAACAGAAAAGACAGACAATGCAATGACCAACAGAAAAGACAGACAATACAATGACCAACAGAAAAGATAGACAATACAATGACCAACAGAAAAGACAGACAATACAATGACCAACAGAACCCCCCTCATAGAGGGTGTGCCGGGGGTAGAATAGGCACCAGGTTTCTCCGCTCTTAGAGGCACTAGTCCTCTAAAAGGGGTCAACCCCGCAGAACCCCGGGGTATAAAATTGGGACCGAGAGCTTCTTCGGCTTGAAGGGGCGTCCGTCGGTTGTGCGGGATGTAGAAATTCACAACCAACCCGTTCTGCGGAAGAGACGTAAATAAAACCGAGGTCCCGTGTTGAGAGATTGCCACCCTCTCCGCACGTTAAAGAACCCAATGTAACAGCTCATTATGAGCATGCTCATGATGAGTGGTCCATAAGAGACCTGTTGCACTGGCAAAATTATCCGTCCCTACCCATCACCTTTCCTTGTTTCGAGTCCCGTGGCGTTTAAATTTTTAAATGTTCTCGTCCTGAATATAGCTGAAAAATTGCTCGCTGGACGTTAAACACCAATCAATCAAACAATCAATGACCAACAGAAAAGACAGACAATGCAATGACCAACAGAAAAGACAGATATTACAATGACCAACAGAAAAGACAGACAATACAATGATCTACAGAAAAGACATACAATACAATGGTCAACAAAAAAGACAGACAATACAATGACCAACAGAAAAGACAGACAATACAATGACCAACAGAAAAGACAGACAAAGCAATGACCAACAGAAAAGACAGACAATACAATGACCAACAGAAAAGATAGACAATACAATGACCAACAGAAATGACAGACAATACAATGACCAACAGAAAAGACAGACAATACAATGACCAACAGAAATGACAGAAAATACAATGACCAACAGAAAAGACAGACAATACAATGACAAACAGAATAGACAGGCAATGCAATGGCCAACAGAAAAGACAGACAATACAATGACCAACAGAAAAGACAGACAATACAATGACCAACAGAAAAGACAGACAATACAATGACCAACAGAAAATATAGACAATACAATGACCAACAGAAAAGACAGACAATACAATGACCAACAGAAAAGACAGACAATACAATGACCAACAGAAAAGACAGACAATACAATGACCAACAGAAAAGACAGACAATACAATGACCAACAGAAAAGATAGACAATACAATGACCAACAGAAAAGACAGACAATACAATGATCTACAGAAAAGACATACAATACAATGATCAACAAAAAAGACAGACAATACAATGACCAACAGAAAAGACAGGCAATACAATGGCCAACAGAAAAGACAGACAATACAATGATCAACAGAAAAGACAGACAATACAATGACAAACAGAAAAGACAGGCAATACAATGGCCAGCAGAAAAGACAGACAATACAATGACCAACAGAAAAGACAGACAATACAATGACCAACAGAAAAGACAGACAATACAATGACAAACAGAAAAGACAGGCAATACAATGGCCAGCAGAAAAGACAGACAATACAATGACCAACGGAAAAGACAGACAATACAATGATCAACAGAAAAGACAGACAATACAATGATCAACAGAAAATATAGACAATACAATGACCAACAGAAAAGACAGACAATACAATGACCAACAGAAAAGACAGACAATACAATGACCAACAGAAAAGACAGACAATACAATGACCAACAGAAAAGACAGACAATACAATGACCAACAGAAAAGACAGACAATACAATGACCAACAGAAAAGGCAGACAATACAATGATCAACAGAAAAGACAGACAATACAATGACCAACTGAAAAGAGAGACAATACAATGACTAACAGAAAAGATAGACAATACAATGACCAACAGAAAAGACAGACAATACAATGACCAACAGAAAAGACAGACAATACAATGACCAACAGAAAAGACAGATATTACAATGACCAACAGAAAAGACAGACAATACAATGATCTATAGAAAAGACATACAATACAATGATCAACAAAAAAGACAGACAATACAATGACCAACAGAAAAGACAGGCAATACAATGGCCAACAGAAAAGACAGACAATACAATGATCAACAGAAAAGACAGACAATACAATGACAAACAGAAAAGACAGGCAATACAATGGCAAGCAGAAAAGACAGACAATACAATGACCAACGGAAAAGACAGACAATACAATGATCAACAGAAAAGACAGACAATACAATGATCAACAGAAAATATAGACAATACAATGACCAACAGAAAAGACAGACAATACAATGACCAACAGAAAAGACAGACAATACAATGACCAACAGAAAAGACAGACAATACAATGACCAACAGAAAATACAGACAATACAATGACCAACAGAAAAGACAGACAATACAATGACCAACAGAAAAGGCAGACAATACAATGATCAACAGAAAAGACAGACAATACAATGACCAACTGAAAAGACAGACAATACAATGACCAACAGAAAAGACAGATATTACAATGACCAACAGAAAAGACAGACAATACAATGATCTACAGAAAAGACATACAATACAATGATCAACAAAAAAGACAGACAATACAATGACCAACAGAAAAGACAGGCAATACAATGGCCAACAGAAAAGCCAGACAATGCAATGATCAACAGAAAAGACAGACAATACAATGACCAACAGAAAAGACAGACAATACAATGACAAACAGAAAAGACAGACAATGCAATGACCAACAGAAAAGACAGACAATACAATGACAAACAGAAAAGATAGACAATACAATGACCAACTGAAAAGACAGACAATACAATGACCAACAGAAAAGACAGACAATACAATGACCAACAGAAATGACAGACAATACAATGACCAACAGAAAAGACAGACAATACAATGACCAACTGAAAAGAGAGACAATACAATGACCAACTGAAAAGACAGACAATACAATGACCAACAGAAAAGACAGACAATACAATGACCAACTGAAAAGACAGACAATACAATGACCAACAGAAAAGACAGATATTACAATGACCAACAGAAAAGACAGACAATACAATGATCTACAGAAAAGACATACAATACAATGATCAACAAAAAAGACAGACAATACAATGACCAACAGAAAAGACAGGCAATACAATGGCCAACAGAAAAGCCAGACAATGCAATGATCAACAGAAAAGACAGACAATACAATGACCAACAGAAAAGACAGACAATACAATGACCAACAGAAAAGACAGACAATGCAATGACCAACAGAAAAGACAGACAATACAATGACAAACAGAAAAGATAGACAATACAATGACCAACAGAAAAGACAGACAATACAATGACCAACAGAAAAGACAGACAATACAATGACCAACAGAAATGACAGACAATACAATGACCAACAGAAAAGACAGACAATACAATGACCAACTGAAAAGAGAGACAATACAATGACCAACTGAAAAGACAGACAATACAATGACCAACAGAAAAGACAGACAATACAATGACCAACAGAAAAGATAGACAATACAATGACCAACAGAAAAGATAGACAATACAATGACCAACAGAAAAGACAGACAATACAATGATCAACAGAAAAGACAGACAATACAATGACCAACAGAAAAGACAGACAATACAATGACCAACAAAAAAGACAAACAATATAATCACCAACAGAAAAGACAGACAATACAATGACCAACAGAAAAGAGAGACAATACAATGACCAACTGAAAAGACAGACAATACAATGACCAACAGAAAAGACAGGCAATACAATGGCCAACAGAAAAGACAGACAATACAATGACCAACAGAAAAGACACACAATACAATGACCAACAGAAAAGAGAGAAAATACAATGACCAACTGAAAAGACAGACAATACAATGACCAACAGAAAAGACAGGCAATACAATGGCCAACAGAAAAGACAGACAATACAATGACCAACAGAAAAGACAGACATTACAATGACCAACTGAAAAGACAGACAATACAATGACCAACTGAAAAGACAGACAATACAATGACCAACAAAAAAGACAAACAATATAATCACCAACAGAAAAGACAGACAATACAATGACGAACAGAAAAGAGAGACAATACAATGACCAACTGAAAAGACAGACAATACAATGACCAACAGAAAAGACAGGCAATACAATGGCCAACAGAAAAGACAGACAATACAATGACCAACAGAAAAGACAGACATTACAATGACCAACTGAAAAGACAGACAATACAATGACCAACAGAAAAGACAGACAATACAATGACCAACAGAAAAGACAGACAATACAATGACCAACAGAAAAGACAGACAATACAATGACCAACAGAAAAGACAAACAATACAATGACCAACTGAAAAGACAGACAATACAATGACCAACAGAAAAGAGAGACAATACAATGACCAACAGAAAAGACAGACAATACAATGACCAACAGAAAAGACAGACAATAGAATGACCAACAGAAAAGATAGACAATACAATGACCAACAGAAAAGATAGACAATACAATGACCAACAGAAAAGACAGACAATACAATGACCAACAGAAAAGACAGACAATACAATGACCAACAGAAAAGATAGACAATACAATGACCAACAGAAAAGATAGACAATACAATGACCATCAGAAAAGACAGACAATACAATGACCAACTGAAAAGAGAGACAATACAATAACCAACTGAAAAGACAGACAATACAATGACCAACTGAAAAGACAGACAATACAATGACCAACAGAAAAGGCAGACAATACAATGACCAACAGAAAAGACAGACAATACAATGACCAACAGAAAAGATAGACAATACAATGACCAACAGAAAAGACAGACAATACAATGACCAACTGAAAAGACAGACAATACAATGATCAACAGAAAAGACAGACAATACAATGACCAACAAAAAAGACAGACAATACAATGACCAACAGAAAAGACAGACAATACAATGACCAACAGAAAAGACAGACAATACAATGACCAACAGAAAAGACAGACAATACAATGACCAACAGAAAAGACAGACAATACAATGACCAACAGAAAAGATAGACAATACAATGACCAACAGAAAAGATAGACAATACAATGACCAACAGAAAAGACAGACAATACAATGACCAACTGAAAAGACAGACAATACAATGACCAACTGAAAAGACAGACAATACAATGACCAACAGAAAAGACAGACAATACAATGACCAACAGAAAAGACAGACAATACAATGACCAACAGAAAAGACAGACAATACAATGACCAACAGAAAAGACAGACAATACAATGACCAACAGAAAAGGCAGACAATACAATGATCAACAGAAAAGACAGACAATACAATGACCAACTGAAAAGACAGACAATACAATGACCAACAGAAAATATAGACAATACAATGACCAACAGAAAAGACAGACAATACAATGACCAACAGAAAAGACAGACAATACAATGACCAACAGAAAAGACAGATATTACAATGACCAACAGAAAAGACAGACAATACAATGATCTACAGAAAAGACATACAATACAATGATCAACAAAAAAGACGGACAATACAATGACCAACAGAAAAGACAGGCAATACAATGGCCAACAGAAAAGACAGACAATACAATGATCAACAGAAAAGACAGACAATACAATGACCAACAGAAAAGACAGACAATACAATGACCAACAGAAAAGACAGACAATACAATGACCAACAGAAAAGACAGACAATACAATGACCAACAGAAAAGACAGACAATACAATGACCAACAGAAAAGACAGACAATACAATGACCAACAGAAAAGACAGACAATACAATGACCAACAGAAAAGACAGACAATACAATGATCAACAGAAAAGACAGACAATACAATGACCAACTGAAAAGACAGACAATACAATGACCAACAGAAAATATAGACAATACAATGACCAACAGAAAAGACAGACAATACAATGACCAACAGAAAAGACAGATAATACAATGACCAACAGAAAAGACAGATATTACAATGACCAACAGAAAAGACAGACAATACAATGATCTACAGAAAAGACATACAATACAATGATCAACAAAAAAGACAGACAATACAATGACCAACAGAAAAAACAGGCAATACAATGGCCAACAGAAAAGACAGACAATGCAATGATCAACAGAAAAGACAGACAATACAATGACCAACAGAAAAGACAGACAATACAATGACCAACAGAAAAGACAGACAATGCAATGACCAACAGAAAAGACAGACAATACAATGACAAACAGAAAAGATAGACAATACAATGACCAACAGAAAAGACAGACAATACAATGACCAACAGAAATGACAGACAATACAATGACCAACAGAAAAGACAGACAATACAATGACCAACAGAAAAGACAGACAATGCAATGACCAACAGAAAAGACAGACAATACAATGACCAACAGAAAAGACAGACAATACAATGACCAACAGAACCCCCCTCATAGAGGGTGTGCCGGGGGTAGAATAGGCACCAGGTTTCTCCGCTCTTAGAGGCACTAGTCCTCTAAAAGGGGTCAACCCCGCAGGAACCCCGGGGTATAAAAATGGGACCGAGAGCTTCTTCGGCTTGAAGGGGCGTCCGTCGGTTGTGCGGGATGTAGAAATTCACAACCAACCCGTCCTGCGGAAGAGACGTAAATAAAACCGAGGTCCCGTGTTGAGAGATTGCCACCCTCTCCGCACGTTAAAGAACCCAATGTAACAGCTCATTATGAGCATGCTCATGATGAGTGGTCCATAAGAGACCTGTTGCACTGGCAAAATTATCCGTCCATACCCATCACCTTTCCATGTTTCGAGTCCCGTGGCGTTTAAATTTATAAATGTTCTCGTCCTGAATATAGCTGAAAAATTGCTCGCTGGACGTTAAACACCAATCAATCAAACAATCAATGACCAACAGAAAAGACAGACAATGCAATGACCAACAGAAAAGACAGACAATACAATGACCAACAGAAAAGATAGACAATACAATGACCAACAGAAAAGACAGACAATACAATGACCAACAGAACCCCCCTCATAGAGGGTGTGCCGGGGGTAGAATAGGCACCAGGTTTCTCCGCTCTTAGAGGCACTAGTCCTCTAAAAGGGGTCAACCCCGCAGAACCCCGGGGTATAAAATTGGGACCGAGAGCTTCTTCGGCTTGAAGGGGCGTCCGTCGGTTGTGCGGGATGTAGAAATTCACAACCAACCCGTTCTGCGGAAGAGACGTAAATAAAACCGAGGTCCCGTGTTGAGAGATTGCCACCCTCTCCGCACGTTAAAGAACCCAATGTAACAGCTCATTATGAGCATGCTCATGATGAGTGGTCCATAAGAGACCTGTTGCACTGGCAAAATTATCCGTCCCTACCCATCACCTTTCCTTGTTTCGAGTCCCGTGGCGTTTAAATTTTTAAATGTTCTCGTCCTGAATATAGCTGAAAAATTGCTCGCTGGACGTTAAACACCAATCAATCAAACAATCAATGACCAACAGAAAAGACAGACAATGCAATGACCAACAGAAAAGACAGATATTACAATGACCAACAGAAAAGACAGACAATACAATGATCTACAGAAAAGACATACAATACAATGGTCAACAAAAAAGACAGACAATACAATGACCAACAGAAAAGACAGACAATACAATGACCAACAGAAAAGACAGACAAAGCAATGACCAACAGAAAAGACAGACAATACAATGACCAACAGAAAAGATAGACAATACAATGACCAACAGAAATGACAGACAATACAATGACCAACAGAAAAGACAGACAATACAATGACCAACAGAAATGACAGAAAATACAATGACCAACAGAAAAGACAGACAATACAATGACAAACAGAATAGACAGGCAATGCAATGGCCAACAGAAAAGACAGACAATACAATGACCAACAGAAAAGACAGACAATACAATGACCAACAGAAAAGACAGACAATACAATGACCAACAGAAAATATAGACAATACAATGACCAACAGAAAAGACAGACAATACAATGACCAACAGAAAAGACAGACAATACAATGACCAACAGAAAAGACAGACAATACAATGACCAACAGAAAAGACAGACAATACAATGACCAACAGAAAAGATAGACAATACAATGACCAACAGAAAAGACAGACAATACAATGACCAACAGAAAAGACAGACAATACAATGACCAACAGAAAAGACAGACAATACAATGACCAACAGAAAAGACAGACAATACAATGACAAACAGAAAAGACAGGCAATACAATGGCCAGCAGAAAAGACAGACAATACAATGACCAACGGAAAAGACAGACAATACAATGATCAACAGAAAAGACAGACAATACAATGATCAACAGAAAATATAGACAATACAATGACCAACAGAAAAGACAGACAATACAATGACCAACAGAAAAGACAGACAATACAATGACCAACAGAAAAGACAGACAATACAATGACCAACAGAAAAGACAGACAATACAATGACCAACAGAAAAGACAGACAATACAATGACCAACAGAAAAGGCAGACAATACAATGATCAACAGAAAAGACAGACAATACAATGACCAACTGAAAAGAGAGACAATACAATGACTAACAGAAAAGATAGACAATACAATGACCAACAGAAAAGACAGACAATACAATGACCAACAGAAAAGACAGACAATACAATGACCAACAGAAAAGACAGATATTACAATGACCAACAGAAAAGACAGACAATACAATGATCTATAGAAAAGACATACAATACAATGATCAACAAAAAAGACAGACAATACAATGACCAACAGAAAAGACAGGCAATACAATGGCCAACAGAAAAGACAGACAATACAATGATCAACAGAAAAGACAGACAATACAATGACAAACAGAAAAGACAGGCAATACAATGGCAAGCAGAAAAGACAGACAATACAATGACCAACGGAAAAGACAGACAATACAATGATCAACATAAAAGACAGACAATACAATGATCAACAGAAAATATAGACAATACAATGACCAACAGAAAAGACAGACAATACAATGACCAACAGAAAAGACAGACAATACAATGACCAACAGAAAAGACAGACAATACAATGACCAACAGAAAATACAGACAATACAATGACCAACAGAAAAGACAGACAATACAATGACCAACAGAAAAGGCAGACAATACAATGATCAACAGAAAAGACAGACAATACAATGACCAACTGAAAAGACAGACAATACAATGACCAACAGAAAAGACAGATATTACAATGACCAACAGAAAAGACAGACAATACAATGATCTACAGAAAAGACATACAATACAATGATCAACAAAAAAGACAGACAATACAATGACCAACAGAAAAGACAGGCAATACAATGGCCAACAGAAAAGCCAGACAATGCAATGATCAACAGAAAAGACAGACAATACAATGACCAACAGAAAAGACAGACAATACAATGACCAACAGAAAAGACAGACAATGCAATGACCAACAGAAAAGACAGACAATACAATGACAAACAGAAAAGATAGACAATACAATGACCAACGGAAAAGACAGACAATACAATGACCAACAGAAAAGACAGACAATACAATGACCAACAGAAATGACAGACAATACAATGACCAACAGAAAAGACAGACAATACAATGACCAACTGAAAAGAGAGACAATACAATGACCAACTGAAAAGACAGACAATACAATGACCAACAGAAAAGACAGACAATACAATGACCAACTGAAATGACAGACAATACAATGACCAACAGAAAAGACAGATATTACAATGACCAACAGAAAAGACAGACAATACAATGATCTACAGAAAAGACATACAATACAATGATCAACAAAAAAGACAGACAATACAATGACCAACAGAAAAGACAGGCAATACAATGGCCAACAGAAAAGCCAGACAATGCAATGATCAACAGAAAAGACAGACAATACAATGACCAACAGAAAAGACAGACAATACAATGACCAACAGAAAAGACAGACAATGCAATGACCAACAGAAAAGACAGACAATACAATGACAAACAGAAAAGATAGACAATACAATGACCAACAGAAAAGACAGACAATACAATGACCAACAGAAAAGACAGACAATACAATGACCAACAGAAATGACAGACAATACAATGACCAACAGAAAAGACAGACAATACAATGACCAACTGAAAAGAGAGACAATACAATGACCAACTGAAAAGACAGACAATACAATGACCAACAGAAAAGACAGACAATACAATGACCAACAGAAAAGATAGACAATACAATGACCAACAGAAAAGATAGACAATACAATGACCAACAGAAAAGACAGACAATACAATGATCAACAGAAAAGACAGACAATACAATGACCAACAGAAAAGACAGACAATACAATGACCAACAAAAAAGACAAACAATATAATCACCAACAGAAAAGACAGACAATACAATGACCAACAGAAAAGAGAGACAATACAATGACCAACTGAAAAGACAGACAATACAATGACCAACAGAAAAGACAGGCAATACAATGGCCAACAGAAAAGACAGACAATACAATGACCAACAGAAAAGACACACAATACAATGACCAACAGAAAAGAGAGAAAATACAATGACCAACTGAAAAGACAGACAATACAATGACCAACAGAAAAGACAGGCAATACAATGGCCAACAGAAAAGACAGACAATACAATGACCAACAGAAAAGACAGACATTACAATGACCAACTGAAAAGACAGACAATACAATGACCAACTGAAAAGACAGACAATACAATGACCAACAAAAAAGACAAACAATATAATCACCAACAGAAAAGACAGACAATACAATGACGAACAGAAAAGAGAGACAATACAATGACCAACTGAAAAGACAGACAATACAATGACCAACAGAAAAGACAGGCAATACAATGGCCAACAGAAAAGACAGACAATACAATGACCAACAGAAAAGACAGACATTACAATGACCAACTGAAAAGACAGACAATACAATGACCAACAGAAAAGACAGACAATACAATGACCAACAGAAAAGACAGACAATACAATGACCAACAGAAAAGACAGACAATACAATGACCAACAGAAAAGACAAACAATACAATGACCAACTGAAAAGACAGACAATACAATGACCAACAGAAAAGAGAGACAATACAATGACCAACAGAAAAGACAGACAATACAATGACCAACAGAAAAGACAGACAATAGAATGACCAACAGAAAAGATAGACAATACAATGACCAACAGAAAAGATAGACAATACAATGACCAACAGAAAAGACAGACAATACAATGACCAACAGAAAAGACAGACAATACAATGACCAACAGAAAAGATAGACAATACAATGACCAACAGAAAAGATAGACAATACAATGACCATCAGAAAAGACAGACAATACAATGACCAACTGAAAAGAGAGACAATACAATAACCAACTGAAAAGACAGACAATACAATGACCAACTGAAAAGACAGACAATACAATGACCAACAGAAAAGGCAGACAATACAATGACCAACAGAAAAGACAGACAATACAATGACCAACAGAAAAGATAGACAATACAATGACCAACAGAAAAGACAGACAATACAATGACCAACTGAAAAGACAGACAATACAATGATCAACAGAAAAGACAGACAATACAATGACCAACAAAAAAGACAGACAATACAATGACCAACAGAAAAGACAGACAATACAATGACCAACAGAAAAGACAGACAATACAATGACCAACAGAAAAGACAGACAATACAATGACCAACAGAAAAGACAGACAATACAATGACCAACAGAAAAGATAGACAATACAATGACCAACAGAAAAGATAGACAATACAATGACCAACAGAAAAGACAGACAATACAATGACCAACTGAAAAGACAGACAATACAATGACCAACTGAAAAGACAGACAATACAATGACCAACAGAAAAGACAGACAATACAATGACCAACAGAAAAGACAGACAATACAATGACCAACAGAAAAGACAGACAATACAATGACCAACAGAAAAGACAGACAATACAATGACCAACAGAAAAGGCAGACAATACAATGATCAACAGAAAAGACAGACAATACAATGACCAACTGAAAAGACAGACAATACAATGACCAACAGAAAATATAGACAATACAATGACCAACAGAAAAGACAGACAATACAATGACCAACAGAAAAGACAGACAATACAATGACCAACAGAAAAGACAGATATTACAATGACCAACAGAAAAGACAGACAATACAATGATCTACAGAAAAGACATACAATACAATGATCAACAAAAAAGACGGACAATACAATGACCAACAGAAAAGACAGGCAATACAATGGCCAACAGAAAAGACAGACAATACAATGATCAACAGAAAAGACAGACAATACAATGACAAACAGAAAAGACAGGCAATACAATGGCCAGCAGAAAAGACAGACAATACAATGACCAACGGAAAAGACAGACAATACATAGATCAACAGAAAAGACAGACAATACAATGATCAACAGAAAATATAGACAATACAATGACCAACAGAAAAGACAGACAATACAATGACCAACAGAAAAGACAGACAATACAATGACCAACAGAAAAAACAGACAATACAATGACCAACAGAAAAGACAGACAATACAATGACCAACAGAAAAGACAGACAATACAATGACCAACAGAAAAGGCAGACAATACAATGATCAACAGAAAAGACAGACAATGCAATGACCAACTGAAAAGACAGACAATACAATGACCAACAGAAAATATAGACAATACAATGACCAACAGAAAAGACAGACAATACAATGACCAACAGAAAAGACAGATAATACAATGACCAACAGAAAAGACAGATATTACAATGACCAACAGAAAAGACAGACAATACAATGATCTACAGAAAAGACATACAATACAATGATCAACAAAAAAGACAGACAATACAATGACCAACAGAAAAGACAGGCAATACAATGGCCAACAGAAAAGACAGACAATGCAATGATCAACAGAAAAGACAGACAATACAATGACCAACAGAAAAGACAGACAATACAATGACCAACAGAAAAGACAGACAATACAATGACCAACAGAAAAGACAGACAATACAATGACCAACAGAAAAGACAAACAATATAATCACCAACAGAAAAGACAGACAATACAATGACCAACAGAAAAGAGAGACAATACAATGACCAACTGAAAAGACAGACAATACAATGACCAACAGAAAAGACAGGCAATACAATGGCCAACAGAAAAGACAGACAATACAATGACCAACAGAAAAGACAGACAATACAATGACCAACAGAAAAGAGAGAAAATACAATGACCAACTGAAAAGACAGACAATACAATGACCAACAGAAAAGACAGGCAATACAATGGCCAACAGAAAAGACAGACAATACAATGACCAACAGAAAAGACAGACATTACAATGACCAACTGAAAAGACAGACAATACAATGACCAACTGAAAAGACAGACAATACAATGACCAACAAAAAAGACAAACAATATAATCACCAACAGAAAAGACAGACAATACAATGACGAACAGAAAAGAGAGACAATACAATGACCAACTGAAAAGACAGACAATACAATGACCAACAGAAAAGACAGGCAATACAATGGCCAACAGAAAAGACAGACAATACAATGACCAACAGAAATGACAGACAATACAATGACCAACAGAAAAGACAGACAATACAATGACCAACTGAAAAGAGAGACAATACAATGACCAACTGAAAAGACAGACAATACAATGACCAACAGAAAAGACAGACAATACAATGACCAACAGAAAAGATAGACAATACAATGACCAACAGAAAAGATAGACAATACAATGACCAACAGAAAAGACAGACAATACAATGATCAACAGAAAAGACAGACAATACAATGACCAACAGAAAAGACAGACAATACAATGACCAACAAAAAAGACAAATAATATAATCACCAACAGAAAAGACAGACAATACAATGACCAACAGAAAAGAGAGACAATACAATGACCAACTGAAAAGACAGACAATACAATGACCAACAGAAAAGACAGGCAATACAATGGCCAACAGAAAAGACAGACAATACAATGACCAACAGAAAAGACAGACAATACAATGACCAACAGAAAAGAGAGAAAATACAATGACCAACTGAAAAGACAGACAATACAATGACCAACAGAAAAGACAGGCAATACAATGGCCAACAGAAAAGACAGACAATACAATGACCAACAGAAAAGACAGACATTACAATGACCAACTGAAAAGACAGACAATACAATGACCAACTGAAAAGACAGACAATACAATGACCAACAAAAAAGACAAACAATATAATCACCAACAGAAAAGACAGACAATACAATGACGAAGAGAAAAGAGAGACAATACAATGACCAACTGAAAAGACAGACAATACAATGACCAACAGAAAAGACAGGCAATACAATGGCCAACAGAAAAGACAGACAATACAATGACCAACAGAAAAGACAGACATTACAATGACCAACTGAAAAGACAGACAATACAATGACCAACAGAAAAGACAGACAATACAATGACCAACAGAAAAGACAGACAATACAATGACCAACAGAAAAGACAGACAATACAATGACCAACAGAAAAGAAAAACAATACAATGACCAACTGAAAAGACAGACAATACAATGACCAACAGAAAAGAGAGACAATACAATGACCAACAGAAAAGACAGACAATACAATGACCAACAGAAAAGACAGACAATAGAATGACCAACAGAAAAGATAGACAATACAATGACCAACAGAAAAGATAGACAATACAATGACCAACAGAAAAGACAGACAATACAATGACCAACAGAAAAGACAGACAATACAATGACCAACAGAAAAGATAGACAATACAATGACCAACAGAAAAGATAGACAATACAATGACCATCAGAAAAGACAGACAATACAATGACCAACTGAAAAGAGAGACAATACAATAACCAACTGAAAAGACAGACAATACAATGACCAACTGAAAAGACAGACAATACAATGACCAACAGAAAAGGCAGACAATACAATGACCAACAGAAAAGACAGACAATACAATGACCAACAGAAAAGATAGACAATACAATGACCAACAGAAAAGACAGACAATACAATGACCAACTGAAAAGACAGACAATACAATGATCAACAGAAAAGACAGACAATACAATGACCAACAAAAAAGACAGACAATACAATGACCAACAGAAAAGACAGACAATACAATGACCAACAGAAAAGACAGACAATACAATGACCAACAGAAAAGACAGACAATACAATGACCAACAGAAAAGACAGACAATACAATGACCAACAGAAAAGATAGATAATACAATGACCAACAGAAAAGATAGACAATACAATGACCAACAGAAAAGACAGACAATACAATGACCAACTGAAAAGAGAGACAATACAATGACCAACTGAAAAGACAGACAATACAATGACCAACAGAAAAGACAGACAATACAATGACCAACAGAAAAGACAGACAATACAATGACCAACAGAAAAGACAGACAATACAATGACCAACAGAAAAGACAGACAATACAATGACCAACAGAAAAGGCAGACAATACAATGATCAACAGAAAAGACAGACAATACAATGACCAACTGAAAAGACAGACAATACAATGACCAACAGAAAATATAGACAATACAATGACCAACAGAAAAGACAGACAATACAATGACCAACAGAAAAGACAGACAATACAATGACCAACAGAAAAGACAGACAATACAATGATCTACAGAAAAGACATACAATACAATGATCAACAAAAAAGACAGACAATACAATGACCAACAGAAAAGACAGGCAATACAATGGCCAACAGAAAAGACAGACAATACAATGATCAACAGAAAAGACAGACAATACAATGACAAACAGAAAAGACAGGCAATACAATGGCCAGCAGAAAAGACAGACAATACAATGACCAACGGAAAAGACAGACAATACAATGATCAACAGAAAAGACAGACAATACAATGATCAACAGAAAATATAGACAATACAATGACCAACAGAAAAGACAGACAATACAATGACCAACAGAAAAGACAGACAATACAATGACCAACAGAAAAGACAGACAATACAATGACCAACAGAAAAGACAGACAATACAATGACCAACAGAAAAGACAGACAATACAATGACCAACAGAAAGGGCAGACAATACAATGATCAACAGAAAAGACAGACAATACAATGACCAACTGAAAAGACAGACAATACAATGACCAACAGAAAATATAGACAATACAATGACCAACAGAAAAGACAGACAATACAATGACCAACAGAAAAGACAGATAATACAATGACCAACAGAAAAGACAGATATTACAATGACCAACAGAAAAGACAGACAATACAATGATCTACAGAAAAGACATACAATACAATGATCAACAAAAAAGACAGACAATACAATGACCAACAGAAAAGACAGGCAATACAATGGCCAACAGAAAAGACAGACAATGCAATGATCAACAGAAAAGACAGACAATACAATGACCAACAGAAAAGACAGACAATACAATGACCAACAGAAAAGACAGACAATACAATGACCAACAGAAAAGACAGACAATACAATGACCAACAGAAAAGACAAACAATATAATCACCAACAGAAAAGACAGACAATACAATGACCAACAGAAAAGAGAGACAATACAATGACCAACTGAAAAGACAGACAATACAATGACCAACAGAAAAGACAGGCAATACAATGGCCAACAGAAAAGACAGACAATACAATGACCAACAGAAAAGACAGACAATACAATGACCAACAGAAAAGAGAGAAAATACAATGACCAACTGAAAAGACAGACAATACAATGACCAACAGAAAAGACAGGCAATACAATGGCCAACAGAAAAGACAGACAATACAATGACCAACAGAAAAGACAGACATTACAATGACCAACTAAAAAGACAGACAATACAATGACCAACTGAAAAGACAGACAATACAATGACCAACAAAAAAGACAAACAATATAATCACCAACAGAAAAGACAGACAATACAATGACGAACAGAAAAGAGAGACAATACAATGACCAACTGAAAAGACAGACAATACAATGACCAACAGAAAAGACAGGCAATACAATGGCCAACAGAAAAGACAGACAATACAATGACCAACAGAAAAGACAGACATTACAATGACCAACTGAAAAGACAGACAATACAATGACCAACAGAAAAGACAGACAATACAATGACCAACAGAAAAGACAGACAATACAATGACCAACAGAAAAGACAGACAATACAATGACCAACAGAAAAGACAAACAATACAATGACCAACTGAAAAGACAGACAATACAATGACCAACAGAAAAGAGAGACAATACAATGACCAACAGAAAAGACAGACAATACAATGACCAACAGAAAAGACAGACAATAGAATGACCAACAGAAAAGATAGACAATACAATGACCAACAGAAAAGATAGACAATACAATGACCAACAGAAAAGACAGACAATACAATGACCAACAGAAAAGACAGACAATACAATGACCAACAGAAAAGATAGACAATACAATGACCAACAGAAAAGATAGACAATACAATGACCATCAGAAAAGACAGACAATACAATGACCAACTGAAAAGAGAGACAATACAATAACCAACTGAAAAGACAGACAATACAATGACCAACTGAAAAGACAGACAATACAATGACCAACAGAAAAGGCAGACAATACAATGACCAACAGAAAAGACAGACAATACAATGACCAACAGAAAAGATAGACAATACAATGACCAACAGAAAAGACAGACAATACAATGACCAACTGAAAAGACAGACAATACAATGATCAACAGAAAAGACAGACAATACAATGACCAACAAAAAAGACAGACAATACAATGACCAACAGAAAAGACAGACAATACAATGACCAACAGAAAAGACAGACAATACAATGACCAACAGAAAAGACAGACAATACAATGACCAACAGAAAAGACAGACAATACAATGACCAACAGAAAAGATAGACAATACAATGACCAACAGAAAAGATAGACAATACAATGACCAACAGAAAAGACAGACAATACAATGACCAACTGAAAAGACAGACAATACAATGACCAACTGAAAAGACAGACAATACAATGACCAACAGAAAAGACAGACAATACAATGAACAACAGAAAAGACAGACAATACAATGACCAACAGAAAAGACAGACAATACAATGACCAACAGAAAAGACAGACAATACAATGACCAACAGAAAAGGCAGACAATACAATGATCAACAGAAAAGACAGACAATACAATGACCAACTGAAAAGACAGACAATACAATGACCAACAGAAAATATAGACAATACAATGACCAACAGAAAAGACAGACAATACAATGACCAACAGAAAAGACAGACAATACAATGACCAACAGAAAAGACAGATATTACAATGACCAACAGAAAAGACAGACAATACAATGATCTACAGAAAAGACATACAATACAATGATCAACAAAAAAGACAGACAATACAATGACCAACAGAAAAGACAGGCAATACAATGGCCAACAGAAAAGACAGACAATACAATGATCAACAGAAAAGACAGACAATACAATGACAAACAGAAAAGACAGGCAATACAATGGCCAGCAGAAAAGACAGACAATACAATGACCAACGGAAAAGACAGACAATACAATGATCAACAGAAAAGACAGACAATACAATGATCAACAGAAAATATAGACAATACAATGACCAACAGAAAAGACAGACAATACAATGACCAACAGAAAAGACAGACAATACAATGACCAACAGAAAAGACAGACAATACAATGACCAACAGAAAAGACAGACAATACAATGACCAACAGAAAAGACAGACAATACAATGACCAACAGAAAAGGCAGACAATACAATGATCAACAGAAAAGACAGACAATACAATGACCAACTGAAAAGACAGACAATACAATGACCAACAGAAAATATAGACAATACAATGACCAACAGAAAAGACAGACAATACAATGACCAACAGAAAAGACAGATAATACAATGACCAACAGAAAAGACAGATATTACAATGACCAACAGAAAAGACAGACAATACAATGATCTACAGAAAAGACATACAATACAATGATCAACAAAAAAGACAGACAATACAATGACCAACAGAAAAGACAGGCAATACAATGGCCAACAGAAAAGACAGACAATGCAATGATCAACAGAAAAGACAGACAATACAATGACCAACAGAAAAGACAGACAATACAATGACCAACAGAAAAGACAGACAATACAATGACCAACAGAAAAGACAGACAATACAATGACCAACAGAAAAGACAGACAATACAATGACCAACAGAAAAGACAGACAATACAATGACCAACAGAAAAGGCAGACAATACAATGATCAACAGAAAAGACAGACAATACAATGACCAACTGAAAAGACAGACAATACAATGACCAACAGAAAAGACAGACAATACAATGACCAACAGAAAAGACAGACAATACAATGACCAACAGAAAAGACAGACAATACAATGACCAACAGAAAAGACAGATATTACAATGACCAACAGAAAAGACAGACAATACAATGATCTACAGAAAAGACATACAATACAATGATCAACAAAAAAGACAGACAATACAATGACCAACAGAAAAGACAGGCAATACAATGGCCAACAGAAAAGACAGACAATACAATGATCAACAGAAAAGACAGACAATACAATGACAAACAGAAAAGACAGGCAATACAATGGCCAGCAGAAAAGACAGACAATACAATGACCAACGGAAAAGACAGACAATACAATGATCAACAGAAAAGAGAGACAATACAATGATCAACAGAAAATATAGATAATACAATGACCAACAGAAAAGACAGACAATACAATGACCAACAGAAAAGACAGACAATACAATGACCAACAGAAAATACAGACAATACAATGACCAACAGAAAATACAGACAATACAATGACCAACAGAAAAGACAGACAATACAATGACCAACAGAAAAGGCAGACAATACAATGATCAACAGAAAAGATAGACAATACAATGACCAACTGAAAAGACAGACAATACAATGACCAACAGAAAAGACAGATATTACAATGACCAACAGAAAAGACAGACAATACAATGATCTACAGAAAAGACATACAATACAATGATCAACAAAAAAGACAGACAATACAATGACCAACAGAAAAGACAGGCAATACAATGGCCAACAGAAAAGCCAGACAATGCAATGATCAACAGAAAAGACAGACAATACAATGACCAACTGAAAAGACAGACAATACAATGACCAACAGAAAATATAGACAATACAATGACCAACAGAAAAGACAGACAATACAATGACCAACAGAAAAGACAGACAATACAATGACCAACAGAAAAGACAGATATTACAATGACCAACAGAAAAGACAGACAATACAATGATCTACAGAAAAGACATACAATACAATGATCAACAAAAAAGACAGACAATACAATGACCAACAGAAAAGACAGGCAATACAATGGCCAACAGAAAAGACAGACAATACAATGATCAACAGAAAAGACAGACAATACAATGACAAACAGAAAAGACAGGCAATACAATGGCCAGCAGAAAAGACAGACAATACAATGACCAACGGAAAAGACAGACAATACAATGATCAACAGAAAAGACAGACAATACAATGATCAACAGAAAATATAGACAATACAATGACCAACAGAAAAGACAGACAATACAATGACCAACAGAAAAGACAGACAATACAATGACCAACAGAAAAGACAGACAATACAATGACCAACAGAAAAGACAGACAATACAATGACCAACAGAAAAGACAGACAATACAATGACCAACAGAAAAGGCAGACAATACAATGATCAACAGAAAAGACAGACAATACAATGACCAACTGAAAAGACAGACAATACAATGACCAACAGAAAATATAGACAATACAATGACCAACAGAAAAGACAGACAATACAATGACCAACAGAAAAGACAGATAATACAATGACCAACAGAAAAGACAGATATTACAATGACCAACAGAAAAGACAGACAATACAATGATCTACAGAAAAGACATACAATACAATGATCAACAAAAAAGACAGACAATACAATGACCAACAGAAAAGACAGGCAATACAATGGCCAACAGAAAAGACAGACAATGCAATGATCAACAGAAAAGACAGACAATACAATGACCAACAGAAAAGACAGACAATACAATGACCAACAGAAAAGACAGACAATACAATGACCAACAGAAAAGACAGACAATACAATGACCAACAGAAAAGACAGACAATACAATGACCAACAGAAAAGACAGACAATACAATGACCAACAGAAAAGGCAGACAATACAATGATCAACAGAAAAGACAGACAATACAATGACCAACTGAAAAGACAGACAATACAATGACCAACAGAAAAGACAGACAATACAATGACCAACAGAAAAGACAGACAATACAATGACCAACAGAAAAGACAGACAATACAATGACCAACAGAAAAGACAGATATTACAATGACCAACAGAAAAGACAGACAATACAATGATCTACAGAAAAGACATACAATACAATGATCAACAAAAAAGACAGACAATACAATGACCAACAGAAAAGACAGGCAATACAATGGCCAACAGAAAAGACAGACAATACAATGATCAACAGAAAAGACAGACAATACAATGACAAACAGCAAAGACAGGCAATACAATGGCCAGCAGAAAAGACAGACAATACAATGACCAACGGAAAAGACAGGCAATACAATGATCAACAGAAAAGACAGACAATACAATGATCAACAGAAAATATAGATAATACAATGACCAACAGAAAAGACAGACAATACAATGACCAACAGAAAAGACAGACAATACAATGACCAACAGAAAAGACAGACAATACAATGACCAACAGAAAATACAGACAATACAATGACCAACAGAAAAGACAGACAATACAATGACCAACAGAAAAGGCAGACAATACAATGATCAACAGAAAAGACAGACAATACAATGACCAACTGAAAAGACAGACAATACAATGACCAACAGAAAAGACAGATATTACAATGACCAACAGAAAAGACAGACAATACAATGATCTACAGAAAAGACATACAATACAATGATCAACAAAAAAGACAGACAATACAATGACCAACAGAAAAGACAGGCAATACAATGGCCAACAGAAAAGCCAGACAATGCAATGATCAACAGAAAAGACAGACAATACAATGACCAACTGAAAAGACAGACAATACAATGACCAACAGAAAATATAGACAATACAATGACCAACAGAAAAGACAGACAATACAATGACCAACAGAAAAGACAGACAATACAATGACCAACAGAAAAGACAGATATTACAATGACCAACAGAAAAGACAGACAATACAATGATCTACAGAAAAGACATACAATACAATGATCAACAAAAAAGACAGACAATACAATGACCAACAGAAAAGACAGGCAATACAATGGCCAACAGAAAAGACAGACAATACAATGATCAACAGAAAAGACAGACAATACAATGACAAACAGAAAAGACAGGCAATACAATGGCCAGCAGAAAAGACAGACAATACAATGACCAACGGAAAAGACAGACAATACAATGATCAACAGAAAAGACAGACAATACAATGATCAACAGAAAATATAGACAATACAATGACCAACAGAAAAGACAGACAATACAATGACCAACAGAAAAGACAGACAATACAATGACCAACAGAAAAGACAGACAATACAATGACCAACAGAAAAGACAGACAATACAATGACCAACAGAAAAGACAGACAATACAATGACCAACAGAAAAGGCAGACAATACAATGATCAACAGAAAAGACAGACAATACAATGACCAACTGAAAAGACAGACAATACAATGACCAACAGAAAATATAGACAATACAATGACCAACAGAAAAGACAGACAATACAATGACCAACAGAAAAGACAGATAATACAATGACCAACAGAAAAGACAGATATTACAATGACCAACAGAAAAGACAGACAATACAATGATCTACAGAAAAGACATACAATACAATGATCAACAAAAAAGACAGACAATACAATGACCAACAGAAAAGACAGGCAATACAATGGCCAACAGAAAAGACAGACAATGCAATGATCAACAGAAAAGACAGACAATACAATGACCAACAGAAAAGACAGACAATACAATGACCAACAGAAAAGACAGACAATACAATGATCTACAGAAAAGACATACAATACAATGATCAACAAAAAAGACAGACAATACAATGACCAACAGAAAAGACAGGCAATACAATGGCCAACAGAAAAGACAGACAATACAATGATCAACAGAAAAGACAGACAATACAATGACAAACAGAAAAGACAGGCAATACAATGGCCAGCAGAAAAGACAGACAATACAATGACCAACGGAAAAGACAGACAATACAATGATCAACAGAAAAGACAGACAATACAATGATCAACAGAAAATATAGACAATACAATGACCAACAGAAAAGACAGACAATACAATGACCAACAGAAAAGACAGACAATACAATGACCAACAGAAAAGACAGACAATACAATGACCAACAGAAAAGACAGACAATACAATGACCAACAGAAAAGACAGACAATACAATGACCAACAGAAAAGGCAGACAATACAATGATCAACAGAAAAGACAGACAATACAATGACCAACTGAAAAGACAGACAATACAATGACCAACAGAAAATATAGACAATACAATGACCAACAGAAAAGACAGACAATACAATGACCAACAGAAAAGACAGATAATACAATGACCAACAGAAAAGACAGATATTACAATGACCAACAGAAAAGACAGACAATACAATGATCTACAGAAAAGACATACAATACAATGATCAACAAAAAAGACAGACAATACAATGACCAACAGAAAAGACAGGCAATACAATGACCAACAGAAAATATAGACAATACAATGACCAACAGAAAAGACAGACAATACAATGACCAACAGAAAAGACAGATAATACAATGACCAACAGAAAAGACAGATATTACAATGACCAACAGAAAAGACAGACAATACAATGATCTACAGAAAAGACATACAATACAATGATCAACAAAAAAGACAGACAATACAATGACCAACAGAAAAGACAGGCAATACAATGGCCAACAGAAAAGACAGACAATGCAATGATCAACAGAAAAGACAGACAATACAATGACCAACAGAAAAGACAGACAATACAATGACCAACAGAAAAGACAGACAATACAATGACCAACAGAAAAGACAGACAATACAATGACCAACAGAAAAGACAGACAATACAATGACCAACAGAAAAGACAGACAATACAATGACCAACAGAAAAGGCAGACAATACAATGATCAACAGAAAAGACAGACAATACAATGACCAACTGAAAAGACAGACAATACAATGACCAACAGAAAAGACAGACAATACAATGACCAACAGAAAAGACAGACAATACAATGACCAACAGAAAAGACAGATATTACAATGACCAACAGAAAAGACAGACAATACAATGATCTACAGAAAAGACATACAATACAATGATCAACAAAAAAGACAGACAATACAATGACCAACAGAAAAGACAGGCAATACAATGGCCAACAGAAAAGACAGACAATACAATGATCAACAGAAAAGACAGACAATACAATGACAAACAGAAAAGACAGGCAATACAATGGCCAGCAGAAAAGACAGACAATACAATGACCAACGGAAAAGACAGACAATACAATGATCAACAGAAAAGACAGACAATACAATGATCAACAGAAAATATAGACAATACAATGACCAACAGAAAAGACAGACAATACAATGACCAACAGAAAAGACAGACAATACAATGACCAACAGAAAAGACAGACAATACAATGACCAACAGAAAAGACAGACAATACAATGACCAACAGAAAAGACAGACAATACAATGACCAACAGAAAAGGCAGACAATACAATGATCAACAGAAAAGACAGACAATACAATGACCAACTGAAAAGACAGACAATACAATGACCAACAGAAAATATAGACAATACAATGACCAACAGAAAAGACAGACAATACAATGACCAACAGAAAAGACAGATAATACAATGACCAACAGAAAAGACAGATATTACAATGACCAACAGAAAAGACAGACAATACAATGATCTACAGAAAAGACATACAATACAATGATCAACAAAAAAGACAGACAATACAATGACCAACAGAAAAGACAGGCAATACAATGGCCAACAGAAAAGACAGACAATGCAATGATCAACAGAAAAGACAGACAATACAATGACCAACAGAAAATATAGACAATACAATGACCAACAGAAAAGACAGACAATACAATGACCAACAGAAAAGACAGATAATACAATGACCAACAGAAAAGACAGATATTACAATGACCAACAGAAAAGACAGACAATACAATGATCTACAGAAAAGACATACAATACAATGATCAACAAAAAAGACAGACAATACAATGACCAACAGAAAAGACAGGCAATACAATGGCCAACAGAAAAGACAGACAATGCAATGATCAACAGAAAAGACAGACAATACAATGACCAACAGAAAAGACAGACAATACAATGACCAACAGAAAAGACAGACAATGCAATGACCAACAGAAAAGACAGACAATACAATGACCAACAGAAAAGATAGACAATACAATGACCAACAGAAAAGACAGACAATACAATGACCAACAGAAAAGATAGACAATACAATGACCAACAGAAAAGATAGACAATACAATGACCAACAGAAAAGACAGACAATACAATGACCAACTGAAAAGAGAGACAATACAATGACCAACTGAAAAGACAGACAATACAATGACCAACTGAAAAGACAGACAATACAATGACCAACAGAAAAGACAGACAATACAATGACCAACAGAAAAGACAGACAATACAATGACCAACAGAAAAGATAGACAATACAATGACCAACAGAAATTTAAAGCCTGAGCAACACAAACCCCATTAAAACCCGGGATGAACTCGTAAACTCAGAAAGGATAAGTAGATTCTGCTCCACTAATGAAACTCGTCGTATTACTCTTGTTACTTACAAACACGGTAATACGTCATGAATCATGCGATGACGTGATTATAGTTACGACAGACGGAACATATTTGTGGTCATTTGTGACACAGATTTCTCGTAACGGTTATCCAAGCCATTGTTGCGACCATATAACATTTGAAGTGCTGATTTCACTTTAACCACTAGGAACCCTTGGTTCAGTAGATTAAAACTACATATACTATGTCAGAATGCATATTCTATGTCAGAATATATATACTATGTCAGAATACATATATTATGTCAGAATACATATACTATGTCAGAATACATATATTATGTCAGAATACATATACTATGTCAGAATACATATATTATGTCAGAATACATATACTATGTCAGAATACATATATTCTGCGTCAAATTAGGTACCTTCGTTGCCAAAATTTGACACTAACTACATGTAGCAGCATGTTTTTGCATTATTTTAGGAAAGAGGGCGTCTAATTTAAGCTTTGACAATAGTGAAAACAAAACAGAAAACGATATAATTGAAACTACAACACAACATACAATGAATGATGACTTGATGCAAAGTGCTGAGACCGACGTCAGCACACATACTGTTCCATCAGAAGAGGAAATTCAGGAGTATACAAATGAAACATTCAGTAAGTTTGATGCATTTTATTAATTATAGTTAAGGTAGTTAATGGCTTTTAACACTTTGAACACTATTTCAGTTATACAATAACCGTAAGGATTTCGTGTCTGCTAGGAAACTGGAGTACATGGAGTATTTGGAGAGACGCAACAACCTACAATGAGTCACCAACAAAAGTTATCATTCATGACGAGTGCATCCCATTGTTAGAACATGCCTAGGAAATCCTTTGCATGGCTATTTAAGTCATTCATGGTTGAGGAGTTCATCGGCGGTCATTTATAAAACTAATATCAATTTCCGTGTCACGAAGTTTAAATGTATTAGGTTCAAGATAAACAAATACTTTACATCAATGCTGCATGTGCAATCCAAGAAGAGGGGTGGGGTCGAGTCCATAAAACTAGTTGAATCCCGACCCAGGAAAGTAAGAGGTCGTGTATGTGTGATAGGGGTATCGATTTGGCCTCTGTTTCTATTTGATTTTAGAATTGTTCCGATATTGTTTTTTGTTCACTTTTTCAGTTAAAGGCGCATTTCAAATGGTGCATGAAGTTTAAATGAAGAGATCAAAATATCATTAAATTATCTTTCCTTGTTCTATGTCGATTATTTGGTTATCCAATCTTTCGATTTTGAGCGTACCTGATGAAGATTATTCCAGAAACGCGTCGTGTGCACTAAATTTGACATCTACATTTTTATTATATTGCATGAGTCTTGTCGTTACAGATCCTAAACTTTATCAAGGTATCGTTACCTTAGAAATACAAGGCATGACTAGATGGCAGAGCAAAGCATTAATCAATAAAGTTAAAGATCATAAAAACCACATGAACATCGATTGGATAAGGGTACAATCTGTCTTAGAACTAGACGTCATTACCATCAGCGCAGAACTATTTGAGGCTTTGTTCTATACTAGAGAGGCGTTATGTATATCACTCTCCGAGTTTCTACACAATATGTTTAGACTTTGTGGAATTAGTGATTCCTTTTCTGTGAATGTTACGATACAAATAGCTGATCCTGGTGGAATTGGTAAGATTATATGAAATATTATGATTTAATGGATTGGGGCTAGGGTTATTATGCTTAACACCACTTTCAACAGTATTTCAGCTATATCGTGGCGGTCAGTTCTATTGGTGGGCAAAACCGGAGTGCCCAGAGAAAACCACCGACCTCTCGCGAGTCACTGAAAATTTAATCACATAATGTTGTATCAAGTACACCTCGCCTGAGCGGGATTCAAACTCACAACGTCAATAGTGGTAGGCACTGATTGCAAAAGTAAATATAAACTACCATGCCTATGACTTAATGCTATAAACCCTTTTGATATCAGGCGAGTTAACTCTACAAAACCCTTGTTCAACACCAAACGAGCGCTATTTCAGCTATATTTGTTTGGTTTTTTTTTTTATCGAAAACACGTTTCCAAATAAGACCAGTTTTAAGATAGCAGAGGGATAGCCAGAGGTCGTGAATCACAGACGGACAGAAAATAAATCATTTAATTTATTAGGTAGAGCTGGGATTAGTTTCTCACACTATCACGATGATATAATGGATAACGTAGGAAAAATGGTTTTCAACTGACAAACAACGATAAAAAAAAACCGGAATAACAATCAAAACAGAGTACACGCCAAGAACTGTCCGATTGGTCAATATAATTAACTGTCTTGCATATGATTGAATGATCTTAGATGATTGACAAAACATGAAATCACCACATACGTGATTGGTAGTGTATCGCGAAAGAAATGAAATACAAAAAATGCAACAAACATGTAGCTTTAAACAAAATTAGGTAGAAACTAAGCCCGAGGTTATCTTATTATTATTATTATTAAATAAACGTTAGAGAATACCAGAATAACAATCAAAATTAAACTAGTCAAGAAGACAGAATATGGATGTCAATGAGCATGAGAAAATATCCAGTTTATACTTTAGCACAATTGTAAGGAACGGAAAATAGTTTTTATTGCTGCTCTACATTTCAATAACAGTAGCCTTTGACAATGTGCAGTACATTGAAATACAAGTCGCTGTATTCTATGGACCAGGTTATAGCGTCGTCGGTAATCCACGGCTGGTCATGTACTCTCCCCTTATCACCCATGGGTCAATTGAAGCAACTACATTCGAATCGGAGTTGTCCGGTTACTGATCAGGCATTTAGAAGATCCTAAAACAACATAACATTACTAAAATTTTCGATTGTTCGGTAGGTCACAAAATATTTTTGAATGTCGATTTACGGTTTCTGATTACCCCTTTGCTATCTTCAAACACTTTTTAATGTTAAATGATGTTTTTTTTTTCTCGTACCATCGAAATAAGTTACCAAAGTAGTGTAACAAAAAATTGGTCCTATAGAATGCAATATAGATTCAAATAACTGGTCCTCCAAATTCATTGGAGTCAATTAGATTCGAGATAAACAATCATGCGAGTTCTGTAATTTCTTTGTCAGTTGACCCACGAGTGAATGGAGAGTATCGGAGTGTGGTCAGCCATGGGTTACTTGCGATGAGGTTATATAATTGATGTTTGGGTTTTATAGTGTTTAACGCCACTTTCAACAATATTTCAGTTATATCGTGGCGGTCAGTTTTATTGGTGGAGGAAACCGGAGGACCCGGTGAAAACCACCGACCTGCCGCAAGTCACTGACAAACTTTATCACATAATGTTGTACACCTCAACCTGATCGTGAGTCGAACCCACAACAGCAGTGGTGATAGGAACCGATTGCTCAGGTAGCTAGAAATCCAACTACCATACGATCACGACCACGACGGTCCGCTTATGAACCTATAAATAATGTGTTACAGATGCATCGCTTTTCAACACTTTAGAGCCTAAAGAGAAAGACGGGAACAACGAACATCTGTCAGAAACGCAGGAAAAAACGAAAAATTGTACTGCTTGCAAGATCAGAGATGAGAAAATACTTGATCTTCAGAGACAAGTAATCACCCTAGAAACATCCAAAGATCAACCTACGCAAATGTCTTGCAAAGAATGTGCTTTGAAAGATAAACAGCTACTCCTGCTGGAACAGAACAGGGTGAAAATCAAGAGCGAAATCGAACACAAAGATAGATTGATATCGACGCTTTGCTCAGACCTGCAATCGAAAGATGCAATGATGAAAACATACAATAAATTAGCGAGAACCAATTCTATACTAGACAAACAAATTATCGGTAAGTACAAAATAGTGTCCAACGCTATCAGTTTTGGTTTCAGTTAAAATTGCCACAGAAAATATAGGACAGACTCAGAATGTATTGCCTTGTCAATCACATTGACTAAATTTGTACTACCGGGTATGCACCTGCATTTAGTACCTAGAGCAAGAAACTATATGTCTAATATCATGCTTTACGTCGAGATTAAATCCTAGTGAAAACTTTTTCTAATGTTTATATGAATACGTTAGAGAAAATCGAAAGAGCAATCAGAAATGCACAATCCAGAGACACAGGCAACATTGGACATAAGACACAGGACGACGAAAAACACAACACAGAAAGCAAAACAGATAAGCAACACGAACGCCGCTTTGGTTATCCTGTATAAGCGGCACACCAAACTAAAACATGCGTCACCTAACATAAAATCATACAGCCAAACATGTGTGATGAATATCGCAGGGGCATTGGTCATTGATACGGAATACCAGAAAATTGTTGCTCATCAGAGTATGATACATGTTGTCTTTTGTGTAGCATAGATGTATTAAACATGAATCACGAGGCATGAAATTTCAATCAATTTATAAAGATGTTTGTTTCGTTGGTACAAGTAAATAAGCGTTAGAGAAAACCGAAGGGACAATCGAGAATGGGCAATGCAGATAAACTTGTAACATTGGGTACACAAGGCACAAGACACAAGAACCAGTATTTGTTTATATCTTGTAATGGACATAGATAAATTATAAAACAAAACATAAATATCATACTCTCGGGGCAGCTCTAAAATATAATCGTAGAAATAGAAGCACAATAGATACCCCTAATATACATATATATGATCACTCCCTGAATTCTAATAATATATTATATTACAGTTGGAAAGCATCTAAAACACTGTCAGTATCCCCATCTGAAGAAACACGCAAATACCTTGTTTTTTGCCAGACCTAATTCAGGTAAGACATATTACAAAATCATATCTTAACTCTTTTGTTTATTCATGCGTCGTAGATAAATATGATTGATTGATTGGTGTTTAACGCCAATTTTAGCAATAATTCAGCTATACCGTGGCACGAATTAGATAATTATATGATAATTATATATGTGGTAGTAATTGACATGAAAAAGATATAGGGTTTAGGGTTATGGTATTTAACGCCACTTTCAACAATATTTCAGTTATATCGTGGTGGTCTGTCTTATTGGTGGAGGAAACCAGAGTACCACGAATAAACCATCGACCTGCCGAAAGCCACTGAAAAACTTTTATCACATAATGTTGTATCGAGTACACCTCGCCTAAGCGGTATTCGAACCCGCAACGTTAGCAGTGATAGGCACCAATTGCATAGGTAGTTTTAAATCCAACTACCATATGATCACGACCACGACGCCCCCCGAAACAGATAGAATACATTAACATATCGTAATGATCGATAATGTCACCAGTCACACCAGTACAGTCAACCAAAACGTGACTTTCAATAAATAAAAACCACAAAAGGTATATCCCATGAATATCAAATACGATATAACTGAAATATTGTTGAAAGTAGCGTTAAACACCCCCCTTAAAACCAGGATGTATGTACCATCCGCACAATAGTCAGTGTTTCAGCACCGACACGGTTGAAGGTCTATATTGAAATTTACACTGTTTCTAAATAATGGAACCCTAGCCGATTTTGGCGCACCTGAAGAAGGTTATTTCAGAAATGCGTCGTTCGCACTAAATAAGATATGAACGTCTTTATTATTCAAATAATGTTAATCTCAATAAATTAAATGGGACGTTCTAACATTCAATATTTATATATATATAGAACCTCCAAAAGTGAAAGCCAGATTGCCACACCTCCCAAAAACAAATAGTCTATTTCCTCACACGGAAAGACCTATTTCAGGTATACTGTTTATTTACTACATGTATATATATCCTTTGTCATCTATTGAGTAATTGTTGTTTAACCCCAAATGAGTAATGTTTGTCAGTTATATCATGGCGAGAACAAAATATATTTCAATGAGATGAGGATGACATCCGCTTTTGACTAGACAAACACGCTTAATTGGCTATTGTGCTAGTTCAGTGAAACAACTGTCCGCGGGTAGGCACATCGCGCCACTCCGACACATTATTCATGATTCTGAGCCATCTATTATTTGCACTCACTCATTATTGATGCTTGCTTAGCGGAGAGGAAGCAAATACCAATAATAATCTTTGATTTGACCGAACGCGTCTCGAACTCACAATCTACCGCACTCGAGTCGAGCACACTAGACATTACACCACCGATGATTTGTAGTTGAAGTTAAAAAACCATTTAAGCTGTTGATTGTAAGTTGTAAACTGATAATGTGAGGAGTATTTCAGCTATTACCTTGCATCATGACGATTGATTGATTGATTGATTGATTGATTGGTGATTAACACCAACCTTAGCAATAGTTTAGCTATATAGTGGTATTGTAACATGAAGAGAACACCTTTACGAACAGTAAGTTCTGTAGGTCAATCGAAGGCCCGAGATGTGTTCATAGGGCTGAGTGTTTTAATTGATGCAGGTGAAACGGGAAAATAGAGAGGTTAGAAATGTTAGGCATATTTGACCTTATCCGATTTTGGCTAATCTGTTTATGTCTTTGGTTTCTTGCTCCCAAAGATTTTAAAATCATTTGGATTTTAAATATTTTTGGGAGCATTTCAGAAACGCGTTATGCGTACTAAATATTATATCTACATTTTTATTCGTTAATTTGATTCGTAGCGCACAATCATGACCACCTAATACAGAGAGTATCCTGGCCAATAGTAATATGATCTAGATTTCTCGCTACAAGGAAATAGGTTCTACTTAGACATCATTTGCTGAAATAACCGTCCATTATTATATTACATATCATTGTATATCATAGGAAAAAATAGAATTAAATAAACCTAAGTATTTACCCCTCTATTGTTAATCAGTTCAATTTAACGATTTTCCTACTTCATTTTGTCATTGAATTACTACACAACTGGTTTCTTCAGACCAATTCCTGCTACAGCCTTCAATCTCGTTTACACAAAAGAAATACTTAGCTTCAATCCAGCGATCTAAAGGTACCATATATCTATTTATAGCTTATGTTCTCTTTTAATCTTAATTTCTGCAATAGTTTGGCTTTGCATTTGTTAGTAAATAAACGTTAGAGAACACCATAGGGGCAATCAAAAATGGATAATCCAGAGAAACTGGCAGGAAAGACAAATAAAAACAAAACAAAAACACAGCACAATGCGTTGGACACCACTTTACGCAGACAAACACAAATAACGTAAATAAGACATGAGTCCTCCTAACAACTGGAGGTAAAAACGAACAGAACATCGTTTTAATGCCGAAATCGTTACGGACATCACAACAGGGATCTCAGAATTCATCAATGTATAGACAAGGGACACAGTCTTTGATTCCAACGTTATACAGTATGTATTGGAATTGTTTAAAAGTGAAGGAATCTTGAGTATAAGTTTGTTTGTTTTTGTTTGTTTGATGGCGTTTAACTTTCAACAATATTTCATTTATATCGTGGCGTTCAGTTTTATTGGTGGAGGTAACCAGAGGAACCGGAGAAAATCACCGACCTGTCAAAAGTCACTGACAGACTTTATTACATAATCTCCCTGATCGTAATTCGAACTCACAACATCAGTGGTGATAGGTACTGATTGCATAGGTAGTCATAAATCCAACTCCGATACGATCACGGACACGACGGCCCCTTTGAATATAAGAGAACCACGTTAGGAAATATTGATAAAACTACACTTGTAACGAACAAATCGACCACATTTCGCCATGATCCACGTATACATTCAAATAAAGCGAATAAAGGTATGGTATGCGGATCGCCTTCTTATGCTGATTTGCAAGTTGTATGTATATGTAGTTGTGTCTAATGTAGCAGGGAACCACTGGCTACACGAATGCTGGATATCATTCCATCTAAAGAAAGAATTATAAGCTATGGTGTTTAACGCCCCTTTCAACAATATTTCAGTGATATCGTGGCGGTCAGTTTTATTGGTGGAAGAAACTGGTGTACCTGGAGAAAACCACCGACCTTCCGCAAGTCAATGACAAACTTTATCACATAATGTTGTATCGAGCACATCTAAAGAGGCTTCCACTTGTTTTGATTAACTGATAGGTTGACTGTCGTTTACCTTCAAGTGATCGAGTGGTATTTCAGCTATACTAATAGCTTGGTATAGGTGACGGTTCGCTGGGCTCTTCCCTAGGTCGCGAATAGGAGGAACTCTCTTCATGGGGGTTGTATGGTAATACTATGGAAAGCCTGGCAGCGGACCATCGTGGGCATCGTGTATGGAGAATGCAACGCTCCCTGTCAGTTAACGAGTAGGCGCATTGTGTTGACTACAGAAGAATAAATGTTGTCTCTTCTCTTCTCGCCATACTTTGTCCGTGGCAATGAAAATCAAAATTTGCTACCTCATTCCTCCTTCATTTCTGTATACCTTTTATTATATTATTCAACTTTCTCTCGTCCTTAATATGGTTTAATGAGCAATGTGTCAGCTATGTGCATGCCAAGTGTAGAAACAATGACCATAGATGGCACTGTGACAAGACAACAAGGATATAATTGATAGATTGGAATTGTTTTGCCTTACAACGGGGCATAACTGACCACTTCCAACGAACCCTGTTCTTTAGGGTTACGGGTATAGTGTTTAACACCACTTTCAAGAATATTTCAGCTATATCGTGGCGGTCTGCTTTATAGATGGAGGAAACATGGGTACCCAGTGTAAACCACCAACCTGCCGCACTGAAAACTCCATCACATAATGTTGTATCGAGTACACCTCACCCTGAGCGGGATTCGAACTCACAACTTTAGTGGTGATAGACACTGATTGGATTGGTAGTTGTAAATCCAACTACCTTACGATCACGACTGCCCCGACAAAGATATATTTGAAGTCAATGGAAAAATAATTGACTGTAGTTGTAACTCTATGAGCTGCTGCAAGGTATCTTTAATGTGTAAGGAACGTGGTATTCTCTATACATGAGGCAATCGTTTATGTCCTGTCCAAAGTGAGTTGTGTATTTGATTTAGCCAGTACAAGTAGTAGGAATGTCTCTGTTGGAGGGGTAGTACCGAAGAGCGGAGATACTAATTCATTGTTTTTATAACCCGGTGTTACCACAGGGAGTCACGAATATCTGTTTCATTCTGATCTATATTTGTTTGTATCTTTGACAGAGTTTTTCCCAGTGAATCAACTTGCAGTCTATAATTATTCATACGCTGGTGAGTAAATTAGGGGGATATGGTATTTAATGCCACTTACAACAATGTTTCACTTATTTCGTGGCGGTCAGTTTTATTGGTGGAGGAAACCGGAGTACCCGCCTGAGTGCGATTCTAACTCGCAACATTAGTAGTGAAAGGCACCTATTGTACAGGTAGTTGTAAATCCAACTACCATACGACCACGACGTTCCAGTGAGTAGATTAAATTAAACGAATAGCAAACATTAGCAAAATGATAAATAGTGTGACAAGGATATACATGGTGTAATTTTAGCGTATGTATATTCTATAAAGGCTGTCATTAAGTTGATTGATTGTATGTAAGGGGACGATTCATCCTATAGGTTGCAGACTAGAGCACCTCAAGCTTAGATGCCCTGCTAAAAGATTTTCAAATATAAACGTAAATGTCGCTAAAAATATATCAATAGTAAACAATATTCAAGACGTCTGAGGGGGACATAATTTCATTTGCCTAGGGCCCCCCAAAAGCTCATAATCCGGCATGTGAATAATATTTCGGCTAAGTACTTGACTACCAAACACAAAATCATGCAGGTAAGAATGTGGCACTGGAATGTGACGATGTGCAGACATTTAGCATGTCACTGGACAGAATACATATTTGATAGTCAGAATATATTGCTCTTAAACAGGCCTTCAACGGCCATCACTAATCAAGTATTGCCAATATACTGCAAATGTTCTTTTACGTACAATGCACGTGATATTCTGCATACACCAAAGGGGTAAGGAGAAGCCGTAAATACATCCCGGAACACTTGATCCCGTTGTCCGTTCATATGCAAGATATAAATACAATCCGGAACACCTGATTCCGCTGTCCGTTCATATGTAAGAGATGCTTACACTTCGGGGGCAGATGCACCCATTGTCCATTCATATGAAGAGATACCTACACTCCAGCACACCGGACCCCGCTGTCCGTTCATGTGCAAGAAAAACTTACATCCCGGAACACCTGATCCCGCGGTCCGTTGATATGCAAGATATACTTACACTTCCAAAAGACCTGACACCGCTCTTCATTCATATGAAGAGATACCTACACTCCAGTACACCGGATCCCGCTGTCCGTTCATGTGCAATATATACTTACACTTCCAAAACACCTGACACCGCTCTCTGTTCATATGTTTAACATACTTACATTCCGGTACACCTGATCCCACTGTCCGTTCATATGATGATATACCTATATTCAGGATTACCGGATCCCTCTGTTCGTTCATATGCAAGAGATACTTGCACTTCTGGAACACCTGATCCCGCTGTCAGTTCATATGTATGAGATACTTACACTTCTGGAACACCTGATACCACTGTCCGTTCATATGTAAGATATACGTATACTCCCGGAACACATGAACCCGCTGTCCGTTCATATGAATAGATACTTACACTTCCAGAACACATGATTCCTATGTCCGCTCATATGCAAGAGATAATAACACTCCGGAACACATAAACACGCTGTCCGTTCATATATATGCAAGAGATACTTACACTTTCGGAACACCTGATTCCGCTGTCCGTTCAGATGCAAGAGATACTTACACTTCTGGAACACCTGATGCCGACGTCCGTTAATTTGTAAGAGATACTTACATTCCGGAACATCTGAAAAAGACATCACTTATACGACCTGAAAAAAATCCCCTAATATATAACATAATAATAAAACAATAACGAAAAAAGGACAATATATGTTGACAACTCGTTGACACATGTAAGTACATATCAATGGTTTTTTCGTTATCATGTGACTGTAATGTTGTTTTAGCCTTTAAAGCAGTTACTCTACAAAAGGGGTCTGTCAATTTCGAGGACATCCACTATGGACCACAAATAGGCTTTCTGTTTGATAAGCTGAACCCCTCCGTTAAGGTGGCAATCTGCCACATGGGGATGTGGAGGGTAGCACTACAAATTATCCCTAGTATCCAAAGGGTTATTTTTTTATTTTATTGACTGAGGTGAGGCAGTACTGGTAAATGTACTTTGGTTTATCTTGTTAACATAGCTATTGTGTTGTATACACACTTCAACAGTATTATATA
The DNA here is from genome assembly GCA_963383655.1 of Bathymodiolus septemdierum. Classification (NCBI taxonomy): domain Eukaryota; kingdom Metazoa; phylum Mollusca; class Bivalvia; order Mytilida; family Modiolidae; genus Bathymodiolus; species Bathymodiolus septemdierum. The sequence goes on along the minus strand of OY726525.1, from coordinate 29,955,558 downwards.
AATGCAAAAATGTTGCTTTTAATTACAGATTCCAGGTGCAGAGACCCATTGCAGATTCCAGTTTTCCCGCCACTATTTATTGGACAAACATCAGGTAAACTGTTACCACGTAAATGAATAGCTTTATTTACAACATTTACTGTTACCATTTCATTTTGAATTGGAACCAGTTCACGTATTAAAACTAATGTTTCTCTTCCCTCAGGCATAGATAACATTGCTCTTTGTTTGTTTTTGCTCCCATAGATTCTTAAAATATTCGGTGTTAACATATTTGGCTTTGATGAAGGTTATTCAAGAAACGCGTCTTGAGCACTAAATGCGACATCTACCTTTTTATTACTATAACTGGTTCGATACCTCTGCTGGTGGACTATTTGTCCCCTAGGGTATCATCCACCCAATAATCAGTGCTTCGGCACTCACATTATTAAATTCATTTTTATAGAGATTTACAGTTCCTAAATCATGTAGTTAGTATTAAAACTAAGATTCACCTCCATCAGACATAGCCTCATAGGTCACCTTACCTGATTTTGGCTATCTTGTTTACGCCTTTTGGTTGTTTTTTTTTTAACTCCCAAAGGCTTTCAAATATTATGGCTTTGAGCGTACTTGATGACGATTACTCCAGAAACGCGTCGCGCGCTCTAAAATTGATATCTATGTTTTTGTTTTATATGGTTTTTATATAATCTGTAAGAGTTTGCGCTGTTCATTCTAGTTTGATTTTATACCCGGATTGTTATACAGACACGTTCAAAACATCTAGTTATATCTTGCATATCTTGTATATATTGTCATGACACGATCAATAAACCCTTAGTGGGGTTCGTATTGTTCAATCTTTAGTTTTTTGTGTTTTTTTTTTATTGTTGTCCTTTTTCTGTTGGCCATTGTATTGTCTGTCTTCCTTAGATTTACGGCTTCTGATTTCCCCTTTGGTATCTTAGGATTACGGCTTCTGATTTCCCCTTTGGTATCTTAGGATTACGGCTTCTGATTTCCCCTTTGGTATCTTAGATTTACGGCTTATGATTTCCCCTTTGGTATCTACAAACATTTCTTTCACTATATTTATTACGACAACAATGTCACACATTGTAAATAAATACAATTCTACATGCGTGTTTCTATGCCGACTTATTAACAAAAATAGCAATCTAACATATCCAAAATCATTGAAATATCTTACACGTAAATGCTATAATTTAATGGCTTGTGTTGCCCGTTTGCGACAGTTGTTTGTAGGAGGGTTCGTATCTTATTTACGTTATTTTTGTTTGTTTGCGCATAGTGGTCTCCAACACATATTGTGCTGTGTTTTTGATTTGTTTTTTCTTCGTCTTGTGTACCATATGTTGCCAATTTCTTTGGATTATGTAGGGCAAATTAGTGACGTAAATCTCCCACAATATGGCAAAGCAGAGTTATTTAAGGATGGTCGGAATCATTATTAGTAATAATTATAGAGATATGTCATACACCGTGTGAGGGTATTACTTGATGCAATAATGTATATGGTCACTCCCTATAGAGAAACATGACGTACGGAAACATCTGCACAATTCAGTGGATGATACCAATGCGAAAGTCAGTTTTGCTTACTTCTTAACTTCAATATTTGAGCGATTTTTTCGATTTTTACAAACGGCATCAGTGGTTTGCGTCCTCGTCTCGGGTGTGGTAGACCATGGTTTCGAGCGTCTGTATGGTCAAGCCAAAGACTTAAAATTGGTATTTGTTGCTTCTCACCAAAGCACACAGCTTTAAGACTGGATAGCTCGGCATCAGGATAATGTATCGGAGTTGAAAAAACGGACATCATTATTATTTCATTTAATGTAACTTGTTTCCTCCACGATATAGCTGAAAAGTTGCTGACTTGGCGTTAAACTGAAATCACATACTCAAGTTTTGCAAACAACATTAATCTATAGGAAACTCTTTTGACCTCAATTTTGCCCAAATTGTGCAAAAACATGCTACAGATATCACTTCTAAAAATACGATTCTTTGAAACAACTGGCGTCAAAGAAGACAGCGCATCCAACATTTAAACTTATATTGATTGATTGTTATTTAACACCAAGGTTAGTAATATTTAAGTTATATCGTGGGGTGCTATATAACAAAATAATATATCACAGTTCTGACGCAGTATTGGAGTATGCTGCGTTTGCTTCTTTATTTATCTGTCTCTCACGAGTGTATACTGCCTTTGACCCTCTATCTGCCTCTCACGAGTGTATACTGCGTTTGACCCTCTATCTGCCTCTCACGGGTGTGTACTGCGTTTGCCGCTTCCATTTTTTGTCTCAAGAAGGTATATTGTGTTTACCTTTTTCTTTATCTGCCTCTCATTGTGTTTGTCACTTTCATTAGCCCCTTCTCAAAAGGTTATACTGAATTTGTCTCTATCTATCTCTAAAGAGGATATACAACGTTTATCTCTTCCTTTATTTTTCTTTCATGAAGGTATACTGCGTGTGTCTTCCTTTTCTGTCTCTCAAGAGCATATACTGCACTTGTCACTTCTTTGTCTGCTTCTCAAGAAAGCATACTGTGCTTTATGTGTCCTTGATAAGATTATAATGCACTTGTCTCCTTATCTGCCTCTCAGTGTTCCTTTTGTTTTTAAGAAATCTAAAATTAATTTCTAGGACCCATGTCAGTCAGAGGAAGACATGTAGCTGCAGAAAATATGGCATCAATTAAAAACACTTCAAAAGGTAAGTTTATTAAATAAAATTAAATCAAAAGTAATGACGACTTTGGTTATAGTGATTGTTGTTTAACGCCATATGTCATACAGAGAACAATTTATATTCGATAAGATCATAATGATGTATGCTGTGTACTATGCCAACACACTCAATGGGATCTTTATCGTACTAACACACTGAAACAAAAGTCCTATGGTAGACGTGTCATTCCACTCGGACCCATTATCTTGATTCTGTCTTTGCTTTTATTACTTAAATTTCTTAGCGGAGAAGTATCAAATATCAATTTTATAGTCTTGGGATTGACACTAGATGCGAGCCCGCTGACCATTACACCGAAGATGCGGTTGACTTTGGCCTTATGTGAGATTAGATTCAACATTGGATTCGACGTTATTTTATTAATTCATCAAATTAATTACTCATCTGTAAGTAAGTCTGTAGTCGACGATAAAACGATGTCTGATAGCAACACATCTTTGTTTTAAAGTCGTTTGTAGCAGTCAGTAAATGGGCTATATCTTACTCCCAGATTCTCCTGAGATTATTTTTTTGAAATGTAATGCTGTTGATTTGTCTGTGTGGAATGTGATATCGGTAAATTGATCTCTGAGTGATATTGTCAGTATCAACGGACTGACTCTGATGCTGAAAATTATCGGTCACTGTGGTGACCTATTATGACCTTTAATGCCAAGAAAAAGCAATATCACCAGTCTTTAAGGTCGCGACATACACTATCACAGCTCGTTAGGTTTGTGATAGTGTATGTGAAAAAATTTTGAAAGTAGCTTGGAAAATATATTATTAGATAATTCGACGAACCCTAAAACTTACTGGAAAATAATGAAAACGCTAATTAAATCTAACAAGGGAAGTAACTGTATCCCTCCCCTTCGAAATACAATTAATGATGAACATTTAGATGAAATGGTATATGACGACTACAAAAAATGTTAACTATTAAATAAATATTTTAGTTTAGTATCTAAGTTGGAGGAAGAAAATATACCAGTCCTCCCCTTTGAAAGTGACTGCTAGTAAAATTGTAGATATCATTCAAATATTAGACCTAAAAAAGCGTCCGGTCCTGACAAAGGTAGCCATAAAATGCTCAAAATAGCCTCAGAAATAATTGTCGAACCACTTCAAATTATTTTCAACAAATCGTTATGACAAGGCAAGTATCCCTCAAGCTGGAAAATTGCTCACGTGATAGCTATTTTGAAAAAAGGTGATGCCTCCTGACCTGCAAATTACCGTACGATATCGTTAATAAGTTGTGTTGGTAAAATTATGGAGCGAGTAATTTATAAAAATGTTTATAATTATCTTGTTAGAAACAAACTTATATATGAGTATCAGTCTGACTTTCTTCCGAAACATTCCACTATCCACCAGTTGCTAGAACTATACAACTCTATACTCAATTCACTAGAAAAAAAAGAATTTAGTTGTTTTTGATTCTGTGACTTTTCCAAAGCTTTCGATAAAGTTTGGCACAGGGTTTTAATACATAAAATGAATTATTATGGTATAAAAGGTCCTTTAATCAAATGGTTTGAAAATTATTTGTATCAAAGAAAGCAAAAAGTGATAAACAGGGCAACATCATCAACTGTTTGTGAAGTCTGCTGGAGCCCCCCAACGGTCAGTTTTAGGCTCATTGCTATTTTTAATTTACATAAATGATATTGGTGATTAGCTCCTCTCTCTCAGTAGACTCTTTTCAGATGATACTTCCTTAGGGTATTCAATCCAAAAAGGTTGTTGAAATTGAAAATGTTATAAATCATGACTTGTGTGAACTAAATACATGGTCCTTAAAATGGTTAATGTCTTTTAATCCAGACAAAACTGAGATTATGGTATTTTCCAATACAGACGTTGGATATAATTTTAATTTTTCACTTAATGGAAACAATATTCATATAACACCGAACCATAAACACTTAGGTGTAACCTTATCAAGCGATGCTAAATGGAATATCAACATTGAAAATATAATCTAAAGCGTGTCAAGACATTTAGGTATACTGCGAAAATTAAAATATAGGTTAAGTAGACAAAATTTAGAAAAACTGTACTTGGTATATATCCGCCCATTTTTGAATATGCCTGTAAAATATGAGATGATTGTGGAGTGTGTTATTCAACCAAACTTGAAAAATTGCAACTAGATGCTGCAAGGATTGCAACTGGTTTACCAATTTTCACAAAAACAGATAAATTGTACTCAGAAACTGGATGGGCTACTCTCTCTAGTATAAGACATAATAGGAAACTCCAGTTATTTTATAATATAAAGAATGGACATGCACCAAATTATCTTAGAGAACTTATTCCTCCAACTGTACAAAGCACAACTACTTACCCCTTAAGAAACGGTTCGGATTTAATAATACCCTTTTGTAGACTCTCGATTACAACCGAATCTTTTATTCCATCTACTGTTAAACTCTGGAACCGGCTAGATCAATTTGATCGTAATCTTGACACATTAACTAAATTCAAAAAAGCCATTCGAAAGGAACAGTCAGATAATACAAAACGTATCCCGAAACATTTTTATTATGGTCCCAGAAAACTTAATATTATTCTTACCCAACTTCGTAACTCTTATTTTTCCTGTCTAAATTACGATCTATCAAAGGTTAATATAGTAAATGATGCTTCTTGTTCATGTGGAGCTCCACGGGAAGATGCATACCACAATTGTTTTTAATTGTCCAAACTTAATATGATGAACAATTTAAATTTGAGAACAGACAACCGATCTCAATCTGTGGGTCTGATGTTTTAACATACGAAGAACATATCAATATCTTGAAATACGTTTTCAATTTTATTAAATCTTCAGAGAGGTTCCTTGTAGTATAATTATTTGATAAGTATCTACTCTCCAACCTCGCATCCATCCAACACAACCTGTTATTAACTCGTTAATTGTTTACAATATATGTCTATGTGTATTATATACATGCTCAAAATTATCATTATACTATGTTAATTTATTGTATTAATGGGAGAAGACTTCATAAGTTGGCAAAACTTGTGTCCTATCCCTTTTGTTAATTTAACAAATAAAATCATCATAAACTAATCACAGCTCGTCCTATCGAAGTCGCTGTTATACTAGTGACAATGTCTGTCTCGTCTTTCAAAGCTGCCGTTAATCTATATCTATCACGTAACATTAATATTTTTAAAACGTTTAAACATTGCTTCGCTACATTGAAAATGTTATATTTTAACAGTTACCGAGGCTGATAAAAGATCAAAAATTGTACTGCAATTTTCTCTCCCGAAGATTGATTGAATATGAAGAAATAAGAGAGAACAGGTATGCTTAGTATTAAATATTAATTGTAATACGTGTCCATTAAAATGCATTTTAATATGAATTTTATTAATGGTCTTTACATCCAGTTGTTTGTAGGATGGATAATGTCTTATTTACGTTATTTGTGTTTGCTTGCGTATAGTGGTGTCCAACACATATGTGATGTGTAGTTTTGTTTTTCTTTGTCTTGTGTACCCTATGTTGGCAGTTTCTCTGGATTGTCTATTTTTGATTGCCTCTTCGGTATTCTCTAACGTTTTTTCTTACTGATATGAACTTTTAATTAAAACAAAAGTTATCCCCGAATATCTACAAGATTATGTAACCATAACTTATAACAAAACAACCCGTTGGTACTGGTGAAGGTTTTCAGTGGTCTAACCCACATAGCTGCTGAGTGCGTCATCGGGTGGCTGATAGAGGTGCCCGCTCGATGACGATTGTTAGGTTATAATGCGGAAAACCTGACCGCCGACAATAGTGGTTAACGTGTTTTATGCTAGGGCAATGCTCTACATGCAACAGACGTCTTTTTAGATATATAAAAAAAAAGAGTACCCACTACTAAAGATTATTTTGTTTGTCTCTACCAAACTCTCCATACTTTTTCAGTGGCAGTCACAATTCATTCCCCCCGGTGGTTGTCCCATCCCTCCCCTTATTTCTATATATTTGTTATATATTATTTAGCTTGTTCTCGTCCTGAGCATAGCTGCAATACTGCAAGCAAGGCGTTAATTAACAATTAAGCAAATTTTCAATTAACAAAACAGCATATAATGTAGGAGGGATTTTCCTGTTCTACACTGGGCATTTTTATGGAGGTCTGGAATGGTTTGATACATGTTCCCAATATTGGTTCATTGTTGTATAATGTTGTTTAAGTCAGCAGTATTTCAACTGTTAATGACATTGAATATTCATAGCATAACTATTGTCGCATTCCGAATATTGAAATTAAATAACGAGTAACCGAACAACGCGTTGGTGTATGGGTGAATTACCGACGTTGTTCTGTTACGACTGATTTAATTTCGATATTCGGAATGCAACTTCAATTTTGTGGGACTATCTGGCGACGTCACAATACCAATCCAGGTTATCAAGTATAACTAATGTTGTCCCAGGCAGATCAGCTAATCAGATTGCAGTATTCACATCAAATTAGATTATTAATGGCCTTCTTCGAATGTGACATTGAAACTGTGACTTCAGGCAGTGAAATAGATGTTTCAATTTGACTAAGTAATATTTCGATCTCTAGATCACTTGAAAATCTGAAAATGTGTATCTACGTATTACGATTTCAATAATAACTACATTGTATATATAGAGTTGGGGTTACGATGTTTAACGCCACTTTCAACAATATATCATTTATATCGTGGCGGTCAGTTTTATTGGTGGAGAAAACCACCGACCTGTCGCAAGTTACTGACACACTTTATGCACCTCGCCATGACCGGGATTCGAACTCACAACTTTAATGGTGATAGGCACTGATTGCAAAGGTAGTTGTAAATCCAACTAACATACGATTACGACCACAATAAATATATATATATGAAATGTCAAGATCACCCTTTTATATATATTTTAATCACCAGAACAAGGGGTAGTGCTGTATGAACAAACGAGGTACTCAAATATGTTAAGTTCTCACCTGTTTCGTATCCGACAACCAGCGCACGACCCTGTCGGGGAGGTTTTTTCTTCCGCCTAAGGAAAAAAAAACCTAGGTCTTGTTTATTATAGCCAGGGTTCATGGGTAAGTGAAATACATTTTCGATATTTAATTTTAACATATTTCATTAATTTATTCAATATAACATTATAATATTGAAATATATATGATACACAATACAATGTAATTAATAGAATTAGGGAACAAGTTGCTAGAACTTATATTATTCCCTATCCATAGGGTACGATATATAAATGATTTGAAATGTATATTAACTCTGTTTTTATGTTTCAGATGAAGACAGTTTGGAGAGATTAAATTTTAGACATTTTCAAAGTTTCATAAAAATACACCCAGACTTATTCAACTAATACGATACACGTTACTTCATTATTCGACAACTGTATCAGCAATTTAATAAAATACTGTTATGTCATACAAATGTTTCAGTTAGTTTTATTCATTTTATTCATTAGGAATATTTTTTTACTGTAGGTATATCGTGAAGGGACCGGTTATTATGATACAATTTCATTTATTATGTAGATTCATTATAGGATTAAACGCATTTTTCCCCGAGTTTATTTATGTATCCACATGCGACCGTAAATCGTAAGACATTTCCTTATGATTCTCATTCAAATTGGTATTTATCTCAAAGATAAATGCCATGTTTAATTGGGCACTTAAGCCAAACAAAATACCAAAACATCGCATAATTTGATGAAATGTCGGCTCGCTGACCTGTTTTGTTTTCATATGTTTTGTAATGGCGCCCAAGTCACGTTACTTGAAATCGCTCAACCATAAAATAGTCACGTGGAACACAAATAGGCCTAGGAGATTGTATTTTACAATATTTGTTAGTTTGCTTTTTCTATATTTCCCCATATTTACATTAAATTGTATTTGCTGTCACTTGTTTTCAGCAGATAATAACTCTGTTTTCACGTACAGTTTTATCCATATCCAATTCCATGTAATTTATATTAAATCATATATATTACCCACAAATATTCCCGCTAAAAATCTGAAAATTGTCTAAGGAATTACTGAATTTCAAAAAGAAAACAATGCAATTTCTGTTGCCTAATTGAGTTGTAAATATAGGCAAAGATGCGCAGTGGAATGTAAACAAACACAGGATATGCAAATTATCCATTACGGACTGTGTTTTTCTGGAAATATTTGCCTTTGATTATTAAGTCAAAATGGTACCAAAACATATAGATATATTTTGCTTATCTGTTTAAATCTCATTGTTGTCTTGATCAAAGTGAAAGTAAATCCATTATCTATTTCTGGGCGCAGTTTGCAGGTTAAATGACGTCATCGACATCTGAACTCACGTGACAGTGCATTCCAAAATGGTGACCGACTTCAGGTGTTGACCGATTTTAACGGACGAGATGATATAACCTGGACCAATTCACTCACAAACAAATAAATGTCTGAAGGACTTCTATGTAAGTTTGTGAGTGACTTGGTCAAGGTTATACATCAATAAACTGCGGAAAAAATGCGTTTTATCCTTATAATTCTGTAACTTAGTATTTTTTTTTTCATTTGTTTTGAAAATTTACCTTTGGGGATCCCCAGTACGCACACATACATTCCATTAATGTGTGTCGGCCATGAATAACAAAATGCACTAACCTTGTTTTCCTACATTGATAACTAGACGGTGATGTTATTGTAATTAAGTTACTGATATTTTCCAATTTGATGGCATTTTGCATTTAGCTACTCAAACAAGTAAAATACTCACAAAATCGTAAAATTAATCAGTAACCAGTTTGTGTCAATCAGCGTCCCTTGTAAACAACGTCATATGATGACGATATATTACAAAAGTCAAAGTCGATAGATGGTTGTCTTAAGTATATTTTCAGGAATTTTTCAACAATACAAGCTTTTTTTTTCATTGGCATTTATTTTTTTTTATTTCATATCTAACAATAATTGTCTATTATTAACAATAAACATTGTTTCTTTTATCTTTTTTTATTATCGGGACTTTTGTTTACACTACGAAAAAAGTAGTCCGATGAACATCGTCTCTCGAAAAATAAACTGACAAAAACCCCGCCTCCATAAACGCTTATACTGTAAAGTCTATGCTGCTTTATACACTGTATTCTGAGTACTATTAAATCAAATATTTTTAAAGAAGAATCGTCTTTCAAAACGTTTTTTTGTTGTGTTGGAATTCAACCCCACTTTTGTTTTGGTTATTTTGATTGGTGTTATTCATACAGTTGTGTCAGTTGAAGGAATATAAAACTGTCTATTTTGCATGATTGTGTTGTTCAAATTGTAGGAACTTATTAATGAATACATGGGTGTGAATGAAGATGAGTTGTACAACTTTTGACATCGATCGGGTGAATTGTTTATGATCCGACGTTTATTTTTTATTAAAATATAAATGGATCCCTGCTTATATAAAAATCGTAGGAACTATTGGTTTATCGCTAAGCATGTAAGAATGTTTGTACAGATAGGGGTTTATCTGTATATCAAGTAATGGTCGAATATACGAGGGTGTAAATGAACAGGAGAGTTACTGAAATTACAGATGATATTTAGAAGAAACAGGGTGGATCTAGACTTGTTTGAAACTTTATTTCTCCGCACGTGTCCGTATCTCGGTGTACATATAGGTATATATATTGGCATCTTTGAGTGGATATTTTTCTGTCAAATGCATGTGGTATGAAGCTTGTTTACCTTTTGATGCTCGGTGACAGTTTAGCACCTGTCCCGGTGATCCATTTGATTCTGGGTCGTAATGCTCGTGTTGGACCGAAATCCGGTCTAAAATATTGTCGGTTGAAGTAAATTTAATTATTATCTTAACAAATTAAAACTTCATAGAGACTAGAAAGGATAGAATAATTTAATTGTACACTGCCGTACATTTTTCTTACAAAAAGGCCGGAATTTTAATGGAAGTTCAAGACCCGGAGTAGCTCTTGGTTTCCAAAACGCTTTGATTGGTTTAAATGCAGCAGTGAGCCAACTCTGCATTTTGATTGGTTATTTGTCCTATAAATACTCCGCATTCGGAGAACAGCGGCAGAACAAGTTTTTCAGGTGGCTAAATTGAAAGTTGGATTGAATAATTGTTGGAAAGATATGTCGGACAGTTTAAGCGAAGTGAAGGTTGTATGTAAAATAAGTTTCTCCGGTGACGGTGATTTGTTGGTGCTCTGGTGACGGTGTCATTCTGACAACTCGGTGCTGATTGATAATTGTTGTATATAGTTTATTTGTAACCAGTTATAAGTGTTATAAGTAAAGTTTACAGTTTGGATCCTTCGGAAACAAAATAAATATTATTTAACAAGGTGCTCCGGTGTCGGTGATTTGCAGGTACTCCGGTGACGGTGCTTCGGTGGTTCATTTTCTAGTAGTGGTGTTAACGTACAGTCAATGGACATAAGTATTCGTCACCATCGATTTTACGCTATATATTTCATATAAAATTACATTTTTCCAAAAAATTATTGTGAAGTCATTTCTAAACTGATTTTGATCATTTTTGCACCAGAAGAAGCAGAGATATTAAAAAAAGATTTGCTTATTTTAGCACGATTTTCCGTTAGATTGCCTTTATTTTTTTATGATTTAAAGAACATTTTTGTTTTCTGACGTCAAATTTGCTATATATTTTAACAAAATAAAATCGTAAAAATCAACATTTGTGTTTAAATCACCAGAAAACAAAAACATGCAGAACAAAATTACTATCAGATAAACAAATAAAATTTAAAGAATTCTCCGTGTCTTGAAATAAATTTCATAAAAATCTGCCGAGAGATAGCTTTAAAATATTTGTTTTTCTTTAGTACCAAGTCAGGGTCATTACGATTTTCACAGTTTTCCGGTTGTTGACTGATTTTGTCTGTTATATACTTATGAGTTTTGACTTTCCCTTTGTTAGATTGTTCGGAGTTCGGTAATTTGGTTATTACCCTTATTTATATGAAATATAAAGTAAAAAATCGAAGGTGACGAATACTTATGTCCATGTACTGTACACGTACCGGAGGGTGAGGGTATATGACTTGTTTGTGTCCGTGGTTCAACGATTTAATAGACGGGGTTTGTGAGTTTACCATTTAAGGAGTGGTTATCTATATTAAGATTTGAATAAAGGATAGTCTGGGTGTATATATGTAAATAGTTTATTTCATAATTATTGAATAAACAGGTCAGTGTATATGTTTAATTTCCAGTCGACTTTCCATTGGTATAGTCTGCACTTCCGTCAGTCTTCATTTTATCTATTTTTAATAAAGTATTAAACCTTGATTGAGTCCTGATCTATTTTTCCGCTTTTGCTAGTATTTAGCATCCGTGTGGTGTTGACACGTTGTCTGTAACTCCGTTAAACTGGTGGAGTACTAACTGAACTGCGGTATCACGGGCTTATAGATTCCCGCATACTATAAGTATGTAGCTACTGCTGCTCTGTGTGTTCCGACTCTAGTCCTAGTGTCGCGGTGGTTATCATATCAACACCTTGTTTAACCCTTTGACTGCGCAAGGGACATATATGTCTCTTGTTGGTAGACTGCGCTAGGGATATATATGTACCTTGGGAAAGAAATTTACGTTTATTTTCTTTTAGAATAAGTTACGCAAATTCGCTATAATTAGATTGTACAATTTGAAGTCAGATACAGATATGGTACATATAGAACATCTTTAAAAGCACTCGCATGACCGCAACATTTCAATAACAGAGGAGGTTTGGGACAATAAAACTAGTTTTAAACCCCGCCACTTTTTATTGAAGTATCAGCCAGGAAAGTGAGCAGTCGTGTATTGTTGTATGGTATCGATTTTACGGTTTGGATATTTGACTTTGGTGTACACCGATAATCAGGAGGAAATACTAATTCCCTTTCGTGCAAAATTCAATGAAAATAACCTATATTTCCCCCATAATCTCTTCAACATTTGAATGTTATAACAAGAAGTCTAAAATATCAGAAAATTAGTTGGGAAAATCATACCCATTTTCGTCATCCTTTCAAATATGCTTGCTACATCGGGTTTCATTTTGCCCATCATAAGAGAGATAACACGTATAAAATTTGTAATAAAGTCTGGAAGACCTATATGCAATTGCGTTGTTCGTCCGACTATCCTGTATTTTTAAAATAGAGTTCACTACACACTGTTTAAAATCATTAAAAGAAATAGGACATTTTCGTATTTGCCATCCCATGCATCCTTCGCTCCCTGGTCCGCGACTGTATTCTTGCAAACACAAATGTACATATGTGACTAGGGGTATGTTGATTAATAAAAATCTGAAATGTGATTTAGGATCATGTTTGCAATTTGTTGTTTTATTTTCGACTATCGGAATCCAGTTCACAAATCACTCTAATCGCTAAGTTAGAGATATATTATTAGAGTGAGTGATTGTTGTTTAATGCCAATTCAGCAATTTTTCAGCTATATCATGGCAAGAACAAGTTAATTTTCAATGAATTGATGAGTTTCGCTTTGTTCTAGAACAACACGCCGAGTTGGAATTTAATAGTGCTAGCGGGTAGACATGTCGCTTCACTCGGACACATTATTCTGATTCCGAGCCAACCAGTCTTTGCTCTTTCTCCTTAATTCTGCGTGTTTACCGGAGAAGCAACAAATAACAATATTAAAGTCTTTAGTTTGACCCGACCGGGGCTGGAACCCACGGTCTACTGCACTCGAGGAGAGCACGCTCTAACCACTACGCGACTGATGCGGTTTATATACAATATATTATTCGAATGCGAGTTGTGAGGGCAAGGTGTTAACAACCCAGGCAGAACTCCGTGGTCTCTCCTCACACGTTGTAATACTTGGGAGGATGTTTATGACACTAGAGAAGGTCAGCGTTTTCTAACATTGTTATTTATTGATTGATTTGTGTTTAACGTCAACATTAGCAATATTTTAGCCATATAGTTTTTATTTAGCACCCAATTGTAGTACATACATATAACATGAGGTTATTAATTTCGGTTGAATGGTTGGTTTGTGTTTAACACAAACTACCAGTATTTTAGCTACATCGTGACTTGAGCAAATTATATACATCAATTTCTTTTTTTTTATTTATTTTCAGCGTTCCTTACGCATCGTGCATTCATTTTGATTACTATAACTAGACATCTTTAGACATAATAAAAATGTAGTTATCAAATTCAGTTCGTACGACGCGTTTATGGATTGTCTCCTGCTAACAGAACAAAGCGTTCTGGCCGATAACGACATTATTCAAGAAGACAAAGCGCCCGTGTCCGCAAGGTGTAATTGACATGATTAATGTAAACAATGGACAGCTAGTAATATTTCTGTATGAGGGAGTTCTAATACAACACCAAGTAAAGAACCTAGTACTTCTGTAAAACATAGTAATGATCTGAATATTACTCACGCCGGGATGTTCCCTCATATACCAACAGTAATACCGTCAGAAAGGCAAACAAATCTAGCAAATACCGAGTACTTCTACCACAAGCATTGTGGAAACACTGTCCCTGCTCTCCCCACTCATAAATTGTGTGGTTTATTATTGTGATGTATTAATCTTAGTGCATATATTTCTGGATTTAAGCCTGCTATTCTATTCCTGCAATTTAATTCTGGTGAGCAGTAGTGTAATTATATTTGTGACGACAACTAATTAATAAACAACAAATATCTTATGCAAAATGGTGTGTATATTGAAAGCAGTTTTGGATCCATAGTATAATATATGGCAAGTGTCGGTAATTATGTCCTTGCAACGGGCCATCAACTACCAATTCTATCACGCTTTTAAAAAAGAGACAATGGAAAGGGTCGGGAATGGTAGTCTTGCAACCGGGCAGTAATGACCACCTCTACCACGACAGCTGTTAAAAGTTTTATTTTATGTACGTGGTATATTTTTTATTCTCTTGTGTTAAGTTCCAATCTCCAGCACTTCAAAAATCGAAAGGGTCTGTCCTAATTTTTTCTTATCTATACCTTAAATAAGCACATTATATTTTCTTTCGTGTTTTTCTAGGAGAATTTGTTTCTCTCTCAATTCACTCAGACTAGATTCTATATTTTTCCTAACCAATTCTAATTTATGATTTCCCAGTTCATTTAATTGTATTTCCATAGCCGCAACACCTCTTTCCAATTCACTGTGATCTTCTCTAAGTGAACCAATCTGATCATGTGCACCTTTTAAACCTTTAATCACTTTCACCACATCATTTTTGACTTCCTCAATCATGTTTGTCAAGTTCTTTTCTACTCTATCTAATTTCATATCAAAACCTTCTACCGTTTGGTTAAGATCGACAATAAGAGTTTTTATTTCACCAATAGCCGTTTCTGTTTTATCTGACATGTTCAATATGTCCGAAGATACATGTACTGCTTGAAATTATGAAATTGTCAACCTCGATGTTACAAATGTAAGTTTCCATCAATCAACTGGAGACATTCGACTGACGCTGTTCATTTCATTTCGCCTCATACCGATGGACTTGTAGATTTATATAATTGTAGTTTTAACTTAATATTTATGTAAACACGTTATTACTATGGTATAAGTACATCTTTTCATGACTTAACTGTTTAACTGGGTGGAAAAGAACAAAATTGTTCACTCTCTAGAAAAATTCATGAGGCCGCCATTCAAGGGGAGATAATAAAATAGTCTCTTTCTTGCCTTTTGGCAATTGAGAGTTGTAAAACTATAAACCCTTTTATTTTAAAAATTGTTGAAATTTATAAAAGCCTTGTTGCTATTGGTAAACATGTCATTTTGACATGGATCCCTAGTCATATAGGTATCCATGAGAACACAGTCGTCAGTGGCGTAGCTGCCTAAGGCTCGACTAGGCACGTGCCTATGCATAATTTTGGCAACATTTTTTTCTTAAGATAGATTAAAGATGGATTAAAGTCATGTTAGATTCCTAAACTATATTAACAATTTACATTAACTAGTACATGTTTATTATTAAATAGAACATCCAGTATATTTTACATACCAACCAAAAATCAAAATTAGTTATATAACAGTGATCAGTGCTGTAATAATGTCTGTAACACGTAAATATCCCTACCGTATTTTGATCCCTACGTTAGAATTGCCATGTAACGATAACTCCTGCAATGACAATAAAAACAAATCAATGCAATGGAAAAATTTATCATTCGCCATAAACGAAAAAAAGATGACGCCAGTACCAGGAATCAGTTCGAGACTGAGACTCTAGGCGGAGAACTTCAATCTTCTTCCAAGAAACCTGTCAACATCATTATCAGAACCAGTCAATCCTTCCTTATCCTGATATGGCAAGTCTAGTCACAGCAAATCATACCCGATAATGAAAAAGTCTCTGTCTTAACAAACAAGTGGATCGAGAGTTACAGTTTCAAATTTCCTACACGGTTAGTATTTTTTGTATCGAAAGGAAGACTCGAAGTGACTGAGAAATACACTACTAAAAATAGGATATTGGGGGTGTACCTCAGGCTCCACCCCTGAATACTGAATGCCAGTAAAACAAATGGTTGAATACTGCGTACCAGAAAAATATGGCTTGAATACCGAATACTATTTAGCAAAGATTGATGTTTAACGTCCAGCGAGCAATTTTTCAGCTATATTCAGGACGAGAAAAAAATTTAAACGCCACGGGACTCTAAACAAGGAAAGGTGATGGGTAGGGACGGAGAATTTAGTCAGTGCAACAGGTCTCCTATGGACCACTCATCATGAGCATAATGAGCTGTTGCACTGGGTTCTTTAACGTGCGAAGAGGGTGGCAATCTCTCAACACGGGACTTCGGTTTTATTTACATCTCATCCGAAGGACAGGTTGGTTGTGAATTTATACATCCCGCACAACCGACGAACGCCCCTTCAAATCGAAGAAGCTCTCGGTCCAATTTCTATGCCTCGGGTATTTAGCAAAGAAAGTGTGAATACCAACTGCTATTGTCTTCTCACGTTCATAGTAACTGCGTACCAATGGTCTGAATACGGAATGCTCTTTTAAATTACCCCGAATACTGCGTACCAAAAGGGGGGTTACATCCTCATATTGGGTAATCTTACATGAGACACAAACCCTTTTCAAAGCTTAACAAACATCAAAGACATATAAAAAAACACATCCGACCGTCCGTCGCCATAGCGGCCTTCACGAAAGGATCACCCATACCTTACCACCATGTGAGCTAAGGTAGGCCCAGTACAAATAGTGTATGAAATCAGACCAAAAAAAAACCGAAATATATACAAAGACAAAAGTACAGTGTATTTCACAATTTGCCCAACAAACAGTTGGTTGGGAACTAAGAGGGGGGACCTTTTTCGGGACTCTGGGATAGGGCGAGTGTAAGTTCGGGAATTCGTGTTTTTCCAAATTTATCTCCGGGATTGCGTGAATTTTTTTTATCGAGATGCGGGAATTCCGTATTTTAAACGCGGGATATTCTCTTGATGGGAAGTTGATTTTTTTTTTAAAAAGTATCGAGATTCGGGATTTTCGAGATTATTTATTATTCGGGATCCGGGATTTCACTGTTTTATGCTCTGGGCTTTGGGATATTGCAAAATTAAGTGCGGGATTCCGGAATCAGACTCCCTCAACTAACAATAATCCTGAAATTTACCGTATGAAATAAAATATAGTTTAACACAATCATTCTTCATAGAATGAATGAATTAACAATTAGAAATATACGTTTCAGATATTTTGGAACGAAAAACAGAAAGTTCCAGGCAACATGGTTAAAAGACTTTCACTGGATGCGCTACTCGATGTCCTCGGACTCTGTCTTTTGTGCATACTGTTGTTTATTTGCCAGTCCAGATGCAAAGGAGAAGTCTTCTTCCTCTAGCACAATTACTGATTGGAAAAACTTACTCTCTCTTGCAAAGCATCATGAAAATTTGTCACAACACAGAGGTTGTCTAATAGGGGGAGAAGATTTCACTCGTTTGAAGAAGGGTAACGGTGAATCGGTCGCGAGTATGATATCTTCCAGTCATAAGAAGATAGCTGCCGATAACAGATACAGTTTACAGAAAATAATCGAAGTTATACTTTTGTGCGGACGACAAAATATACCTTTGAGAGGTCACGTGGAGGAGAGAAGCAACTTTCTTGCCATCCTACATTCTACATGAACTTGCAAGGGAAGATTCTAAACTCGCTAACTGGCTCGCATTTCGAACAGGTAGTCGCACGACTTGCTTATCTCCGGACATTCAGAACGAAATCATAAATATCATGAGACAATAGTTGCAAAACAAAATTATTAACGACTGTTGAAAGGCTAGATATTTCGCGATTATCGCTGATGAATGTACGGATGTATCGACCAAAGAGCAATTGTCATTATGCATACGATTTTTGGATAAGAATGATAGCGGAATCGTTGTGAGGGAAGAGTTCATTGATCTTAAGCATGCCAAAAGCATAAAAGGTGTGGCGATTTCCAATATAATAGTCCGATTTCTTGAAGATGTTAATCTTGACATTAGGAATATTCGCGCACAATGCTATGATGGAGCCGCAAATATGTCGGGCAAATATAATGAGGTACAGGCAAATATAATTGAGCTATCGCTAGAAGCATCGTACATCCATTGCAAGGCACACCAGTTGAATCTCGCACTTGTGCATAGTAGTAAAGAGCCGTGTGTGCGAAACATGATGTCCACTGTTCAAGAAATCGCGCTTAAGTTTGATTATTCGGCAAAGCGATTAACTGCGTTTACAGACGAATTATCCAAGAATCAAAACGTCAAAGACCAATTAGAACGCCGAACAAAATTAAGAACATTATGCGAGACTCGTTGGTCAAGCCGTGCTGATTCACTTTACACGTTTAGAACAGCATTTGCAGTTGTTGCATCTGCTTTAGAAACCCTGAAAGCCGACCATGACGACAAAGCAGCACATTGTATGAATGCAATACTAAGGTTTGAATTTATTGTAAGTCTCGTTGTTGTTGAACATATTTTAAGTTCTACTGTTGCCATTACAAACTACCTACAGAAACCGGATATTGATCTAACAGAAGCCATGACAGAAGCTCGGGTTGTAATAAAAAGGCTTTCTGATGAAAGGGAGGATGAATTAGTTTGGGAAACATTGCTTGCAAGAGCAAGAGACATGGCACTAGAACATGACATTCAACCATGCATTCCACGACTTGCAGGACGTCAACGACATCGGGCTAATCATCATATTGGTAAATCCGTCAGCCTATTGGAGAATTTCGTTGTACTTTGTATTTCTCGACCACTTGGTAGCGGAGATAACAAATCGATTGTTAAGCAACGAGGAACGATGATGAAATTGCTCGATGGAAAACCCGTTGGAGTCTCGAAGATGAAAAGCCAGGTAGACTTCTCGACATCCTGAAAGGTGACAGGAAGTGAATTTTGTGTAAAGTACAAATAAACGATAAAACGTTTCGTTATATCTTAGAATAGGTCACAGAATGTTTTTTTTATTAAAAAAAAATCACGTCCTACCCTTATACAATCGATATTGAAAATTAATAATTATTCCGCGCGCAATTTACTAACACAGTTATCTACCTTTCAAGTATACGTCACACGTGGCCAGTCAGTTGATATAAACACACTGCGAACTACCTGAGCATCTTACAAATTTATCGGAGCGTAACTTTTCTTCTATATTTAGTATGGTGTATTGTGTCGCATATAACTGTAAAACTAGGTTAGGCCAAGGGATAGGAATGTTTGAATTTCCTAAAGATGACAAACGCCGCAATTTATGGACAATAAGATTTCGTTCCATCGAAGAGCTCTAGGCTTTGTGCAAAGCACTTTACCAATGAACAGTTTGTGGTAAATCCCTTATTTGCCGCTTCCATTGGGAACAAAATGAAGAAATTGGTTTTAAAGCCTGACGCTGAACCGATTTTATTTGACTTTTCGAAACCTACCGACCAAGAAGTCAGTACGGAAGAAATTGGAAAAAGAAAAGTTTGCCGTAAATCTCTAACTGTCACAAAACGAAGACGTATAGAGGTAATATAATTTAACTTTTTGTTTCTATTTTATTTTGTTTTACGTCTTGTTAAAAAATCTCGATTTTCTAAAATATCGCAATATAAATAAAAGTTGGTCGTATATATGAATTATTATAATTTTATAAGATAATGATGTCTTTGTTCACGCACCAGATGTGAAGATCTTTCATGTCAACCCCCTAGTGGTTACTAATCAACCATAATAACCAATAATCTTAGTATCGGATTAACATGATCTGCAATTTGTCAATACTAACAAAGATTATCTGTATTTGTCATCCTGAAGATATGAATATAAATTTCAATGAAAGTGACACATTTTTAGGTTGTTTTTTTTTAAGTTTTTTTTTATTACAATTTTATCCATTATGTTGTAAATTAATATCAAAACATGATTTTTGGTAACATATTTATTTTGAACAAATAGTATAATTTCTTAGTATAATTTTTAACTCTTAATACTAAAAAGTGTGCACAGACATAAGTACAAATATAGTTAATCATTTGGTCCATTTATTTCCCTTTTAAGACTTTGACAAACATATTGGATAAGGCTGATGATACTGAACCAAACTACACAGATGACAGTACATGTATCCAGGAGGCTGAAAATGAAACATGTGAAGTGCAGCGAGATAGAGTAGTGACATCTATTGGAATGCCAGAACGATACAATGCTTATATACAAACAAAAAGCACGGTAATTGTCTTGATCTTTTGTGTGTGTATGCAGCAATTTAAATGATACATGTATACTTCAGTTTTACTTCAATAATAACCAAAATAATGGTTGAAACATTAATATATTTTAAACAATTTATTTAAAGTAAATGGTCACAATAAATATATGTACATAGATATAACATGTTTTTTTCCAGTCCCTCCATCTTTTTTTTCTTATATCATTTAAGTAAAAGAAACATTTTGGAAGCCAATATGTATTTCAGACTGAAGTGTCAAATGCTGCAACACAAACTACAGGACATTTTCACTGCTCCTCATCTGAACCTGAAGAATTTGAGGTTGACACAAATAAGGATGATGAAACTGATGCAGACTGGACTCCCATCAGCAGAAAAATGTGTAGATAATGCATCACCAGAACAAATGCCTAATAAAATTGTTCCAGCAAGAGAGAAAGTTTGTTGTATTTGAGAGCAAACTGAATGAACTTTTTCAAAAGGAATGCTCTGTTTGTGGGGAGAAAGGGAAAATGACAAAACAGCACATTATTGGTATTGCAATTTCATTTGTTATAGACTGCAATTGCAATCAGCCATTTAAATGGAGTAGCCAGCCATTTTCTGGAACAATGCCATTGGGCAATTTGATAATTGCAGGTGCAGTGATTTGCTGGATGCTTCTATACAATGCTTTAGTGAGAAGACATATTCGTCAATACAGAATGCATACATAATTCCAACAATTACCGATGTATGGCAGATGAAACAGTCCGACATTATTGATGAGATAAGGAGAAATGGGAACAAGGTGAAGCTTGGTGGGGATGCAAGATGTTGTTCTCCCGGGCATACAGCCAAGTATGGCTCATACAGCATTATGAACCTGGACAATAATACAGTTGTTGATGTTCAGCTTGTACAGGTGAATATTGTTTTCATTATTATATTGACCCATAGAAACAAATTTCATATTTAAATGAACAATACTAAAGTATTAAATTTTAAGAAAATTGTTTTAACTGAGATTGATGCTGCACAGAAAAAAATAACCAGATTTAAAAAAAATCCTTATGTACATTTAACTGAATTCAAATGTACATGTTATATGGATTAATTTGATCGATTTCTTTCTTCTTTTAGAGAAATGAGGTAACAAGTTCCAATGCTATGGAGTTGGAGGGTTTGAAAAGATGTCTGTCCTACTTGCATGAAAATGACGTTGTTGTCAGTTCCTTGATAGCCGATAGACATTCATCCGTCAAAAGATATATGAGAGATAAACATCTAGACGTAAATCATGTTTGATGTTTGGCATGTAGCTAAAGGTATGTGCTGTAAGGGTAATTAAAAGGTAAATCAAATTGTCAACATTGAAACCCAATTATCAAAAGGAAAGGTTTGGAATCCCATCAACTGGTTTAACCCTGCCACATGTTTGTGCCTGTCCCAAGCCAGGACCTGGATTTCCAACATCATATGCTGTGGTCTTTTGTATGTTCAGTGAGTTCAGGTGAAAGGTGATTCGTTTGTTTTGTTGATATTGTTCACCATTGCTGTTTAAACTTTCTTTTCATAAAAAGTTATTATATTTTTCATTAAGGAAACATCTTGTGCCGCTGTTTTTTTTTTCTTCAGTTTGTTGACAACTAAATACAATGATTTGAGAAATGTGCAATATTTGTATAAAAAACAAATAGCATATCTGGGAATATACGAAAATGTATTGAGCATACAATATCCTGTGTTGAAATTTTAAAAATGAACAAAAAATGTACATACATGTGTGTATTTATTTTACATTTTAGGAGTTTACAAGAAACTGGAGAAAATTGGAAAAAGGAAAAGAAAAGGATTTGCAATTGTTGGTAGATGGGCACGGTCAATAAGCAACCATATTTATTGGTGTGCTGCTAGCAGTAATGGTGATGGGGAGATGGTCCAACAGAAATATGCTTCAATTCTAAACCACATTTCCAATATACATGAAAGTCATGGAGAAAACTTTCCTCGGTGTGCTCATGATGTTTTTGAAGATAGGGAATGGATAAAACAAGGTACTAAAACTGTTTGTCTATTAAAATAGTTAATAGTTTTATCTACAAAGAAAGTGACTTTGTCTATGACAACTGACAGGAGCAAATTCCTTTCTGAGTAGCAAAGTGTTTTAGAAAATTATTTGGCTGACCAGTTTGGTATTTGATATTTCTCCAATTTTACAGCTACAAAATAAGCTTTTCACTGTAAAACGTTAAATTATCAGTATTTATTACAGGTTGCAAGGCACACCAAGAAATTGAAAAGATCATCAAGCAAAGAATTTTATGGAACGACATAAAGAAATTATCACCAGGAGAACAGACTTCAAGTCTCGAGTCCTGCCATAGAATTGTGTGCTCGTTTGCCCCCAAATCTCTACATTTCTTCCATGCTCAGATTAAAGCAAGGTAAATATATTTTATTTTGCAAAGCTGATATTATACTAGTACTTCATTGTTCATTGAAATAGAAGGGGACAATTACTGTAAAATATATATATATATATATATATATATAAAGAAATATATAATACTTTAACTTCATCTTGTAGTTGCAGACATTCTTTAAAAATTTTGTATAATATATATTGAATACATTCAAACCAGACATAACAATTTTTGCATTTATTTTTAATTGTTCATGTTGCTGATGACATTTACATAAATGATTTATTATGTTTTTAGACTGTTTTTGGCTGCCTTAAACTTCTCTGAAAACTCGACACGAACTCAGGCTGTCACTATGGATGGAACACGACAATACAGGATTTAATATCCAAAGGGTCGAAAAGGAGAGGCTGTTGTTAAAGAGATGAACACTAGTCAAACTTATGGTGAATTTTTTATCTATCACATTATACTAATTCTGTATAATTAGTTGACTTAGGAAATATATTGTCTGCAAAAGAAGATAATTTTGTGTAGTGTATTGTGGACCATTTTTGTATTTTCCCCCTTTTCTTTGGCCATTGTATTGTCGGTTCTGTGATTTACTGGAAATACAGGAAATATTATTAACTTGCAATACATTATACTTGCAAATTATTGTTATAATTTATAATATTCCAATAAGGATTTTATTTTTTTTATCAGGTTATGTTGATGATCTCTTTGAAGACCTGTTATTTAGAAGGGAACTTCATGGAACATTTACTGAAGCATATGAAACTAGACGACGTGATGACAAGAGAAGACCACCACCCCTCTCCCACAGCACACCAAGGCGACCCAAAGAAGATGAAGCTAGACGACGTGATGACAAGAGAAGACCACCACCCCTCTCCCACAGCACACCAAGGCGACCCAAAGAAGATGAAGCTAGACGACGTGATGACAAGAGAAGACCACCACCCATCTCCCACAGCATACCAAGGCGACCCAAAGAAGATGAAGCTAGACGACGTGATGACAAGAGAAGACCACCACCCCTCTCCCACAGCACACCAAGGCGACCCAAAGAAGATGAAGCTAGACGACGTGATGACAAGAGAAGACCACCACCCCTCTCCCACAGCACACCAAGGCGACCCAAAGAAGATGAAGCTAGACGACGTGATGACAAGAGAAGACCACCACCCCTCTCCCACAGCACACCAAGGCGACCCAAAGAAGATGAAGCTAGACGACGTGATGACAAGAGAAGACCACCACCCCTCTCCCACAGCACACCAAGGCGACCCAAAGAAGATGAAGCTAGACGACGTGATGACAAGAGAAGACCACCACCCCTCTCCCACAGCACACCAAGGCGACCCAAAGAAGATGAAGCTAGACGACGTGATGACAAGAGAAGACCACCACCCCTCTCCCACAGCACACCAAGGCGACCCAAAGAAGATGAAGTTAGACGACGTGATGACAAGAGAAGACCACCACCCCTCTCCCACAGCACACCAAGGCGACCCAAAGAAGATGAAGCTAGACGACGTGATGACAAGAGAAGACCACCACCCCTCTCCCACAGCACACCAAGGCGACCCAAAGAAGATGAAGCTAGACGACGTGATGACAAGAGGAGACCACCACCTCTCTCCCACAGCACACCAAGGCGACACAAAGAAGATGTCATTCAAAGCCATGTCTCTAGATTTCAGAGAGAATGAATAATAATAGTATATTATATTTAGTCTAATGTTGTTAATTGTTTATTTTTTTAATTTGGATATTTAAATCCACAATACTGCTGAGAAGGAAACTCGTCTCTTATTGTTTTAATTACACATGAGGGCAACACTTTACGGTTTCTTTTTCTTTTACAAATCTTCTATAGGCAATATATCTGTACACTCTGAAATACTAAGAATAACTACTTTGTGAATATGATTGATTTATTTTTTATTTTTGGTGTTGTAACGCCACTTTCAGCAATATTTCAACTATATCATGGCGACCAGTTTTAGTGGTGGAAGAAGCAGATGGGCAAACCACTGGTAAACTTTATCACTTGCGGCTGCGAGTCGAGTTTGTGAATATGAAGATTTATATATATATATAAACAAATTATGAATGTTCATGATGAGTAGGGACTATGGAAATGTTTTCTTGTTTGTGGTGATAACATATATTTGTTTAGGACATACACATGTATTATTTGTACATTTGAAAAAAAGACACTAAAATAAAATTTGCATCCTTCTAGTTCCTCCAATTGTTGAAAAAATTGTCTTGGTCAAAGTCAAACAATTACTTCAATTACTCTAGAGTATATAATTCACTCAAATTAACAGTTTTTGTCAATTATTACCTTTAAAAGTTAATAAAATATACATTCAATTATTTAATTGTTACATGTAAAACACTTGCTTGTGAATCGAATCAACTGATCTTCCTCAAGTGGTCCATTTTCTTGTACATATTCATAGTATGATGTTTCTAAAACATACTGGTTTAAACAGTTTGCTTGAAAGCCTTCATGGAGGGTAATACATTCAATTTCAGCTTCCAATATTTTATCATCAACAATGTGTGTATCTTTGCAACATTTTGATTCTCTCTTTGTTGACATAGTAGTACAATGGTTACATTTACACCTACATAAAGGAAAAGTACAAACAATGACTTCTTACTGTATGAATACCACAAAGGTGCATATTTACATAAATAATGTATACTGTCATAGAGGTAGTACAGTACTAGTTGGACATGTACAAGAGAAAGATATGAATGGTGTAGTACAAGTTGTTTTATTTGCAAGTTATGCAGTTCAGGATGCTGGTGTAGGCCGATACACATCGCATAAACAACAATGATCGTCTAACATTATTCTTATTACAAAACTTTATTTGAGTCATGATAAGTTTTTTTTTCGTTTCTAATTAAGCATGGCCCATTCTTAAAATAATTTACCTACACACATACAATCTACAATTATTTGAATTAACAACTCAATTAATAACTCAAGTATACCAAACTAATATCGAATGGAATCAGATTCGAAATACTTCACAAAATGCAAGGATCTATGCTATAGATGAAAAAAGTGTTATTTGTTAAAAACCAGATAGAGTCTCTACATAGACTTTGTATAACTTAAACTTAAAACAGCTACTCCATATTAATCACTTAAATCAATCTGAAATAGTACATGTAACTACATGTAGGATATGAAGATTGAGATACCGAAAAAAAAACATACACAAAAAGTATACAGACAAAATATACCCCTCCCCCAATTCATATCCGATATTTTAGTTACTCCAAACTCTTTCTTACGAGAAAGAAAAATTGTAAAATAATTTGAAACTTACCAATGACTAACATGTTCAGTTTCTTCGTCCTCGTCAAATTCGTTTGCATCAGATCCAAACTCTTTCTTACGAGAAAGAAAAATTGTAAAATAAATGGAAACTTACCAATGACTAACATGTTCAGTTTCTTCGTCCTCGTAAAATTCGTTTGCATCAGATCCATGTGATATTTCTAGATCGTCGTCGGAATCTGAATTTTCTTCACTTCCTGATGCTGACTTTTCGCCTTCAGTTCCTTTTGTGGGTTCAAACATATACGGTTGAACTGCAGATCTTGTTATATTTAAATCTGGCATTTCTTCACAATTACCTTCCTCAAAATCGTTATCCATTTCAATTATGTTGATGTATTTTTTTTACCCACGCTATCAGCTGTTTGGTTTACCTGTGTAGAGTTCTTTCAGGGGAAAGTAATCATTGTATATCGTTCGCTGTGACCACACTTTAACGGTGGATACGGGTACATATTTAAGATTTTCCCGAAGGGAACAATATTTTCTGTTTTATTTTGAAATAAACTTCATAAAGAAGTCGAAAAAACGGAAACAAAAAATCGCTTGCTGTCACCTTTAATGTCACAGACCCTGACCTTTACTCATGAATATATCGAATTATTTGGATTTTGTTGACAATGCCTGTATCATTTGCAACCAGTGAAGGGTCTTTCAGTGCGATGCGACGCGTGAAATCATATTTAAGATCTACTATGGGAGATGAAAAACTTTCAAATTTATCTCTCTTGCATGTACATCGACATCTCAATGTTGATGTAGATACGGCTATAAATGACTTCATCAGCAGAAAATCCCGCGCGTTTGGACTTTGACTAACTTCAATCACTTTGATAATAAATATCTATAACCCACGTCTTATTTTTTTCTCACCTACTAAGTTCAGAGGTCGTCATTTTATTTGTCTTGTTTATTCTTTTATTTGTCATTGATATAAATTTTGTAGAGGTGAGATGACCGAAAATCATTTTAGTTAACAGAATACGACAAATAGAACCACCATTACCTAAGTCCTGGGTATATCAAAGTGCTCCGGAATGATAGGCGATAACTGCCACTATCATAGCCGCCCACAATGTCATTCTTTTTTTCTTCTAAATTGTGTTAAACAACTATCTGTTAATATTTATATTTTTGGAGTTTGATATTTTTCACAATAGGCTCTTTTGCCGTGATGTCACTGGTTTCTGGAACAGGTAAATTGGTTGGTAAAAACAGCATTAGTGTAATTGTTTTCAATTTTAACTCGTCAGAACGTTTTTGTTTTTAAAGATAGATTAAAAAATCTTTTAGTTCCAGAAAATATGAAACGTATGCTAAATGATGGTATAATTTGATTAGAAATATTCAAAACATTATAGAGATGAAACATATCTAATTTTCAAAATTTTATATATGTATTTCAAATATTTATAGCAAATTATTTTTCCTAAATAAAATAATATAAAATTGCATGAAAAATATGAAAGGATTAAATTTTATAAATCATTTCACAGAACCAAAATCGGGTCATAAATAAAAAAGTTATAAAGGTTTAACAATTGGTCAAATTATCCAGTGTTAATTGCATTGTTTATTGGCCAACCGCAATTTGTGTTTAATGAGATGCAAATTAATGAATATGACATCACTAATGAGCTTGGCGAAAGAGAATATAGATTTGATGGACAGCAACCTCTGATTTTTTATAATACAATTTTTGAGTCACTTTTAAAAGACTCGAAATCACTGAAATCGCTGGGCTTTGCCCTGGACCCACTGGGGACCTTAAGCGGCAACCAGACCCCCCGCCAATTTCGTGCCTACTCTTCATTTTAACTCCAGCTACGCCCCTGGTCGTTGACCAGGAAGTCAAGATCGCATTGGATGATCCTGTATCCAATTGTTCTATTCCTTATACAGATTTTAAACCTTTAATTATGAAATATATTTTAAAACGCTGGCAAGGCAGTTGGGACCAGCAAATTTATAACAAATTGTACGAAATACATTCCCTAGTTGTCAAGACACCCTGTGATTACGGTCAAAATCGGAAAGAACAGGTAGTCTTGACCAGATGTCGTATAGGTCATAGTAGACTTACTCATAGTTATTTGTTAAATAATGAGGAACGACCGGAATGTATTCCGTGTAATTCAAATTTTTCATTAAAACATGTCTTGATTGACTGTGTGGATGTTGCCGATGTTCGGCAGACATTCTACAATGCCAACAGTTTGTCTAATTTATTTACAAATGTCGCAGGCGACACAATTTTGCAATTTTTAAAAGAAATTAATTTATATACAAAAATATAGTTATATAACATATGTTCTAAATATATGTTTTTTTATCTTTTTAATGTTTCTTTTATATGTACATATCCGATTGTTTTATAGACAAATATGTTCTATGTTTTATTTCTAAGGAACTTGTAGGTGTGTACGTGCAATAATAAAATTTGATCACGCCACGATATAGCTGAAGAGTGCATTTGTTTCTGCCAGTAATTTTGTCTACGATGAGCGTCGTTTAGTAAACGTTACACTACCAGAAACAAATGCGTCGTTTAATGACCTTCACTGACCTGAATATAAGAGATAAAAATAGCTCTACACCTCCGTGGTAAACAAACACCTTACACAACGCGGGAAAATGAATGACCAAAGCGCTGTGTTGTTTTTGTCAATTGTTGATGACAGTTCGTCTTCATCTTCAGAAGAATCGGACGACAATGATGCCAGAGATAATGAGCTTATTATGCACGTTTGCAATAAACTTATGGAAAGGAGGGATATCCCAAGAATCGGGACATATCTAGATGTAGTCATGAATTACGACGACCAGGAATTCCGAAGAAACTTCAGGCTAACGAGGGGGTACGTTCTAATTAACAAACCATATTTTAGCAGAAATAAACAAATGAAAACAAAATAAAACAAATTCAGAAAACAGAATCTGGAACAATACACGTTTCATAGATGGTGGGAAGGAGGGGGTCTGATCCCGAACCCCCTTGGGAAAAAATGACAGTTCCCGAATTGCCGATGAAAACAATTAGAGTTCCCGAATCGCTGACGAAAAATATCAGTTCTCGAATTGCCAATGAAAAAGTTCTTATTTCAAATTCACAAAAAAAAAATGTTTAAAGATTAAAATAAACAATTAATAGACACGATTATTATTAAATTCTTACCATTCATTTCTCCGTTGTTCATCTTCTGCAAGGGTTCAATATTTTTCGCGCGAAAAATACACGTGTCTTTAGTTAATAAACGACGGATGTAGAAACAAATGCGTCGTTTACAAGTCTCAATCACAAACATTCAACGACTACGCGACTATTTTGCGCGTACATAGTTTACGTCAACGAAGCCATCGTTGACACTAAAATGGCAGAAACAAATGGATTAAACGACTACGCGCGTAGTCGTTCACGTCGTTTAGGGCAGAAAGAAATGCGACCGAAATATTGCTAGAGTTGGCGTAAAACACCAATCAATCAATCACAACTTAACACCTTCATCATAGACCATCAATGCTTTTTCTTCCATGGATAAAAGTTTATCTTTTATAAGTATATAAACTGAAACACTGTCATCTTCTGCGAACAGCACCATTTCTCTACTTTTCCTTTAAACAGAAGTGGCAGACCTGCCATTGCCAGAACATCATCAGCATCTGTAATGAATTAGTTTTACTGAGATTGGACAATGTATCTGATGATATGAATGGAAATAATTTATATTTGTTTAATCAATAACTATGCTAACTGTCAAACTATGACTGTAATATGCAGTCATTCACTGGAGGTACAAAACTGAATCATAAGCAGAGATCTTGAGTCACTAACCGTGATATACATGAATGTTCTTCAAGCAATGGGATCCTAAAATTCACTCATCCTGCGATACTTTAATATACCACATGCACCGAGATCTTGACAGTCACTCATCATGTGATACTTTAATATACCACAAGATTCGAGATCTTGATTTCTTCGTATGTTTCAGGGATAGAAGCCGAAAAAGTTCGGGAAAATATTACGTCCCTTTGAAGAAAGTTCGGGGAAAAAAGCACCTCCCCTAAAACAATCGAACAGACTTCCGGGCCAGTAAATTTAAAAACACAACTGAACAGTGCAAAATTGTGACTATTTAATAATAAATCGTGATTCATCCGATGGACTTCTAACGTGTTGAATAAACGGAACAATATACTAGAAAACGACGACCGCGGCTGTTACGGCGTGAAAGTGACTTTCCACGGAGAAATCTACTATTGAACCGAGGTAGGTGAAATTTCATGATGTACAATAAGAAAAAAAATGGCGGCGAGTTGGTGGCCTTGTTGATATTATAGTATTCTCTTTTCCGGGGTGACGTCACCTCCCCCCACAACAACGAGTCGGCCATCTTAGGCGGTGAAGCGATCACGTGGATACGCATGGCTTCAGTGGAGAATAAGTGAGTTATCTATAAATTGAGTGGTAATTAACACCTTGTCATTACTTTACAATAGACAAACGTGAAACATATATGTGTACTAGTGATAATCTTGTCCCACAGCTATCAAGAGACATTAAATGGTGAATCGTTATCTCGATATAAATCAAAATTAAGTGTAATTAACTGTAAAGAGTGCCCTTACAAGTTACCAGCAGGTGTTTGGGAAAATAATACGTGCAAGTGGCCTGATCTTCAGTATGGGGATGTGTATTCATACCTGATAGAAAGTCCTTGTGCATTACCTTTTTTTTTCTATAAATAATTTATGACTATATCTTTATCATAAATGATTATTAATAAATAAGTAATGTATGTATCACTCAGAATGTGAAATGTATCTATAAATGTTACTATATCGCAATAAGGATTAATGTCTCAAATATATATATTAATGAAATGATAGAAATTATTACATATCATGAAACCTAGAATATTTTTTTTTTATTGGAAACAAACTCCTTTCATAAAGTTTATGAACAATAGTCAACTATCTGAGACCATTATGGCATGGATATAAACATGGAATCGTGTAGAAAAACAAGGTTATCATAAATATTAAATCAGATCATTGATGAAATAAAACTTAAATGAATAATTACTAAAAAAAATTAAATATTAAAACATATTAATTTTTATTTCAAAGTTGTAAAGTAAATAAAAGCTAAAAGCTTGAATTGACTTCACTGTTATAATGAGTTTTGAATTTCATTTAAAATAAAGATTACCAAAAAATGTTTTCTATGATGATCAATGATGGCTGATTAAAATTGTTTGTCATGTAGTAAATTTCTCAGTTGTAATATACAGGATGCAACCAACTACTGATTATACAGGAAGTCAGCACCATCTATTTTGAGATGCCATTCAATGAAAATAACAACCTGACCATATTGTTATATAATAAGATAAGAATTAGATAAGAAATTAAAATGTATAAAAGTCATGTATATGTTTTTTATTGTAAATTAATTAACACATTAAGTCACATTTCATTTATTTAGCCTAACTTGGTCAGTTATCAATTAATAAAACAACAATATTTTTTTTTTTTAATTCTGTCTAACAAGTATTTACCTAAATAACGATATTGTGATTGGTATTTCTTAATAAATTGTATTAAAAATCATTTTAAATTATGAATTAATCAACTTTCTGTTTACATATTTATTTTAATAAAATTTCTTTATTATTTCATCCCATTTTCCTTAATTTAACTTGTGCATACCCATATTTATACAATCTATGTTAACAGCAAGTTACAGACCGGTGTCAACCCTACGTATACTCCCACATACATGTTAAATGTGTATTGTGACATTTTATTTTACAGTCAACTTAGGATATTGAATGGTAAATTGTAGTTGAGCCATGGCCAGTTATAGGCTGTGCAAAGACATATACAAAATGTATACAATACTGACCAAAGTTGTGCCGCCATGCCCTAATTACAAAGACTTATCCATAGGGGGATAACTAGTTTAAATGGATGGTTAGCGCTAGTCGGCTGCTCCCATATCGTAAGTGAAATATTTTACTTGTACTGACACTTTAAGTGATTATTTCTATTTCAAACTCATACTGGAAGTCACCACTGATACTAGCATCAAAATGGAAATGAATTAACCCAAATTCCTTTGGAAAATATTCTGCAATTTGTATGTGAAAGTTTTATTTACATTTTAAAATAACATCGACTGCCTTTAGACAATTCATTACATGTAGTGTGAAAATTAATCATCCATATATTACTCGTATTCACCAATACAGGCCCACTGTCGTGAAACCTATTAGTCGCACGCGACGTGGAACCAAAGCTGGAAAGAATTTCTTTCGTCAGATTCGTACAATCACAAATTCTGATAGACAACATCCTCATTATAAAGGATCTGGCGTGAATTTTTCGACCTTGATTCTGCTGACATACAGTCATTGCGAGAGTACCAGTATTTTAGATCATGGAAAGCCTATACTAACAGTCATACGAACCAGAACTGAAGGTAGAATCCGTTGTGTAAAATCAGATTCATCGAATTTAACATCGATTCCGAAAGAGATTTTATTATATAACACAAAGGAATTGTTATGTGTGTCACTAAATACTAGATCTGTTAAAAACAAATCCTTATCTATCAATGACTTGATTTTGTCGAACCAAATTGATATTTTAGCTCTTAGTGAAACATGGCTCGGTTCCGACATTGACAAAAGTGTTATTTCTGAACTTTTGCCCGATTGTTACAACATTCATCATCTAGCAAAGCAAGGTCAAAAAGGAGGTGGTGTTGCAATCATTTACAACAGTGACTTACATGTAAAGTTAGTCAAATCAGCCAAAAGTTTCACACATTTCGAACTCCTTGAATGTACTGTAAATTCAAAAGATCACCAGTTCCGGTTATATGTGATATACCGTCCTCCACCTTCGCGTGTAAACAATTTTAAAAACTTTGTCTTTTTCGAAGAATGGTCGGAATTCCTAGATATGGTTGTGGTCACTCAAATGGAAGTGCTTATCACGGGAGATTTGAACTTTCATATTAATGATATCAACGATAGTGATGCCCGTAAATTCATCCAAACTCTTTCTGATCATGGATTGCAACAACATGTAAATGGTGCAACCCATGTGCGTGGTCACATCCTCGATGTTATCATTACTCTGGAAAACAGTTCTCTTCTGCTGGGTTCACCCACGATTCAGGACCCTCACCTCTGTGATTTAAAAGGAAATCCGTCTGGTGATAATTTTGCGTTGTTTACAAGGCTTGTCACATAACCACCTAGACGACGCAAAACCGTTGCAATGAGGAAATACAGAGACATTGACATTGATGCTTTCGAGCTTGATATTGAAAATTCATTGTATTTACCCGTTCATGAGCGATCACCTGAAACTTACAACTCTAAAATGCGTCTTTTAATTGAACAACATGCTCCGTTGCAGACAAAACAGATCACTTTAAGACCGAATACAGAGTGGTATACTTCAGAGTTGCGGGAATCAAATGGAGAGCGCCGAAAAGCCGAACGTAAAATGAGAAAGACTGGCTTGACGATTCACAAACAAATCTATCGAGAAAACTGTATTTCAGCAAACAGACTGTTATTCAAGTGCAAGAAAGATTTCTATTACAATAAACTATTTGATGCCGGAGGAAACCAAAAGCAGCCCCATAGACTTACTAACAATCTGATGGGAAACAAGCATGAAATTATCCTACCATTGCATAGTGACGAGCTTGAACTCTCGAACAAATCCAACCAATATTTCCTTGGTAAAATAGAAACTATTCGGAATAATCTTAACCTACAAAATAGTACTTCTCATGAAAGTGTTGACTTTCTTAGAGCTGATACAAAGTTCGATGGTCATCCTTTAGCTTTGTTCACTCCTGCTTCTACTGTGGAGGTTAAAACGATTATCATGAAAACAGCTCCCAAATCATGCGAACTAGATCCAATACCGACTTCTTTATTAAAACAGTGTCTGGATAGCATGTTACTATTTATTGCCGACATCATAAATGATTCACTTGGTGAATCATGTGTTCCACCATTATTTAAGGAGGCTATTGTAAGACCTTTACTGAAAAAGACTGACCTGGTTAAGGAGATGTATAAAAACTATCGATCTGTAGCTAATCTACCTTATTTGTCGAAAGGTCTGGAAAAGGTAGTTGCCGCTCGCCTAGAACATCATTTAGATCGAAACTCTCTGCACGACGATGTACAGTCAGCTTACCGCTCATGTCACTCAACGGAAACCGGCCTTTTACGTGTCCATCACGACATGACAGTTGCGCCGTCCTCCTTATGCTTGACTTATCGGCAGCTTTCGATACAATTGATCACGATATTCTAATTCAGCGACTGGAATATTCGTTTGGGATAACTGAATCCGCACTCATGCGGTTTAAATCGTACTTAACAGGACCGACTCAATGTGTAGCCGTAGGTTCCACTATTTCGAATACTTTACATCTCCAATTTGGTGTTCCGCAAGGATCTGTTTTGGGACCTAGGTTATATGCCATGTTCGCAAAGCCTATTGGTGAGATTTGTAAGAGGCACAACATGCTGTATCATTGCTACGCTGACGATACGCAAGTCTATTTGGTTATTGAACCCTGTGATAACTGGAACAATGTATCAATTCGTCTACATCTTTGTCTATCAGATATTAGTTCGTGGATGCGCACCAATTTATTAAAGCTAAACCTAGACAAAACTGAGCTGATCATCTTTGCTCCAAAACATCGAATGCAGACTTTTACTCAGTGTGAACTTGTTTTTGATGGAATTGTAGTTAGTGATGCATCTTTTGTGAAAAATCTTGGTGTGTACTTTGACAAACAATCTTCTGCAATTGCGAAATCTTGCTATTATGAAATTAGAAACATTGGTCGAATACGCTCATACATTTCGGACGACGCATGTAAAACTCTTGTGTGTTCGTTAGTAACGGCACGATTGGACTACGGGAACGCACTTTTATACGGAGTTAACAGAACTGTCATCGATAGACTTCAGAGAGTACAGAACACAGCGTCACGTATGATCACACGTCGCAGGAAACATGATCATATTACACCGAAACTTGTTGCTCTCCATTGGCTGCCCGTTCAGTATCGTTGCCAGTATAACTTTCTGCTTTACGTTATCAAATCGTTACATGGAACTGCTCCAGCCTATCTTAGTGAACTTATCGCCATTCATCGTCCATCTAGAACTCTCCGCTCTGAAAATTCAGCGAGGATAAATCCACCCCGGATTCGTACAAAGACGTACGGTGAAAGGAGATTTGACAAAAGTGCTGCTACTCTATGGAACAATTTACCACATGAAATTAAGAGTTTTGGATTCCAGATGCCTTTAAGTCGAAACTGAAAACATTTTTATTTAGGCAAGCTTTTACTGATTTTGTTTAAATTTTTACAGCGTGTGACTTATTCCATTTCTTTGTTTTTATTGACATTACTTTTCCATTGAAAATTTGTATCATCTTCTCATGTATTTTCTATCAGATTTTTATGGTTTCATATTTTTATTTTTCTAAAATTTTTAACATTGCATAACTTTTGTATGTGCTTTTCTATTTGATACTATTTTAATTCGTGTATTATTTTTCTACCATGTATTTTTTAATCTTTTAAGGATGTAAAGCGTTTAGTGTAATTTTTATTAGATATGCGCTATATAAATATTGTATACAATAATTGTTATAACATTATTTAACCCAAAATATTAATTGTGACTTTTTGTCCGTTTACCCAAATTAATACTATTACCTATAACAATTTCTCATTTATTTTAGGTATATTCACCAGAGAAAGCTACAGCCCAGAGCAATCTACACACATCATCCTCAAAGCTGATGTCACACCATCCTTGAGAGTGTTGCTAAAAGTTGTTTTTATTATTATTTCACTTATCCAGTGATTTAAGAGTATTGTGTTGTGTTTTTTTTAAAATTATTGATATGATGTGCTGAGAAATAAACCTTCAGTGAAGAAAAACTTATCTTTATTTTGTACTTAAAATCAAGGATGAATATTGTGAAGTAAAATTTTCTCATAATTTGAAGATATTTATTGCAATCAAATGTTGCACATAAAATGGTAGTATAAGATGGAATGAAATATAAATGTCCGGATTTAATTAATTAAACTTACTAGTTGTACCAACAGATTGTTGTCATCTATGTTTTTGTACCATTGCCGTTGAAGGGGCTGTCGAGATCGTATGGTAGTAGGATTTACAACTATCTATGCCATCAGTGCTTATCATCACTAGAACGTGAGTCCAGGTGCAATCTACACAACATTATACGATCAAAGTTTGTCAGTAACTTGCGGCAGGTTTGTGGTTATCTGTGTACTGCTATAGTTGGCGCTAAACACCAATCAATCACTGAATTTATGGAAGAATTGTATAATATTGTTTATGGTACGTATATAACAAGACGACAACCGTCAATAATACTTTTTGACAAATATTTTTGTTGGTGCAGGCTCGTATTGTCTCAATTATCACGACCAAATGAGCAATACCACTAATAAATAATATAAATATACAGGTTTCACCAGCAGTTTATTGTGAGCGACACTCATATCTCATGGAAGGGGTACATAAATGGAAAACTACCTCCGAAAATCACAAAGGGCCTACTGGTGAATTTTTTTTTATCGAATTTCATCCTGAAATATCGTTATAATCAGATAAAAACCCTACTGCACCCCACATTTACTGATCGGGGAGTAGTTCTCGCCATTTTTTACGTTTTTTATCCAATATTTTTAAGAAGCAGTCGAGAAACCTTTGTTTCACCCCATTATTATTTTGCATGAACCATAACGATTTACCTACGAAATAAATTTTCATAAAGGAGAGTGCACGCTGATCGGGGATCCATTATTACGATGTTGCGTTTTTTAACAGAAAATGGGCGCAACAGAAGCATTTCTCGCCAACTTTCAGAAATATTGTTTTTTTGTGAAGCTAAAGCATCAAAGGGAAAGAAAAACGACATTTTAGAAAATTAAAACCCTTTCTTATAAAAGTTTACCGGTTTTTGTGTTAGTTTGTAGAAAACTCTGATAAGTATTCATTGCTGTGTAAAGGCTGTCATGCCATCCCCACGCCGCTTCCCCATTCCGTAAAATACATCCTTTTCAACAGTGGTTTACCTGATAATTTTCATTTTATTGATGGAAAGTAATAAATCCAGAATTAATATTTTGTCCATGTTTTATGCCCAATGTGATAGTATAGGATCCATGTATTAAATTAGCGATCAAGGTAATTGATGACGTAAACAGTGCATGCGCAGATGGCCATTTGCATTCACATGGAATCTATTTTCATTCTGCAACCGTGAGTATTTTGGATTGTAGGGATGAGTAATAAGGCAAAGTGTGAACCTTTTTAGAAAGATCTTAAAGATTTGTAGAGATAAATTGGAAATATGGTGTCACTAGATTCTCCGATGATAATTCCATGTGTTTTTCGATTTTAAGAGTACCAACACACGTGACCCCCTGTTGATGTTATGACAGAATGTGGGGTGCAGTAGGGTTTTTACCCGATTTTAACGATATTTCACAATGAAATTCGATAAAAATTAATACGAAGGATTGGAACGGCGTCCTTTAATGATGGGGAAAAAATCAGAAGATAATTCGCGAGCGCTTGCGCTAAATGAGACAGTTGGCGAGAACTACTCCCCGACCAGTAGTCATTATATAGGAATGGCAACGAAATTTTGTGCTGAATGATGAGCAGAATTGATTGAAATCAGATGTTATCTATAGCATTTCTATAGTGAAATGCAATTCATTTGAGCAAGATATCTGTTGCATTCGCTGTAAAGCACCGATTTAACTTATCCAATGCATGCGCACACCTAAAGTGACAGAATAGTCAGCCAGATGACGGTGGTCACAGTATGGTAGTAGAAGTTATGGCTATTTAAACACCTGTACCCCAAAACGTTTTTCCACATTTTTATCAAGATAAATGTCAAATCCACAAATTAAATGGAAAAAATCATATAAAATCTAAATATCCATATTTTTTCATGCACAGTCTTGATATATTGCTTGAGCATTAGGGCAACTTTTTAGCAAGAAATCTTCACAAAAATTCCATTATATACATCTTCTAAATATAAAAATAAATGCAAGACAACAATCGTTTTTTAAATAAATAATGTACAATGATTGAAAAATGCACTTGCAGTCTTTTTCCCTTCTTGACTCATAAAATGGTTTGTTCAATTTTGTGTGGTTGTTTGAAAAATATTAAGTAAATGAAGGTAAATTAACTGTCTTTATTACAATGTAAAATTGTATTGGAAACTGGTTAGACACTGCATAATGTCATGTATATGTTATTGTACAAACTTCAGACATAATTTTGGTCACAATTGATTGAAAAACTATGGTAAGCATAGTTAAAATAGCTTAAAGATGTTTTTCCAAAGTGAACATATGAAGTGTACCTAAATTGTCTGGTATATTCCTAAAGCAAAAATCATCTGTTAGCCCAAGACTTTGTATTTTCCTATACCAGGCTTGAGCTAGATGAAATTGACATCCTTTGATGGTAACATCAGGCCAGAAGTGTCTTGCTGCTTCATAGGCTGCATATTCAAAATCTAGATTCAAATATTCAATGTTAAGTACTAAATTTTCCTGAGTACAAATATCCAAGAGACATTGAAACGTTGCAATATAGCATTCTTTGTTTCTGCGTGGAAGAAGGAAAAACACACATGGTACATACTGTCCATTCTGGAAGGCATGAAGAGTATATAACTGATAGAAAAATTTGGCACAATATTGCAATGTTCCATCACCAAACATTGGTACATCATTTTGACAAAAGAACTGTAGGTTAGATTTCGTTGTAAGCATAACAATCTCTGTTTCTGAACTACTAACATACACCATGTCTTCTCCATTACTTGACTTGACTTCATATTCCTTCAATGTTTCAATTGTTTCCGTTCTTGAAGTGGGCAACTTGGGTTGTATTTTTCTTCTCTGTCTGTACATGCCTGGCGGACTGATGTAATATCCTGTGTCACAAGTTCATTTACACCAATTTTCTCTATTTCCTTAATAATAAACTTGGATGGTCTTTCTGAAGGTTCGTCCTCTGCCTTTCTTTTACATGCCTGTCTTACTCTCTGTCTTTCTATATTTCTTCGGTCAGGCTCTGCATGGTCATGTTCAAGTCTCCCGTCTAGTATTATTAAATCATCAAGATCTGTCTTGCAGCGGCTACTACAGGTCTTTTCAACGCATCTCCAAAGCTTGGAATTTTTGAAAATTTTATCCTTTCGAAATTTAAAGCCATCTACAATCAATCCAGGATTCCCTCTATTTGTCACAAGCTTCTCTATGCCAGTCATTTCAATAAAAGATAAATCGTACAGGGACTAAAGGGTGAGCGAATTATTTTGTGAATAGAACTCATGTATGTACCTTGTGTGTTTAATTATTCAAGAAAAATGTACATGTATATACCTTGAAGGCAGTTGTTCAAATGTCGCAGTAATGAACACCTTATTTCAAGAAGAAATGTCGCGGTAATGAGTTGTAAATTCTTGCAATGTCGCGGTAATGTGTTCCTCCCATTTAAAGAACGTGCCTCAGGTTTTTTTTATCGAGGATTGGGCGGCTACCATATCGAGCAGACCCACGATTATCTCTTAATTGAAAACACACATGTATATTGATGTATTTCAATTTATTTATGATCTATTTTTTTCCTTTGCGTTGATGCTATATTAATTTTGAAATCATCTTTTATAGATCAGATAATGGTTAGACAATACGGATATTTGGATGACGCTGGTTGATTGTGTCAAAATGAACTTTATTGTGATGACAGTAATATGATGTAATGTATATTTGTACAATAATACCCCCAGCAAAGCTGTTGTAAATGCGGCCTCTAATATCACATACAGGTCGCTAATAAGAGGCCGATGATACAGGCCGTTAATAGGGGCTGATGATACAGGCCGCTGTACTTTAATAATTTGACCCATTTTTGGGACAATGTTGATATCGTTTACGTAATGCATTTCTCAGACGTCATACTATTGTTCGAATAGTGGATTATTTTTAAGAATGTAGTTTATTCTTTTGTTCTTGAATATGTGAACTTTAACCTTTTACTGTTTTAGGCTTAAAAACGCGTTTTACTTATTATTGGGTTTTCGTGTCTCGAACCTCTGTCGGCCTTTTCAGTCTATTTTGACTTTCAAAACTTCCATCTAACCACTCGGCTACGGTGACCACACTACTATACACTATTATTAGTATATTTGACTCTTGATAGTAAGCTTTGTAAAAAAATATATCAACAATTTGTTTAAAAAAGCAATATACAAGACACGATACAAGTATTTCAGATCTGGTATAATTTATGTTCAGAACTGACCCTGTATGTGAACTTTTAAAATGTATTCTCGCAATACAAAAACACCTAACGAACCGACCGCAAGTAATAACAAATCAGACTGACGAAAGACCTTGAAATATCTAAATATAAACGATTCTTTTCACTTGAAAGACATTGAAATATCTAAATATAAACGAGAATCGAAAGGACGTTGACCGATAAAAATTTGTCGTTTTATTTTTGTTAATTGTTGTCTTATTTGGCTTTCTAAACATTAAAAGTGTAAAAATATATGCCATACCATATATTTTTTCAACAACACTATTATTGTACAAGTTAGATACAGTATTATTGAAGCAAAAGAATGTGCCCGTATTGGATATAACGGGTTTCTTTTTCCGCATTCGTACTCAGGTGACGGCCTTGGTGCTACGCACCTCGGCCTTCACCCGAGTACTCCTGCGGAAAAAGAAACCCGCTATATCCAATACAGGCCGCTTCTTTTGTTTCAATGGTACTGTATCCTATACATGATAGTAATGGTCACTGCTCCTTTCAACATCTACTACGTATAGAGTTCTCGTGTGACGTCATCAATTTATCGTCCGCTATATTGGTAGACAAACGGCTAATGTAAACAACCGTCACACCTGAGTGACGTTTTATTGATTAATACGATGATATAATCCTGCCTGCCTATTGTGCAATTGTCAACTGTTCAAACAGACACGAGAGAGATAACAAATCCTTCTTTAGACTTCCTAAATTATTGTCAACTGTTCAATCAGACACGGGAGAGATAACAAATCCTTCTTTAGACTTCCTAAAGTTATAACAAATCCTTCTTTAGACTTCCTAAAGTTATTGAACACCAGACACGGGAGAGATAACAAATCCTTCTGTAGACTTCCTAAAGTTATTGAACATCAAGGAGATAAAACACGAGAATTGTCAACAGAGAGGAGAGACAAGTAGTTGGCGAATATCTCCCGGGCAGACATAAAACCTTCGAGCTTGGACAACATAAGAGTCTGTTCTCACCATTTTATTGTAGGTAATTATGACTTAAATACACATAGCTTTTTCTATATTTCTGTTTTTATTAAGTAACTGATGCATCCCAACAACAGTGGATTCCATGAAAAGTGGGAGGCAACAACAGAGGATTCAATGAAAAAGGGTGGGGGGTTAGCTTACAACATTGGATTCCATGAATAGGGGAGGGGTAGTTTACAACATATGTATGTGGAGGTCAAATAGAAAAACAATAGTGTGCACCTGACTAAGAGAGAATCAGTCACAAGGATTTTATCGGAGTGGAGTGAATGGTCCAGAACTAAAACATAAACCAAATAATTTGAAATATGTTTGTCTACAGTACTCTGAATGGTAACATAGGCTCCATAGTATACCCAGGATTCTTTGATCATAGTCTGCTTTACAGTTTGTTGTTGTTAAAATAATGTGTACATACATGTAACATATATGTGATGCTGGGTTGTATTATATATATGTAACGACAAATATCCAATTATGTACTTGTATTTTCATGTATCCACAAATGAAATTTTTTCTTGATAACTTATTTTCTTCTCCTTGGGATTTTTTTAGGAAAGCCATGTCAGCTGCACGACAACTTGAATTCCGATTGGGTACCAACTGTTAATTTGGGCCATGGTAAAGTATTCCAGTCACCGCCACCCTATGCAAGAAACATCAACAGGTCTTTAAAGAAAATACAGAGTAAAGCAGCCTCCGATTTACTCTCACTACAAGAGACTGACAACACCAGCACAGTATCTGTGGAACAAGACTTAAGAGACCGGATCGTGTTTACAAACTGATGTGAGCATGGATTTAATAGGATCTATGGAAAATGAAATTCAACCTCTCCTTGAAGAGTATTTTATTGACTATGACGAAAAGGTGGAATATTATACTGGATTACCAAATTATAATGTGTTGATGGCTGTATTTAGATTTTTGGAGAATCAAATTCCAATAACAGACAGAAACTCGCTTTCAAAATTACAGCAGCTTATACTGACATTGATTAAGCTTATACTCAGTTTATTAATTCAGGACATATCATATAGATTCAAAGTTTCTATCCCAACGGTGTCCCGGCGTGTTTTTAAATATCGTGGACATTATGAATACTAGACTAAAACCTCTTATCTGTTGACCGGAGAGAGATGAGTCCAGAAACCTATGCCCATAAGCTTCCGTACAAACTTTAGTACTCGTGTTGCTGTGATGGTGGATTGTTTTGAAATATTTATTGACCGTCAAATCTCATGGCACGTGCCCAAACATGGTCATCGTATAAACATCATAATATTGCTAAATACATGATTGGTTTTTAACAGTTTACATAAAAAGGTATAAAAAAGAAGATTTTGTTGATCAATTTACACATTGAGAAAGATTTTATTCAGAAAACTACACAAGTTAAGTACATAAATTCTTTATGTTCGTTTGGACATTGTAAATTAGAACATAAAAAATATGTTAAATCTTTGACTGTTTACTGTACGTAT
Source organism: Bathymodiolus septemdierum (assembly GCA_963383655.1). Taxonomy (NCBI): domain Eukaryota; kingdom Metazoa; phylum Mollusca; class Bivalvia; order Mytilida; family Modiolidae; genus Bathymodiolus; species Bathymodiolus septemdierum. The sequence continues at coordinate 29,912,321 of OY726525.1, read as the reverse complement.
AGTACAAGACGACAACCGTCAAAAATACTTTTTGACAAATATTAAAACAAATTGTTAGTGCAGGTTCATATATTATCAACCTATCGAGACCAAAAGGAGTAATACCACTAAATAATTCCCCGTAGCTTTCTATGCTAATTAAAATCATTTTGAGCTTTTAATCCGACCGAACGAGTGCTTTTATAAGGTAGTTAACTTGAGTTCAATATTTGTATATGATATTCATGCTCCTGCTCCAAACATCAGCAAACATACATGTAATTTCATATGATGTATCTGCAAATTGGGGCATTGATGAGTACGTTAATTCCATCTGCCTACAGCTTTACATCATTTGTTAATTGTAGGATTGGCTCTGCTCTTGAATTGATTGGCTATAGTTAAAACTCTAAAATGACTTGCATTATGTCAAGTAACAAAATCCAATTAGGTATCTTTGTTCAGATGATAAATTTGATACAATATTCTGAAATGTAGGTAAACAAAGGTTTTGTTGAAACATAAAACACTCCCAGTCTTTTTTTTATCTAATAGTTTTGAATGCATGGACAGCCATGTTGATTATTGGTATTTTTTTATAAGGACATTTATCTCAAATCTGTCATGATACTATGTGCAGACTAATATGTATATGCACTTCTTTCTTTTTCAGAAAAACCACAGTATGCAGCCATCAGGTATTCTTTTGACATATGGCACGTACCAAAAATATAGGAAAAAAGATATTGAAGGTATTGATGACTGCAAATCTTTTTATATAATAACCACATTTAGGGGTTTGTTTCACTTTCGTCTGTTCTGGTTCACCTTCGCGTTGAAGCTTTTTTCTAGGAAGATGCGGTCACTTCATCATGAAACTTGGTACATATGTAAATCATGATATTAACGTTTCAAAAAATATTCATATTTATGGCTAGGACCTACATTTCACTCTTGGATGAACTTGTATGACGCCGGGGCATTAGTGCTGACACATTTTCTTTTTTACTCATATTTCAAGATGATTGATTAGTTGAGATATTGTCAAATAATGCATTGTAGTCTTGCTTTATGCTATTTTACTCTTTATGATGTGAAACTTATCTTAATATTTTTTAATCATAGTGATTTCTTTTCTCAGATTAGTCAAGAAAAAGGGAAAATAACAAGCCTCTTTTGGAATGGGCAAGAGACATGATCAACAATTATTGGTATTGTGCATCTGTTAGTGACACCTATATTGACTTTATGGTAAATGTTATGATCCCTTAAATGATGAATATCCAAGACAAATGTGTTGAGGCATAATTTGAGCTCTGTTCTCTCCAAGGACAAGGCATCTGACAATAAATGATACACAAGATATGTTTGTCGTTGAGAGCATTTTAATAAAATGCCAATTCAACATAATATTTATAAACATATAGACTAGTATCAAATATATACAATATAATCTATGTCATAAAGTCTAAAACAAATGACTAGCCCAAATCAATAAAAACATCACATAAAAATATCCAAATAATTGAGCGAAGCTTCTGCTGTTTATATGAAACATCTGCATATTCTTATAAACAGGAGAAGCTCCGCCCACTCGAAAATTATGCCTCATGGAATATAAACTGAAATGTACCAAGGTGGCTTGTAATACAAGAAAAATAGGACAATATGAAATAATAAGGTTGAACTTGTAAGCCTTAACTACAAGGTTGAACTTGTAAGCCTTAAATGTACATGTACATACTACCAGTAAAGTACAAAAATATAAACTATTCATGATGCATGTCAAGATCAAGTTAACATCAAGTCATGACAGGCACTTGAGCACTGAATGTTCCTCTCCACATTGTGACCATTTGTGAGAGAATCTGCAGTTGGGCTCTTTGCAAAATCCATCCCTGTTAAAGGACCAACATAATCCTCTAGGGTATCGACCTCCAGATTTATTATTTCTAAATGTTCCTCTAGTGTTTCGACTATACCTATCCCCTCTGTAGGAAGGGCGAAAGGAACCTCGTAAGGGACGGTTGCCTCCATAATTGAGAAATGCTTATCTCTGTTGACAAAGGTGCCTGAAAAGTTACAATCCCTTGCCCTGGTTGCCATTATAAAAAATTCAACATTGAAGACTTCCCATGGTAGGCCCCTGATCTGCCTATCCATTCTCACCCTATGATCATACACAAACCATGCATTATTGTTTTGAGATGTTGCCATCTGCATGTTTTGCCAAATGAGGAATGGCCTCCGGGAATTTATCTGCATAAATAGCCATAAACCTAATGAAAGCCGTGGTCCATTGTTCAATGTTATATAAGGAGTACCTTGGCTTATTAGGAATTACTGACAGTATAGAGTTGGCCACAACTTGGAATTGGAAGCCCTTTTTAGTTGTACTGGGATTGTTTTGAGGCAGAAGTAATGCCAGATCAATGTATTGATCTTTCCAAATTTGTTGCTTTAATTTATCGTCGATCAAAGCAGAAATGGGAGTAGATATTGCCCCAGTGTTTATTGGTTTTTCGCTATTGTTATATGATACATCTGTAACGGATTCCACATCCATTTCTGCTTCATTCTCAGTATCATGTACTAAATCTACATTAACATTTTCTTCACCTTCATGTTCTGTAGTGGGACCACCCTTTTTTAACTTGTCAACCACTGAGTTTGATATTTTGTCAATCAATGCTTCCTCAGCACTCAATACTGTTGATGGTGACTGGTTCCTTTGAGTTGTTGTCTTAGGTGTCTTGTTCTTTCCCGTTCGGGATTGGCCAGGTTTTAATTTCGGCATTTTATCAGGTCGCCTCAGATAATCCTGATTAAAAGAGTGTCAAAACATAGCATATTTAGATGTACCTGAAAAATATAACTTACAAATGAATCATAGCACCAAGTTAGTACGTGCACATATACCCTTGTATATGACATCCAAGTACCTTTATGTGCATGTTAACATATGTTTCTCAAGAAAAATTATTTAATTTAACCATCAACACATTTTTATTTATTTATTTATAAACCATACTGTGTTGCACCATACATGATGTAAGCTCAAATAAATGTATCAAAACGTAAAACTGGACTGTGCCACAAATAATTAGAAACTTTTGAACATTACTGTGCCGCACCATACAGGCACAATTAATTGTACCCACACATTTTTTAAGCTGCAATGTGCCGCACCATACAGACAAATAATTGTATCAAACTTTATAAACTAATGTGCCACCATACAGGCAAAAATAATTGTATCAAACTTTATAAACTGTAATGTGCCACACCATACAGGCACAAATAAGTGTATCGAAACTTAAAACTGTAATGTGCTACACCATTCAGACACAAATAATTGTATCAAACTTTATAAACTGTAATGTGCCACACCATACAGGCACAAATAATTGTATCAAACTTTATAAACTATAATGTGCCACACCATACAGCACAAATAATTGCATCGAAACTTTTAAAACAGTAATGTGCTACACCATACAGGCACAAATAATTGTATCGAAACTTTTAAAACTGTAATGTGCCACACCATACAGGCACGAATAATTGCATCGAAACTTAAAACTGTAATGTGCCACACCATACAGGCACACATAATTGTATCGAAACTTTTAAAACTAATGTGCCACACCCTACAGGCACAAATAATTGTATCGAAACTTTTAAAACTGTAATGTGTCACTTAAATTGTAATGGGCCGCACCTTACAGGCACAAAAATGTACATCTACTATAAATAATTATAATTAGCTAAGATCCAACCATCAAGCCCAAAAGGGACTTTTATTCATTCTCAATTCAACCATATAGAGCCTCTGTTCAAATTTGTCTATAGTCAATTTGCCATCACATGCCGAGAAAATGTGTAAGCAAGAACAAGCACCATGTGCCTAACCATACAAGCATTTTTTTTTGGGATACAATTCTGTATGGGTTACTTCTATAATGACTAAAAGTATAGTACAGGAAAATCAATGAATCGTCTGATTTTCAATTCAATAAACTGACAACTGCTGCTAGCGCACCATTATAATATTTTGGATACCCATATACCTCATTTAAATGCACACCATCATCTGTATAAACCAATTCTTGATTTTCTGGGCTCCGAAAACCTGAGTGTCTCCAAAATTCGACACCTTCCACTCTATCTTCATTTCTTAAGAAGGTATTTAGTGTATCTACCCGATCGTTGAACCATGGTATATCAACCGGATACCGCATCCTTCGTCTAGGCCACTGCCGATGTAAAATCTGCAAAACTGCCACTCTTTGTACATTATAACAATATTTTAATGTTAAAACTAACCCTATTAATTTTTGTTCTATCTCTTGAACTGACTTGTCCAACTGACATAAGTCATTTGAACCCACTTGCAGTAAAACAACCGCCGGCTGTAAGCTTGCAACCATATGCAAACATCTTTCTTTGATGTAATCTATATTGGTCCCTGGGTAGCCTCAAGAAAACCTGCTCACTTTGTGGGTTTAAGTTTAAATTTTAATTGACATCAGCACGTACATTAAAACGGAGAAAATCATAAAAACGACTAATAAAAGAATGCCCAAGTATCAACACTTTTGTTGCCATATTATTCAAAGTATTAAATGCAAAGATACATCAAAACGTGTTACGCAACAACACACGTCGATATCTAGGTCACGATCAGAAGAATTAAAATTATAATTTTTTTTTACACAACGTTGATGTAAGCATTTATTTGCTTACATCAATCCATATCCTTACTGTAAATGCACATGAAAAGACGAAAAAAGAACTTTAAATTAATAAAAATCTTGAAAATTGCTTCGAACTAAAAAAATATGTTTACAATTTGAAGATTATAGATGGCGCTGCTAAAAATCAATAGTGATTGAATGATGTACAATCTAAAATTAGCACAATCGGATAGATTGCTATGCAATCGTACAACTTCAGTGAACATGATTTGTTATAAATTTATTGTTATAAATACTGTTATAGTGACAGCCGGAACCTTTCAGTCGTAAAGAAAGCGGGAGGTTTGGCGCTTTAAAATCTGATTCAATCCACCATTTCTTTAGAAATGCCTGTACCAAGTCAGGGCATTACGGTTTTCACAGTTTTCGGGTTGTTAACTGATTTTGTCTGTTTATATACTTACGAGTTTTGATTTTCCCTTTGGAAGATTGTTCGGTAATTTCGTTATTACATTTATTTCATAAAATTACCAAAAAATTATTTAGTTGTCATAAATTTATTTATGTTCCATAAATCCACTTATAAATTGATTACAATAACTTTCTGACTAAACAAGTATTGCATCTTTTCTTCAGGTATAATATTGAAAATAACTTATTGATTCAAAATGACAAAATTGGCAAACTTGTTTTTTTGCGAACTCTCAAAATTTGAATAAATCCAGAATATTGTGCTTTTAATCATCAATGGAGTGTTGAATTTTTTGGCAGGGTGCTTGGGCTGGTATACTACACCACGCTGTCAACGAACATGAATGGCTTATGTCATATGATAATGATATGACACATACTAAATGCCAGCATGGTCCATTTCCAGAAGACGGGAATACAATTTTTCTAGAAAAGGGGTCTGATGCACTTATGGCTTTGACCAACATTGTTATGGATAAAAGGCCATTGAACAACGCCCCCTACTACCTTAACTGCAGGTATGATTCCTTTGCTTGTTATTTTATTTCATGGGTTCACCAAGTATCATTTGTTAATTCCTTTGGAGTTTCAAAATTAAAATCAATTTGATCAACGGTAATAGAGTTGTTCATGGTTACCCACAATGCAATTGTCTCTGGCGAAGTTCCCGTTTGAATGATCAAAGCTACCATTATGGAATCGATTGCTCCGACCAAAATACTGAACCAAAGATGTTTGGCAGCACCAACAAATATTACGGAAACTTCTGCTGTGTCCCAGGATGTTCTAATCAAAGAGAGAATGACAAAATTAACGGGTGGAAGCGGTCATATTACAGATTTGCTAAGGTCTAGGACGGCAAACAAGCCAGCGTTTGGATGAAAATGATCGGTAGGGGTCATTTGGGAGCCTAAAAGTCACGATCAGGTTTGTTCTGACCACTTTGTATATCAATTTTCGAATTATTATGTACTCCAATGAATAATTATGTAAAGCATGCTATGAAAACTAAAATAAATCTCCTTACAGTGCATTACAATTTACATGTATGCTGCTATGTGCAACCAAGAATTCCCATGTTGGTCATGACTCATGGTATTACACATGCACATGTACCCGTGTGATATGATCTTACTGCAGCTAGGTTTAGGCTTATATACCAGGGAATTCATTCTGTTATCAAGGGGAGGACTCGCAACCAATTTATTGAAACTCAGGAATTTGATCCCATCATTCTTGGTACAGACTGGATTTACCTGTTTACACACACAGAATTAGGATCAAACTTATGATAAAATATACTATGTAACAACTTCTTTAATGTCTGTTCCAGCATATCATACTTTGTATAAATTTGAGAAATATTTCAAAAGTTACTTTTGTGCAAAGCATTAGCAAGGGAAAGCCTCTTTTTTATAATGTAGTACACTTGATGTAGTTAGTATCATGTAAAATATTTTGGCTGTTAACCTTCACTTGGTCTGTATATTTTTTGCAGGAGTTATGAGCTTTCTTATTTTTAAGAAAAGACTTCTAAATACATGTAGCAGTATTCATTCTCAACTATATTCATTTTCACTCAAAGTTTGTTAGCTCACGATCCTACAAAAAAACATTGATGCATCTGAGGTACAGAATATTCTAACAGTATCAATAGTACAGTTATTGAGACAAAATTACATGTAACATTTCTATAACAACTGAATAGACAAGATACTTTATTTTGACAAGGATAAGAGTGTGTTTTTACTTTCTACCTTAGCATGAATAATGTTATATACATTCTGTAGATATGGCAAGAATTTTGATGTGATATCACATTACAATAAATTGTGTACCATAAATTATGTCTCTCTAACCATCCTGTCCTCATGTGCACTAACTGCTCTGTTGATGGGGGTGGTACATTTTGACTTCTCCGACCGCCACCACGGCCACCTCTCCCTCTGGTTTGCCTTCTGCCTCGTGCACGGCCTCTTGTTCCGCCTTTATTGCGGTTATCGGACGATTTACATCATTTTACGAAAGATTTATAGATGACAAACATGATTTGAGCTGATATGCTAACTTGTAAATCTAATTATCAATTGTTTGTTTACATCAGAACGAGGTCAAATGACGATTCGGCAAACTCCGTAAACAATGCCGATAATTAATAAGATGGCGTCCATTTCTTGATCGATCTCTAAACATCAAGCAGTTGCACCTTTCCTCCCCCCCGATGTGCGTACATTTCATAACATTTATAAGTTACAGAAACACGTTTTATTAAAACATTAATCACATCTGATCGTTTTTATGGGTAGCAAAAATTTACGATTTTGGAAGATAAGCCACTTTCAACAATTTATATCACTTTCGTACAACTAGAATCAAAACATTTGAAAAATTGAAAATCACAAGCAGTTGGAAGATTGAGAGAGAACAAGTAAGGGCCTGAACAGTAACGCCAAATTTAGCTAAGTACAGAGCTTTGCTCGTGGGAAATACTTTCAAAATTATATTAATAAAATACGATACAAATCAACACGATCTTGTGTAATCTATATATTTACACCATGAATGATGCTTTTAATTTTCACATATGCACTTTAGTTTTAGATTTATTCAAGTAAAATGCAAGTATTGTGTAACAGCTACACATTTCAGTTTTATATTTTTGTTTTAGGACAGAAGTTGAAATGTCGGGCATAGAAGATATTGCTGTCAGCAAATATTCCACCAAAAAAGCATTTGACAAATCCATCAGTTTTATTAATCCATTTGAGTGAGTATTCTTGACAGTTTGACACACAAATATAAATACTCGTGTTCAGATTTTCAGAAAAAAAGATATTGGGTAAATGTCAAATAATATTAGCTATAATCAGAAAAATTCACGGCGAAATTAGTACATTTGTAACAATATCGACAGAAAATAAAACAACCACATAATTTGACACGAACACGACCAAAACTAAAGCATGGGCCATGTAAACTCCCACAAGAACAGGTTGTAACGTTTGATGCTCAGAAAGGGTAAGCATGAATTGCTCTGCATTTGGCATTGTGTCATTAGAGTATGATGAATGTATAGGTGAGGGTTGAGATCTCACAAGACATTTTACCCCGCCACACAATTATGTGCCTGTCCCAGGTGAGGAACCTTTATCAATGGATGTCTGAGGATGTTTATCGTCTTTTTGTGTTTTAATAAGTGTTTATGTCAGTAATGTTGTAGTGTTGAAGGAATATTTTCACATTTGTTTTTTTTTGTTGACCATAAAGATCTGGACTTGTAGTGTGAGTTTGTGCTCATTGTAGAAAGGCTGTGTGGCAACCTCTTTTTTACGTGTTTAGATTTTGCTTGTTGTCTCATTGACATTTACCCCTTTTCTCTCTTTTATTCCTATGTAATGATTTTAATTACAGCATCAGAAATAATGAAACACGATTTGGAAGGTGAGACGTCGGATGATGACTATGAACCAAGCTTAAATTGGACGCTGAGGTAATATATTGTTTCATATATCAATTTGGTCGAATTAATTAAATTTGCCAGCTGTACGATTTTAGCAATGCATATTCAGGGTAATTATTCCCTCACAACACACATAGTATGCCTAGTGAACCATATGGCACTGGGTCATGAAACTTGGCATACATGTATTTGTTCCCTAAGATGAGAGAATTATTCATATAGGATTGTTGACACAATATTTTTGAAACGCTCACAGTTGTTGCATATATAATTATGAATTAATTTTCAACATAGCTTACAGTTATATGATATAGATTGTCAAGAAAAATTAAAAAGTATATTTATAAATAATAATCTGACAGATATATCAAAATCTCTTTAATTATTTTTTTAAGATGGACCATAATATTAAAGATGATACAGCTGATGAACCAGAGGTTGATTTAGGTCCAGGAGTGAAACGGATACGAGATGACATGTTGGGAAAATACAATATTCCTTGTCTTTTCAAGTCAGTTGATGACATTGGCAAACACTCTCATGTAGAAAACTTGTAAAGTTAAAGGCTGCGAGGAGGAAGCTGTGATCTCCCAAGAAACTGTTTCATCAGTAGTATACTTTAAATGGGTAAGTCCTCACCTCATCAAACTTACAGCTTAATATGGTAATTAAGTTTACTCTAAAAGAATTTCAAATATGATCTAATGATAATTCTCTCAGATTTGAAATGTTGTTAAAACTATATGACACAAAACCGAGATCAATATAGGGTAAAACATATTTACAATGCTTTTATTGTTGTTTTCATGTTGAAGTCGTTGTGAAATCGTAAACAACAAGAAAACTACTAATATGCATTACAGTTGAGATAAATGCAGTTAAAAAAATGAGGGAATATTCTTTTTACCATTGTCAACAAACTACTTTATGGTGATAGCAACATGAAAACACGAACACAGAGCTAAAAAATTAAATAAGCCAAACTTTGTACAGTTGATGGGTTTTACATGAACAAATTGTCTATTTGCTTATCACTTCTATAATTATAAACAAATGCTTAGATTATTTTCTGTTGCTAAAATTTTAACGTACAGATTACAACATGTGGAATGAT